>OZ010592.1:84046951-84079451 GCA_963932145.1 Acanthosepion lycidas | reverse complement strand
CTTCGATAAATAATAGACCATTCTTGTTTGATTTGTAAACTCCGCAATATCTTTTTTTTTTTTTGTTAACATCCACCAAAGTTATTTTCCTTAAGATTTTAAACTCCCAGTGGATTCCAAACACCAACTATTGCGACTAGCAATGACTATTAGAATGTCAAAGTCTAGAATTCTCTGATGGGCCATTAATTTTATACTTAAAGACTTTCAGGCTCCAAGAGTAAAATACGCGGTATTGCATTTTAGACTAACGGATTTCTCAAAATATTGCAATAATAATCATGAATATGAGGGACCTCAGTATGGTTTAATGGTTTATAATCTTGTCTCGCTGGCACAATTACGAATAAATAGTGAGTTCGATCTCACTGGGTGCCCATATTTTCGACCTTGTGCCACATTTAAGTTACGCTTAGAAAATCATTATTGGGTACCTCGAACTGGTGTAATGGTTAACAAGCTTGTCTCGCTAGATCAGGGGTGGGCAAAATTTTCAATGCAAGGGCCATATTAAAATTTCACAATTTTATTGCGCTGCATAGTATATTAACCCAAAATAATTAATATTTAAAATAGACAAAAAAGGCTTTAAAAAAATGTCATTATTTTTTTTTTATCAATTAATAGTTGAAACTACTGTAAAAGATTCATATGAAACGCATTTATTTGAAAGACAAAGTAACTCAGTTTAAAGTAATTTAAAGAAAAAAATATTAATAAGTATTTTTAAGTTGAAGATTTACATGAAACATATTTGAAACGCAAAATAACCTTGTTTTAAAAAAAATATTTTTATTGATTAATATTATAAAGTAGAAAATATATATATGTTTTTGTCGGCATGATATAAACCATTGGGGTTGATATGTTATAAACAAACCAAACCAAACCAATATATACTGAGATAGATAGATAGATAGATAGATAGATAGATAGATAATATAATATGCTATAAAACAAACCAAACCAATATATACTGAGAAAGAAAGAAAGAAAGAAAGAAAGAAAGATAATATAATATGCTATAAAACAAACCAAACCAATATATACTAAGAAAGAAAGAAAGAAAGAAAGAAAGAAAGAAAGAAAGAAAGAAAATGTAACCAGTAATAAAAATCCTGTCGGCATTAAATAACCCATTGAGATTGATATGCCTTAAAACAAACGAAACCAAACGAAACCATTAACCCTCTACTTTACGTGGCTTTTGTGGTTTTTGTTAGATGAACATTAGCAAAAAATAAAAAAATAAGACACTTAAAACTCAAAAGAAGACGAATAAACGCAAATAACCTATGAAGTAAACCAAATCTTACAGATTTCTAAGTCTACCATTCGTCATTAAGGAAATGCTAAGTATAGAGGTTATGTATCATATTTAGTAATCATAAAAGCAGGTTTTATGCGCCTATATAATAAATAAACAAATAAAGAACGATATGTATAAAACTAATAATGAAAACGGCAATTCATTAATAGTGAGGTTATCTCTTCATTTTTCTAAAGTAAATGACTTGGATAACGCTAGAAATGTGGGATGAAATATATTAAAGGCTGATGAGAAGTCAACTGTGCTTCGCACTATTTTTTTCTTTCATTTCTCCCTAAACAAGGCGATAAAGCCACTAAGGCGCAACGGGTACAGCTTGGAGGAAACTGAAGAAAAAAAAACATTACTGACATGAAAAGTCAATAAAAAGGATAGGATTCACAGAGGATATATGACAATTGACGTTGCATTTTCATTTCTGAAGATTGTATTTAACAGGAAAGTCTAAGAGCACCGCGGAATCTATTTTGGTAAACCCTGTGTTAGTGTACTCAAAATTTATTCTTACGTTGCTGGTAGGATTAGTAAGACTGCAAATAACTACCTAACATTCTAAACAAGGTGAATAACTCCAAATAATCTCTCAAGGAACCAGAAATCTATCTTACATATTTAGAAGACAATCATTAATCCTTGCTTTGAATATTGTTGCTATATCTGGTCTGGTGCTCCTGCTATATATTTAGATATTCTTGATAAAATCAAAAGAAGAGTCTGCAATGTTATTGATCCAGACCTGGCATCTTGGCTTCAGTCCCTTTCCCACCGCTGTAATGTGTCTTTTCTAGAAATATTTTCATGGTAATTGTTCTTATAAACCTACATCTATTTTGTGTAGTTTCTTGTATATAAATTGTATTCATTGTAAATATTCATTAGGGTTTCTTTTTTAAATGTTGTTATTTTATCCCCCAAGACAAATTGTACATATGGGAACTAGTTAAGTCTACATAGAGACCCTGAGGTATTATGGTGGCTGTAGTAACAATGCTAAGTAAAAATGTGTTGTTTGGGCGTAAGGAATACTGTGGTATATTCGTATCAGTGACCATGGAGGCACCGTGATGTAGTGGCTAGCAACTCGGATTGAGGAATCGGAGAGCTGAGTTCGAATTTCAGTCAAATCCATTGCATTCACTTACCTTGAGAAAGGTATGAATCATCGTCTCCAGCGTTGGATAAAATAGCAGAACAGACTATAGCTTGACAACTGGTCTACCGCAGAAAGAAATGGCAACCTACTGCGGGAAAAAAAAATCTGCCTTGTCAGTCATGTATCGAAAGATACATGATCGCCTAAGCCTGTATCGCGCATGGCACATAACTGACTGTACCATGGATAGCTAAATTTAAGACAGATTGAAAATCATTGTTCCCCTTATCCCTCACATTTTTTTATTATTCAAAATATATATTACTTTCCTCTATGATACGATGAAATTAAGCGTATTACGAGACCGGCGGCAAGGTCTCATCATTTCATCATGTGTAACCGTAAGTTCTATGCTAACAGTTTCTTCCATCGTAATTCTTAGTCGTAGAACTCTATTCCGGCTTCTTGCTGTCCAGTCAAGTTTGATCTTCAAAAATTTAAAGGCCATGCCAATCGTTATTTTTTATTGTCCTTTCTCCTGAACAATGTTTTTCGTCTTCTCATATCTTTTTATACGCAGTACCCCCCCTTGCGTCTTAGTAACATTAGTATCTTCTTTCCGGTGAAAAAGATTAAAAATAGAGAGAGTAAGGAAGAGAATGAAAAAGAACGAAAGCGCAAAAAAAGAGAAAGAAAAGAAAGAAAAGACCTACAGTATAAGAAAAGATTTTAAAAAAATGGAAGAAGACTGCGAGACAGGGAAACAGAAAAAAAGGAAGAGACGGAAAAGAGAGGGAAAGTAGAAAAATAAAAAGAGTAAGTAAGAAAAGTACAATATAGAAAAAGGAAGTAGAAAGAGAAAGACTGTTGTGAGGGAGAATATTTCTCTACAAGTTTGGATTCGGACGAAAGACATAAAATATTCCTACATCAAGAGGAGTAGCAGGAGGAGCCTTTGATGAAAATAGGTAGCCATTCATGGCTAAACATTCTCTTCCCGAGTTTCTATTCCACATTATGTTTCCCTGTACCAAAAGGTAACAAAAAAATTATTGTTAAAACAATGCCGGTTTTCTACTGTTATTTTTTTTTTATTACAACACAAAGAGAGAAATAAAAATGGGAGAAAAAGAGATAAAAAGAAAGAGAGAGAGAGAAAGATAAAAACAGAGAAGATGACAAAGAAAACGATAGGGAAAATAAAAAGGATAGAGTGATAGAATTAGGCAGCATAAAACACAATCATCATCATCCTCAGGTTCATCATCATTCACATATCTGGGTGTGGAGTAGGGTTCCTGCACAGCTCAACACCTAACAATTTCTCAATTTATATCTGGGTTGAAGATTAGAGCGTTGTTCATTCAAGCGTCACGTATCTCTATCTATAAAAGGCAGTGTGTGTGTGTGTGTGTAACGAATGCACGGCCGCAATTTTCGACGGATTTGCACCAAAATTTACATCATGTTCCAAGTTAGCGCGAAGGCCAACACCGACTTTGCATTTCCCAACTCCCATCGATAGTGGAAATAATCGATTTTTTCTATGCTTCTATGTCAAATTTTCATGTAGTTTGCGGCCATTTTCTACTGGTCAGAATGAGAGCCAATAGCTGGCTGCCACGAATAGGCAGGAAGATTCTATTGGAAGTTGATTGACAGGAATGCAAAAAAAAAATCGATAGCTTCATTCATCACAAGTGGGAAAAATTTAAATCTGCATGGAACTTTACTCCAATTGGCTCATTCGCCTGCTTAAACTCAACGTTGATTCTGTTTCCGCAGAACTGGGTTGGGTCTGAAAAAGTATTTGTTGCTAACATTCTTCAATCGGTTTTTCCAGTTACGAGTACTTTATTAAAGCTGATCATTTTGTGTTCATTTTGTTTAGTTCTTTTTTCGTAACAGATTTAATGTTTAGTATAGAGCTTAGAAAAATTCGAAGTGTGAGATAGGCAAGAAGTAAGGCATGTAGCAACATCAGCACGGCAAATGGCACTCGTTTAAAGGCAAGGAAGGGCAAAAATATTTTAAGTCAAGCGATGTATGAGTCGTACGATTTTTGAATCAAGCACGGGCAACGCCAGGCCATGCTGATAATCCTAATCTAATAGACCTCACTGAACCCTTATCTCTCCAGACCTCAGTCAATGTCCTCCAACTTGAAAGTTCGTCTTGGTCACAAACTGCTCATTGATTCCATAGGGGGAACTCTCCGCTCAGGTCATTGTCTTCAGTCTAGGAAGCCCTCAGGAAATCTTTGCCGTATCATCCAAGTAATAGCAGCATGCGTAGCCCAGTGTAACTCAGTGAAACCCAGTGAAAAATAGATAGAAACAAAGTGAGAGGGCGAGAGAGAAAAAAATAAAAAGTTAGAGATTCCCTGTGCCGTGCCAGAAGATTTTTCTTGTCAGAATCCATCTTTTACATTTACAAATCTACCATTCCTCCGTGCATTGAATATTGTTACCATATATCGTCTGGTGCTCCTGCTGATTATTTCGAGATTCTTGACAAAATATAAAGAAGGATCTGTCATATAAACTCCAATAGTTTCTTTTCCCGCATTTCCCGCCTGTGGTACTCTCTTCCGTTTACTTGCTTCCCTGATAACTTCAATCATTAAAGAAAAGAAAATTCAACGTCAGTCGCCATCTTCTGTCTCCTTGAATCCCGCATATATTTTGCCCTCTCCTCAACCTTCCGTATATTCAGTCTTTTCGCTCAGGTTCACCACCTACATCCCCATATGTAGCATTTCCGCCTTCCTAGAGAGTGAAATTATTTTTAAAAAACTAGATAGAGAGCGACTGAAATAAAAATACGAAGAAAGAAAGAAAAAAAAGAAAGAAAGAAAGGCGTTTAAATTAAAAAGAAAGAAAGAAAGCAGTTTAAATTAGGACGGTATGAAAGAAAGAAAGAAAGAAAGAAGGTGTAAATTATGAAGGCATGAAAGAAAAAAGAAAGAAAGAAAGGTCTAAATTTCAGAAGGCATGAAAGAAAGAAAGAATGAAAGAAAAAAGTCTAAATTATGAAAGAAAGAAAGAAAGAAAGAAAGAAAGAAATGCGTCTAAGAAAGAAAGAAAGAAAGAAAGACAGAAAAAAAGAAAGAAAGAAAGAAAGAAAGCTGTTTAAATTAGGACGGTATGAAAGAAAGAAAGAAAGAAAGCGGTTTAAATTAGGAGGTTATGAAAGAAAGAAAGAAAGAAAGAAAGAAAGAAAGAAAGAAATGATAAATTGAGAAAGAAAGAAGGTCTAAATTAGGAAGACATGAAAAAAGAGAGAAAGAAGGTTTAAATTTCAGAAGTCATGAATGAATGAAAGAAAGAAAGAAAGAAAGAAGGTGTAAATTATGAAGGGACGAAAGAAAAAAGAAAGAAAGAAAGAAAGGTCTAAATTTCAGAAGGCATGAAAGAAAGAAAGAATGAAAGAAAGAAAGTCTAAATTATGAAAGCAAGAAAGCAAGAAAGAAAGAAAGAAAGAAAGAAAGAAAGAGAAAATTAAGAAGCAGAAAAGAAAGGGGGAGAAAGAAAGCGTGAAAGTCATAGAGAAAAAAGGCAAAAGAAAAGAGAAAGCGATAGAAAGACAGAAACTAAACGCACATGAATTCATTTATCATTTCACACATAACAGATCTTTCTCATTTACGACACGTCATTATTGATGATAAAAAGAAGAAACTTCAAAACCAAAGAATCAATGAAATAATAAACATCATGAATTCTCCTTTTAGTCTTGATTACTTTCGTTACGTTGTTTCATTCGAACGAAAGTTTCTTTGTTTAGATTTGAAGTCATATTAACGAACAATGACACTTGAACCTGAACTATCTTTGATTAAGGATTCTCACCTAAAATCTTATTCTTCCGTTGAACATAAAGGTTAGATAAGTTTAGTTGCCTGGATATTTCCGTTGTATAAATACCAATTAAAGTACCTGAATAGATCGTTAACAGAACGAGATCTAGATCGCTGATGGCTCTATCAGCAGTACTAAAGAATCACATTATTCGGACTGGTATCCTCATTTTCGTTGCCATATTCATAACGTTTCGGCCTTCTTCAGGTGATTAGAATTTCGAAAAAAATACCTTTTTTTCGTCCACCGGGGTAGAATTTTTTTACTTCCACGTGCCATGCCTTCACTATCTCTATTATCATTACTTATATTATTTACATTATTCGGAATGTTATCCTCATTTTCATTGCCATATTCACGACGTTTCGGCCTTCTTCAGGTGATTAGAATTTCGAACCAAACCCTGTATTTCGTCCACCGGATTAGATTTTTTTACTTCCACGTGCCATGCCTTCACGATCTCTATTATCATTACTTATATTATTTACATTATTCGGAATGTTATCCTCATTTTCATTGCCATATACGCGACGTTTCGGTCGTTGTACGCACCAGCCTTCTTCGGTTAATTAGAATTTCGAACCGAACCCTTTATTTCCTCCACAGGGGTAGATTGTTCTACTTACACGTGTCATACCTTCAGCATCTGTCTATATCTCTGAGATGAGGTATTATGATTACTTAAATTACTAGGACTGTTATCCTCATCTTCATTGCCATATTCACGACGTTTCGATCGCTGTACGCTTCGGCCTTCTTCAGGTAATTGGAATTTCCATCGAACCCTTTATTTCGTCCACCGGGGTAGATTGTTCTAGTTCCACGTGCCATGCCTCTTCCGCGTGTCTCAATTATTTCCCATTAACTCAACTCTGTGTGCTGGTATCTAACCAACATCAACTGTGCCATGTGTCTTCCCTCATCTCAGAAATATCGACAGATACTAAAGAATCGTTTAACTATTTGTACAGCAAGCATTCATAAAAGACTTGATGGAGAATCTTTCACAGTGCTAAAATGTAGATAGAAATAATTTTCAGGGTATTATTATTTGAATATTAGTTAAAGTTCTCGTTTCTAATCGGTAGTAGATCAAAACTTGGATCGCTGATGGCCGTATCATCAGTGCTAAGTAATTGTTTCACTATCCATATATCTTGAATGAGTGGTCATCGTTGTATATAAATAAATTAATAGCAGAATTGCCCAACAAACAGATTTGACAAAATTTTCAATAAACAGTTACAAGAAAAAGAAAAGGACAGAATATGAAACAAGCAAATAATATATGAAAGGCAAATTGACCATAATAAGGTAAAGCGACAGTAATAAGGCAAAAAGTTCACAAACTAAGAATTGGTGTTAACACATCAGAGCAAATTCGGTTGAACGAACGCAACATTCTGACATCAAGGCAAGACAGACAGGGACTGAGTTAGATTATACCGAGAACTGGTCTATTTTATTATTAGGTTGGTGCAAAAATAATATCGTTTTTTGACGTTAGAAAATACGTCAAAAAACGATATTATTTTTGCACCAACCTAATAACTTATAAATTGGTGATTGGAAAATTTTTTCGCAGTCGTTCCCATTGTGAACTGGGACCAAAAATGTAACAAGACAGTGACCCCGCTAAACGTTTAATTGCATGAAAACACAGGATGGTGAGTTGGAGGAATTACTAATCGGATATAAATTATTGAAATTCGCAGGAAAGTTTAAATGAAAAAAGAATTTAAAAAAAACGGTAAAAATTATGCTTTAAAATAATGAAATAAATTTAAAAACAGTTCCTGTGAAGATCGAACCTAGAATTAATTAGCCGAAATTCAATAAAATTGAACAAAACCAAGATATCCAATCTACATCCCGTCGATATGAAGTAGACATGATTAATGTATTGTCCAAATTTCTTCGGTCCTCAGAAATTAAATTTAGAAGTTTATTTATATTATGCTATCTGTCCAAAAAGTATATAGTCTTACAGAAAATAATGATGCAAATTCTAGACTAAAAAAGGTATGTCTGTTTTTCTTTAAGTTTCAGGCTAGGGGTTTGTTTACATTGTACTGTCTGTCCAAATCGTGTGTGTTCTTACAAATTATTCTAGACAAAGTAGAATATTGAATTTTTGTTAATTTTCAAGCTGATGATTTTTTATATTGATCACCTAAGAATTCAATTGTTTTTTAAGTTATCTAGGTATATTCTCAACAAATAGATTACCACATGGTTATTTAACAAGATTTACTAAGATTAAGACGGTCGGATGAGAAAATTATATAGATCAATGTAATTTTTTGGTGGGATGTGTTGTCTATATAAACGACAGCCAGTAGGCTGATACACAAGCGGAGTCGGCTCCAGGTGGAGACGGCCCCAGACGAAGTTGGCTCGCAACAACCCGGGATTGCTCATAAGACATTCGTCGCAATTCCTGTGGTCCGAACGAAAACACAGACACGCGCATGTCAGAAGAATTGAGGAAGAGTCGACTGGCTCGTTATCACCTTAGCATTTGCGACTAGATTTTCCAAACTGTCAGTTTTTCTTTCGATCCTTGGACTTAAGGTAAGCTGTATATTCACTTGTTATCATGAGGAAGAAAGCGGACAAACACTTGCTGCCCTGTGTGAGTATAATTTCGCTCTACCGAAAACTCATTTTAATCTTTTTTTCTATTTTCTTAAATTCTTTATTTTTCTTTATTTTTTATTTTTTATTTTTTTTTAATCCTTAAATTTGATTTTATTTTTCGTTTCGAAAGAATAATCAGAAAAAGGGAAAATTGAATGTCTTTGGCTCGATGTAAAAGTGTTTCCTCAGTATTCTCATGATTTAGTGGCCGACTATTCTTGCTTGATAAATTTTCTGAACTTGGAATTGTTTTCGCCGTTCTTTCTCCTGTTGTTCTTAATTTTTATTGAAAGCATGCCTCCCAAATCCCACTATTTGGTGAGGGCGGTGGATTGGCCGTTGATCCCCACCTCCGGGTCGATGCTTGGACTTAAGGTAAACTGTACATTCACTTGTTATCATGAGGAAGAAAGCGGACTAACACTCGCTGCCACGTATGTTGGGGCATTTATGACATACCAATAATTCCAGATATCCATATTTTCTTCAATTTCTTTTTAGATTAGTCAATGGGACTTATACTAAGTTAAAACTTAATGTTACGAAAGGGTAAATCGAAGTGTCAGCCAGGACACTTTGGAAACTACCCCCCCCCCTTGTTGTTCTATGTGTTATATGTAATAGGAGTAGGTAGGCTTTCCTACCGCCCGGTCAACACTCCTCCCCCTTCTCTTGGTCATGAGTAGAGGCTTACGCCTTGTTTCTTGTTTAGGAAGGGGTTCCAGGTACTCTCTTTCTCTGGCCTCTGTATCTCCTGTTGCCTTTATCTATCCACTACCCTTCTCCTCATCCTTTCTTCTGTCACTCCTATCTGATCTTGCTCCAAATTTTTCTGTAACCCCTTGCGTCCTAGTGGCTTCCCGCCTTGCTTGGGGTGAAACGCTTAAAAAAACAAAAAAGAAGCAATAAAACTGTTTTAGAGTTGTGAAATTACCACGGTCACAGACAGGAATTACGAAATTTTGCCTGTGGCACACAACGTACAAAGACGAGTCCACACTAGACTTCGCTACCAATCCCGATTATCGTAAGATTTTTGGGAAACCCGAATCAAAACGAAACGCCGTCCCCAAACATGGAGTGAAAACCTGGATTACCCCTAAGGTGTGTATTACTCAACAAAGCTAGGGGAACTAGCGACTGAGTGAGAGGGTGAAGAAAAAAAGTAGTAGTGACTCGCATGCAGTCGGAAGGCAGTAATGTGGTGCGTGAGTTGATAGATAGGTTACATCTATACAACCAGCATTGATATAGGAATATTTTACAGGATATTTCTGTTATTTGAATACTAGCTGAAGTACGGGATTATATTCGATAATATAGTAAGATTTTGGATTTGTGCTGCTTACAAGGAAATTGTAACAATTCCTTATTACTGAAAATTACACTGCAACGAGCCTCGTCTTAATCGAGAAGCTTCTGGAGAGCTAAAGTCCAGATAAGAAGATTTTATTTTTAGGATATTTCTGTTATTTGAATATTAGCTGAAGTAATTGTTTATACCGGGTATATTATGATAACTTTTATTAATAAGGTTTATACATCTTAATGGTATAAAGAGCATTATTCAAAGTTTTAAAACTTATTAGTGCAGAGAAAGCCCTCGGCTAAGTAATTTTTCACTCTGTTTATTAAATAATCGATTTTTTGTCTCTTGGTTTTTGTTTGTTTATTCGCTGAGTTAAATAATAAACGAAATATATTTATTTATAAATAAAATAAAGATATTTATTTGAAAATATGACAGTAGAATCCATCATATCCGGGATCCCTCATATCCGGGATCCCTCATATCCGGGATCCTTCATATCCGGAATCCTTCATAATCAGAATTCGTCGTATCCAGAGTGTCTCATATCCGGATTCCTTCATATCCACCGCGCTTCATATCCGAAATCACGCATATCCGGAATCCCCCATAACCAGAATCCCTCATATCCAGAGTACCTCATATCCGGAATTCCGACATCACAGGGTATAAAGAAAGAGGTTGACGATCGCGATGTTCGGGTGCCAGCTACTACATTTTTGAAGGCCAGAGTTGTCTGGGAAGTAAGAAGCGAGAGAGAAGAAACTGCTAGCATAGAACTTACTGTTCTATCTAGCCACTTCAGCTGTAAAATGATGAGATCTTGCCACCAATATAGTCAGTTATGTGCCATGCGTGATATACACTTAGGCGATCATTTATCTTTCGATATATGACTGACGAGGCAAATTTTTTTCGCAGTAGGTTGCCATTTCTTTCTGCTGTAGACCAGTTGTCATCCAAGGCTATAGAACCCGTTCTATCCTGTTATTTACCCATAGCTGGCGGGAGAAGAAGAGGATTCATACCTTTTCCACATCAGTCAGTCAGTTATGTGCCATGAGTGATACACGCTTAGGCGGTCATGTATCTTTTGATACATGACTGACTAGGCAGATTTTTCTCACAGTAGGTTGCCATTTCTTTTAGCGGTAGACCAGTTGCCATCCAAGGCTATAGAACCAGGTCTGTCCTTCTATTTACCCATAGATGGGGGAGGAGAAGAGGAGGATTCATACCAATCTAGTATTGCGTTTAAATTCATGTCATACAGGAAAAGTTCATTTAGTATATAATATTGAAAATGATGTTATATATATATTTGTGGTTTTGAAATTACTGAAGGATATAAGGAATAGTTCATCTATTATTTATTTAAATTGCATTAGTTATTTCAGTAGTGTCGCCAAGTGTTTCATATATATATATATATATATATATATATATATATATATATATATATATATATTACTCAAAAAGGAATATGTAATATATTCCTGCCAAGTGCAGATCATATGAATGAAATTTAATTACTAACTTTACGAGATCATAAGTTTTCTCAACTTATACTGTTTATAAGAATAAAAAGAAAACATAAATCAGAAAACACTCTTTTTATAATTGGATGCTCCTGGATATCACTCGGGGTACATTAGTGCGCCCGAGCGCACTGGTTGCGAAACGCGGGTCTATGGGGAAAATATCAATACTTTTATGTAGGTGTGTAAAGGGAATGTGTAATTTGTTTTTCTATATCTTAAAGCAGAAAGCTTACTTTCTTTAGCACAATAATTTCTTCTCTTCATATTATTATGTTTTCGTTTTGAATTTAATATATATCGTCTTCCTGTTTTAATGATTCGTTGAGTGTGAAATTATTTTTCTTAAATAAAGTTTTTATTTCAAAATATAACTTGACCAGCAGCAAATGATTCATGCACAATGCAACAACAGAAAATTGTGGCGTGCTACGTATAAGGAAAAATACATACATATATATATATATATATATATATATATATATATATTAAATAATGCAATATATATATATATATATATATATATTAAATAATGCAATATATATATATATATATATATATATATATATATATATATATATATATATATATATTATAAAGAGGTAATCATACAAAGAATTAAACAGTAAACTTAATGCAATTAATGGCAAGATCTCCTCGCTAACAAATTTAATAATGCATTAACCTACTAACAATTCGCTGAGTGACGCGATCCTTATGTTTAAAGTTGTATACTTTATTATATGCGATCCTTATGTTTAAAGTTGTATACTTTATTATATATATATATATATATATATATATATATATATATATATATATATACTCTCATATCCAACAGTTAATAAATGAATTTTGTTGAAATATTTAAAATGGAGAGTTACTTTTCCATCACAATGCATATATATTAAAATAAAAGTTATATGAAATTTAACGAGATGTAAAAATGTATTCGATTACTCTTAACCTTCATAAAGTGGGATTTACAAAACTACAAAGACATTTCTGTAAAATTTAAATGGAATAATTAAAATGCAATGTCAATCGCCATCCTCTCTTTCTGGAATTGTCCGTTCTGTTTATTACATTCTCAGCGCCATAAGGTTTTCTCTATGTGCCTTTTCTTTAATAAATACTTTCATGATAATTGCTCAAATGAGCTCTTCGCTATTGTATACCCTACCCCTCCCTCGTTAGGTGGACAGTGATGTCAGTTCTCTGGTGGATGCGGGGTGCCTTTCGTTTCGGATGTGATTTTTGTATTTGCTGTTGTGTCAGAATGAGTGTGTGTTTGAGCGAATGCTTGGAATGAATGAATGTTTTACATTATTAAAGTCCCGCAATGATTTCGTCCAATTAACTAATGTTTCTACCACATTTAAGGATTGCAGGGTTTTTTATTATTAATATTATTTTGTTTAGTTTCTTGTAGATAGTTTTGTTCATTTTTTGTAAATATTCATCTGGGCTAGATTTTTAAATTGTTGTTTATTAAAACACAGACAATGAATTGTACATATGGCGACTAGTTAGGACTTTCATAGAGACAATGAGGTATTACAGAGAATGTAACAAGAAAGGTAAGGAAGAATGCGTTGCTTTTGTGTTAGGAATATTGTGGTATATTTGGGTCAGTGTTTGTGGCGAACTAAATTTAATGTTAAGACAGAAGAAAAGCGTCCTTTTCAATATTTACTGTTTTGCCCTTGTGCCACACTTCTGTATATAAGCGGAATAAATATCGATCTTCTCTATGGTACCTCAACTTTTTAAAATTTAAACGCAGTATTCTTCTCATCAAATTTTCAGTTGAGCTAGCAAGATGTAGCCGTAAATTCTATGCCAACAGTTTCTTTTCTTGCACTTCTCGCTCTTGGATCACACTTCCGGTTCCATGCATTCCAGACAACTTTAACCTACAAAAATTTAAATATCAATACCAAGCGCTATCTACTGACCTCTTAATTACTCTTTTCTCTTTCTTCTCATTACTAATGTTTCTCTTCCTAATGCTTCCACACTCTGTAATATATTACGTGCTAATGTCTGTACTGCCTTAAAAATATTTTGTCTTGGTGATGTTTATCGGCTTGCTTCTGACGAAATGATTAAAAAAAATAATTAAAAAAACATATATCCGTGCTGGTGCACAGATTTGTTGAATAAAAAAATTAAATGTATACTTTAGTTTCCCTTACAGAATAGATAAATACGGAATTCAAGATTTTTCTTAAAAGAAAGAGAAATAGTGACAAGAGTGCTGTTTCCACTGGAGAAAGGCTTTCTATTGGAGGATATTTTCGCACATTTGTTCTTCTCTACCAAAAATCACCAATAGTTGTTTCTTATATATATATATATATGTATATATAGTGGAAATGTGTCAAGTCTCTTGGATAACGAAGTGTCGAAATTTGATTTTTAACAAACTCAGTGATGGTGGGTTTAAGAGATGGTGACGAAAAAATAAGTTTAATAGAATAAGCTTGATTGGAAACGTTTCAGAATGCCTGGGTTCACCAAAGTAAAAGATATATTTTAGTGCTGAAAAGATGCAGATTTTTCAGTGACATAACCGTTCAGTTATTTTTTTTTTATTTTTTTTTTTTTTAGAAAATCAACGGGTAACATTGATAGCAGACACGGAACAAGAACCGCTCAGAAGGTGGCCTACAGTCTCAGAGAGCACACATTAAATTCGAATTTGTGCCACATCTGACCGCGTGGAGCCGTTGGTAGATATCCTACAGAAGGAAGTAAATGAAAATGAGAAGAAAGAACTGAGCACCAACAGGAAAAAAAACGGTAAGTAAGGTTGTCATTAAAAGGAATCAAACCTGTACAAAAATTTAAATATCTTCAATGTGCTTTAGTAGATGACGGATGGCAATACGATGAAATAAAAATATGCATTCGAACATCGAAAGATTAATTCCAAAAGCTAATGAATATATTATGAAACAAAAATGCTTTAGAAATAAAGAAAAGAGTGGACAATCTCCTCACAGATGAAGAGATTTGAAGAAACAGAGATGTGGTTCTGCTGAAGAGTGTCCTAAGAAAAGAGTGTTGGACGGTTATGCAATATCTAATCTTGTATATGACAGTGAATGATGGATAATATCCTAAAAGATGAAGAAGAGACTTCAAGCGACAGTGATATGTTTCTATTGACGAGTCTCCTTAGAAACAAAGAAAAGAGTGTTGGACGACTATGTAATATCTAATCTCCTATATGGCAGTGAATGCTGGACAATCTCCTCGCAGATGAAGAAGAGACTTGAAGCGACAGAGATGTGGTTCTACTGACGAGTGTCCTTAGAAACAAAGAAAAGAGTGTTGGACGACTATGTAATATCTAATCTCCTATATGGCAGTGAATGCTGGACAATCTCCTCGCAGATGAAGAAGAGACTTGAAGCGACAGAGATGTGGTTCTACTGACGAGTGTCCTTAGAAACAAAGAAAAGAGAGTTGGACGGCTATGTAATATGTAATCTCCTATATGGCTGCGAATTCTGGATAATCTCATAGAGGAAAGTGAGACTTGAAGACACAGTGATGTGTTTATACTGATGAGTATCCTTAGAAACAAAGAAAAGAGTGACGGACGGCTATGTAGTATAAAATCATTTATATGGCAGTGAATACGGGGCAATCTCCTCATAAATGAAGGAGACACTTGGAGAGACAGAGATGTGTTTCTACTGATGAGTATCCTTAGAAACAAAGAAAAGTGTGTTGGACGGCTATGTAATAGCTAATCTCATATATGGCAGTGAATGCTGGATAATCTTCTCTGAGATGAAGAAGAGACGAAGCGACAGAGATGTGGTTCTACTCACGAGTTTGATTAGAATCAAAGAAAAGAGTATCGGATGGCTATGTAATATCTAATCTCCTATATGGAAGTGAATGCTGGATAATCTCCACACAGATGAAGAAGAGACTTGAAGAAACACAAATGTTTTTCTACTGATGAGTGTCCTAAGAAACAAGGAAAAGAGTGTTGGACAGCTATGTAATATCTAATCTCCTATATCGCAGTGAATGCTGGACAATCTCCTCACAGATGAAGAAGCTACTTGAATTGACAGAGATAGGCTTCTACAGAGGAGTTGTCCTTAGAAACTAAGAAAGGAGTGTTGGACGGCCATATAATATTTAATCTCCTCTATGGCAGTGAATGCTGGACAATCTCCTCACAGATAAAGAAGATACTTTTAGCGAGAGAGATGTGGTTCCACTGAGGAATGTCCTTAGAAACAAAGAAAAGTGTGTTGCACGTCAATGTAATATCTAATCTCCTATATGGCTGTGAATTCTGGATAATCTACTCATAGAGGAAGGTGAAACTTGAAGAGACAGAGATGTGCTTCTACTGATGAGTGTCCTTAGAAAAAAGAAAAGAGTGACGGACGGCTATGTTATATCTACTCTCCTATATGGCAGTGAATACTGGACAATCTCCTCACAGAAGAAGAAAAGACCCTAAGCGACAGACTTTTTGTTTTACAGATGTGTGTCCTGGAAACAAAGAAAAGAGTTTTGGACAGCCGTATAATATCTAATCTCCTATACGGCACTGAATGCTGGACAATCTCCTCACAGATGAAGAAGAGACTTGAAGCGACAGAGATGTGGTTCTACTGACGTGCGTCCTTAAAATCACAGAAAAGAGTGTTGGACGGATATGTAATATCAAATCTCCTATATGGCAGTGAAAGCTGGACAATCTCCACACAGATGAAGAAGAGACTTGAAGCGACAGAGATTTGTTCTAAAGATGTGTGTCCTTAGAAACAAAGAAAAGAGTGTTGGAAAGCCATATAATATCTAATCTCCTGTATAGCACTGAATGCTGGAGAATCTCCTCACAAATGAAGAAGAGACTTGAAGTGACAGAGATGTGGTTCTACTGACGAGTGTCCTTAGAAACAAAGAAAAGAGTGTTGAACGGCTATGTAATATCTAATCTCCTATATGGCAGTGAATACTGGACAATCTCCTCACAGATGAAGAAGAGACCCTCAGCGACAGACTTTTTGTTCTACAGATGTGTGTCCTTAGAAACAAAGAAAAGAGTCTTGGACAGCCATACAATATCTAATCTCCTATATAGCAGTGAATGCTGGACAATCTCCTCACAGATGAAAAAGAGACTTAAAGCGACAGAGATGTGTTTCTACTGAAGAGTGTCCTTAGAAACAAAGAAAAGTGTGTTGGACTGCTATGTAATAACTAAAATCCCATACGGCAGTGAATGTTGCAGAATCTCCTCAGAGATGGGGAAGAGACTTGAAGAGACAGAGATGTGTTTCTACTGATGAGTGTTTAGAAACAGCAGAAAAGAGTTTTGGACGTCTATGTAATATCTAATCTTTTATATTGGAGTGAATGCTAGACAATTTCCTCACAGATGAAGAAGAAACTTGAAGCGACAGAGATTTGTTCTACAGATGTGTGTCCTTAGTAACAAGGAAAAGACAGTTGGACAGCCATATAATATCTAATCTCTTGTATGGCAGTGAATGCTGGAGAATCTCCTGACAGATGAAGAAGAGACTTGAACCGACAGAGATGTGGTTCTACTGAGAGTGTCCTTAGAAACAATGAAAAGAGAGTTGGACATCTATGTAATCTCCTATATGGCAGTGAATGCTAGACAATCTCCTCACAGATAATAATTATATATAATCTCCTGTATGACAGTGAATGCTGGAGAATCTCCTGACAGATGAAGAAGAGACTTGAAGTGACAGAGATGTGTTTCTACTGATGAGTGTCCTTAGAAACAAAGAAAAGTGTGTTGGATGGCTATGTAATATCTAATCTCCTATATGGAAGTGAATGCTGGACCATCTCCTCACAGATGAAGAAGAGACTTGAAGCGACAGAGATGTGGTTCTACTGAAAGTGTCCTTAGAAACAATGAAAAGAGAGTTGAACATCTATGTAATATATAATCGCCTATATGCCAGTGAATGCTGGACAATCTCCTCACAGATAAAGAAGTGACTTGTAGCGACAGAGATGTTGTTCTGTAGAACGATACTGAGAATATAAATCTGAACATATGAGCACCGCCGAAATTTTAGACAATTGGACATTTAGAGTTAACACCAGAAAGAGGTAGTTCAAAATTCTAGGGCACATAATGAGGGAATTTCTTCTCTCCAATTCTGATTTTTCGTATATATATATATATATATATATATATATATATATATATATATATATATATATATATATTGGTTTCATTTTTCTCTAAAACTTCGCCGTTGGTCAGTTGTTCCGTCCCTGCTATTCTCAGCATCCTTCTGTAGATGTATATTTCTATTGATTCAGTTCTTTTACCCCTCTCTGATGGAATTATTCAGCATTCACTGAAGGTGGACTGAGATTACAGTGTAATACAGCATTCTTTGTTCCAAATAAAACTTTCCCCTTTCTTGAAGCTTTGCTTAACTTTTGGAGGACATTTTTCGATATTCTAAAACCTCATAGGATTTCCGAATAGTATTTTCTATCGTCTGTTAAAACACTTCTTAGATATTAAAGTTAAGCACTATTTGCATCTCAAGTTTGAAATTCATATGTTGCGGTGTTCCTGTCTGAACACCATACATTGTATTCTCGCAATTGATAATTAGTCCCTTCTTCTCGCATTCTTTCACTACCTTCTGTAGAAGTTCTTGTAGTTTTCTTTTCGATTCTGCTTTTTGACACGTCTACACAGAAAAAATAACTGTCAAGTGGTAAAAGTTGCTGGTGGCACCAGGGGTGTCAGTACCGCCTTAGCCACCAAAAATGCGTTACATTTTTTTCTTTTTTTTTTTGCGTTGAAGCCAGTCGTGATAGAGGGTTACGATAATGGGTAGTTAATATCGATAGGAGGGTATGATAACTGATAACCCTAGAATTGAATCGGTTAATATATTAATGAACGGGGAAACATCTAGGTAACCTGTTCCATAGAGCAGTGGTTAGCGGGAAGAGTCTATTTGAGTATTTATAAATTCTAGCCGATGGAATACGGAGGAAGTGTGGGTCGTTTGCAGTGGCATAGCAGGTTCTAGCCGTGAATTCAGACCTGGGGAACCAGGAAATGCAGTTTATCTTTGCACTTTCTATGATAGCTACGATAGAGCAGTGAAAGAAACCCTGTCTGTGAGAGAGAGGCTGGAGTGTTGGAAATAATTCTTCTCCCGCAAGTGTCACTTTTGAACTCTATCGAAACTGGAAAGTCTGGGCAGCTCCTACCCAAATAGTGCAGCTGTACTCCATTTTTAGCCTGAGCTGGTTCTTATAAATGTAGTTGGTAGCATGAGGAGTATGGTACTTTTTGAAGCGGTACAGGGATCTGATCATTTTACCTGCATCTTTAGGGATGGATCGTACATAGGAATTCCGTTTGAGGGTTATGTCCCAATATCCTCTAGAGATAGATCGCCTCCTCGAGAGGACATCCGTTCATTGGGACTGACGGTAGTTCGGGATCTGATCAGTGGTAATGGAATGTAACAAGTTTGGCTTTAGAGACATTGAATATAAACACCAAGTTTTCCGCCACTGGGAAGTTAGTGTTAAGTCAGAAGAGAGGTCAGCTGCCAATATCTAATCGTCAAGACTTTTGGAGGTCCGCTCGTATATCGGCTTATCCTCACAAATGATCGAAGTATACTCTTAGGTGTATGTAAATCAAAAAGAAAGTTGGTCTGAGAAGTGAGCCCTGTGGGACGTCTGCGTTGGCTGCCAGGGCCTCGGAGGATTGGCCGTTAATAATTACGTTCAGGGATCTACCTGTTAGGAAAGATTTTATAATAAAGGAAACCCAGAGACGGATATGCAACGTAATTGGCCCTGATCTGGCATCTCGTCTGCAGCCGCTCTCTGACAGACGTGCCGTCGCCCCACTCTGTCTTTTTTACAAATACTTTCACGGTAACTGCTCCAATGAGCTGCTTTCACTGGTTCCCAGACTTCATGAATTGAAGCGTTCAACTAGGCTGGCATCTCGCTCTCACCTTTTCACTGTCGAAACTGTTAAATGTAGCCGTCTCTTCTACTACTTTATGTCTCGCAATTCTCGCCTGTGGAACTCCCTCCCCTC
Source organism: Acanthosepion lycidas (assembly GCA_963932145.1). Lineage (NCBI taxonomy): Eukaryota > Metazoa > Mollusca > Cephalopoda > Sepiida > Sepiidae > Acanthosepion > Acanthosepion lycidas. The sequence continues at coordinate 84,059,568 of OZ010592.1, read as the reverse complement.
TTCCTGTTTCCCTGAGAGCTATAATCTCCAACTATTCAAATGTAATGTCAATCGACGTCTCCAGATGCCCTGATCTATCCCCTATCCTTCTCTTCATCCTTTCCTTTATCACTCCTCTTTGCTCTTCTCCAACTCTGTAACCCCTTGCGTTCTAGTGGCTTCCCGCCTTGCTTGGGGGGAAACGCTTAAAAAAACAAAAAAAAAACAAACAAAACCTTCAAGTGATTCTATAGCTGGAAAGCTTGTATAGAAAACTTTTGTGTCACACATTGCCGAAAGCTTTTGAGACATCTAATGCTATGGTCCTTGCGGTATGTGTGTCGTCAAGGGACTCACTAATTCTGTGTGCAATGGTAGTTAGGATATCAGCAGTGGACCGAAACCCATACTGCTCGTCGCACAAGAGGCCGTTCATATCCAGGTGCTCGACGAACTTCTTGCTCAGTAAGGCTTCACAAAGCTTACTGGTGATACTGGGGAGACTAATGGATCTATACTGGGAGAGGAAGGATCAATTTTCCTCGTTCCTGAAGACCGAGCATGTGCTTGCCACCTGCCACATTCCTGGGAAAGATTTCTCATTCAAGCAGCGGTTAAATAACTTTGCTAGAATCAGGGATAAATCAGGGTCGATATTCTTAAAGACGACCACTGGAATTTTATCTCGGCCAGTGGCTTTTTGGGGGTCGAGGCCTCTGTTAAGTCACTTGTCTCACTGAAACGAGTATATTACTGAGATGTGGGAAGTTGGGGAGAGGATGGCCTATGTCACCTAACGTTCAGTTTGAAGAAAAGATCGAGGCTAAAAGCTTCACATTGTTTATCGGGGATGATATTGTTCACCGTGTTCACCATAGTCTATGAATATAGAATACAGCGCAGTACGTAATCTGTTCAATGAAACAACGTTAAAGATTAACACTAACGAGTCAGACACTCTACTGAATCTGACTATATCGCCAATACCACCAGCAGCTGTTCCGCAATTCTTCAGTCTTCGATATCAAAGGCTGGCAGTGAATATTCGGGAAAAACATGGCCGCCTTTATGCACGTCGCATTGAATATTTTGAGCCTTCTGATTGGTTAACCCTTCTATTGGTGAACTATAAAATGAGTCAGCTCATTTTGGCTGGCTCACTAGTACACCAGGGTACCCAAAAACTCCAACAGATATAACCTCGAGACCATTTCTAACAGGTGGGGAGAAACAGCCGCTTTGCTCTATTTATAATGGGGTTGGTGATATTCCAGAATTCGCATGGCCCAGTTAGTTTATTCTCAACCTTGACCTGGACATATTACGCATAGCTTCACTTTGCATTTTTCAGGACTCACTTTCAGCGAATGCGGGCGGTTCTAAAGGAAGTAAGGGCCAGATAGACCGCACCTTACGATACATTTTGAAGTAGCGGTTCCGGTGAGCTATGTCTGCAGCGCAATCAGGGTTGAACAAGGGCTGGTTGTTTAGTTTTTGCTGGAATTCTTGGGGGTATAAAACGCTCCATTCGGACAGCATTTTGAGAGTATTATGTTTAAAGAAGGTTGGGAGAGGAGGTTCCGACATATCGGACCGAAAGATTTTTTTCCCGAAACACCGCTCTATGAAAGTTAAATCAGAGGATGTCATTGATTTGTAGTCAATCTGGACAGTGACTAGGGAATGATCTGATTTGCTAACTGGATCTAAAACTCGTACTGCGCATTTGTCAGGGCAGGATGTTAGAAAAAGGTCGAGGCAGTTCACCTGATGTCGCGTGGCATCCGAGACTCGAGTGGGTTCTTCAATGATCTGGGGTCAGTTCATATGCTATGAAGAAGCCTCTGTAATATCTCTCTTAAACATCAGTTTTGTTAGATTGGACTAGTTCTGTTGCTTTGATCTTTAGGCAGATGACACACATACAGTATCGAAGTATCGCACCTGAGTCTTTTCTGATTCATTTGCCTTCACATGTAAACGTTTTGGATCCGAAGCTTTGAGTAACTTCGAAGGAGGCTACTCTCATGAAATAATTAAAACAATAAAAATGTTAAACAAAAAGAGTTTGTTTTAATGGATTCTTGAGAAAATGTGTGGTAGACACAGAATATTAATGGCTCTTTCGTGGGTGGGTGGGTACTATTTGGATCTAGCCAAGAACAACGAACTCTCCTATTAGTATAGGTGTGGGATAAGAATCGCTTTTTCTTTTACGCTCTTTTTCCTGAATGTGTCTGTAAATATGCCTAAACCTCCTCTTTCAGAGCGGACAGTATTTGCTCACCAGTCAGTTTCCAACGCCAGAAAAACTTCCATTAAATACAGTGTAATCGACCTTTAACATTAGAGAGAGAGAGAGAGAATTATATGTATCCAAATCATTGAAAGAACAGATGGAGTAAAATTCCACAGTCTGCTATTTTAATAGTATTTCACTTCAGCTTAAATACAGAGAATATATATATATATATATATATATATATATATATATATATATATATATATATATATATAAACAATTTAATTACTACAAAGATGCAACTACATTTTGCTGCATTTAGTTGCACCTCGACTGGTGAGAACGAAAATGGTTATGAACAATTCTGTTTATAATCACGTTACTTGCTTTTTCTAAAAAAGTAAATTTTAAGTGGGGGGGTATAAGGATAAGAAAAGATAGGAAAGGCAAAAGGGTGACAGAGTGCAAACAATAGTGTCTATTGATATCAGTTTGGTGAAGGATTGTTGAGGTGTTAAAATGATGGCTCGACCAGAAAAATGTAAAGCGACAACAACGGAAAAGTGTTTAGGTACAGCATTTCCAAAGAGTGACGGGTGAGGAGGAAAGGTGCGAATTGTTCATAACAATATTGTTACATAACAGAATTGTTCATAACCATTTTGGTTCTCACCAGTCGAGGTGAAACACAATGCATCGAAACGAAGTTGCATCATTGTCGTGAGTAAATTGTTTTTGTGTATATCAAAAAAGTACCATAAATAATTATTGCTCTACTATCGGTATGGAGCCCTCTTTTGAATTAATGCTGTGAACGTTAGAATTTATATATTATTTTCGTTCACATTACATTCGGATATATACATACATATATATATATATATATATATATATATATATATATATATATATATATATATATATGTGTGTGTGTGTGTGTGTGTGTGTGTGTGTGTGTGTGTGTGTACACATTTAGTTGGATTGATTTGAGTTTGTGACCTTGGTTTTCACGCCCTTGCGATCATTGACGGTCACTAGGGCGTGAAACCCAAGGTCACAAAATCCAACTAAATATGTTAGCTCTATCACTGATACTGAGCGCTTTCCAATAAGTATCGCGAATATATAATATATGAATAATATATATAAAATTATATATATATATATTATTTATTTATTTATTTATTTTAGGATATTAAAACATGTTAAAAATCGCTACACAATTACAATTATGCTTCGACACCATAAATATGACTCTTCAGGCGAAATTAAACTACTCGACAGTAATTTTACATCATCTATAGAGACACATTTATGGTGTTGAAACAGTTGCAATTATGTAGCGATATTTGACATTTAAAATCCTAAAATAAATAATATTTATGTCTACTATATGCTGAGCCCTCTTTTTAGTTAAATATCACGTATATATATATATATATATATATATATATATATATATATATATATATATATATATATATATTCCTTAAATATAATAGACAAAGATAATTTAATTAATTTTTTATTTAGTTTTGCCATCATTCTTATATTTTCCCATTTGCTGGGAATGAGGGGATTTAAAATTGTCCGTATTATTCATTGAACCAAGCTCTTTCCGCCACTTCATTTTCAATGGGGTTCGTTTTAGGCGTCACTATTGTCTCTTTATATTTGATTGTATAAGATGTATTGTTTGTGTTGAAGAATGTTGAAAAATCTAAATAAAAAATTAATTAAATTTTCCTTGGCTGTCATATGCAACGAAACGTGTCTAAAAGAAACCTTGCTATATCTTTATCTATAAAAGGCAGGATGTATGTGTGTGCGTGTGTAACGAATGCACAGCCGCAATTTTCGATGGATTTGCACCAAAATTTACATGCACGTGCTCCAAGTTAGCAGAAAGGCCAACACCGACTTTGCATTTCCCAACTCCCATCGATAGTGGAAATAATCGATTTTTTCATGCTTCTACGGCAGTTTTCATGTAGTTTGCAGCCATTTTCTACTGGCCAGAGTGAGAGCCCATAGCTGGCTGCCACGAATAAGCAGGAAGATTCTATTGGCCAGCGTGAGAACCAACACCTGACTGACACGAATGTTAACTAGCATGCTAACATGCAAAAAAATCGATAGGTGCATACGTCACAAGTGGGAAAAATTTAAATCTGCATGTCACTTTACTCCAATTGGCTCATTCCCTTGCTTAAACTCAACGTTGATTCTGATTCTGCAGAACTGGGTTGGGTGTGAAAAAGTATTTGTTGTTAAGATTCTTTTTTCATTCGGTTTCTCCAGTTACGAGTCCTTTTTTAAAGCTGATCGTTTTGTGTTCATTTTGTTTAGTTCTTTTTTCGTAACAAATTTAATGTTTAGTATAGAGCTTAGAACAATTCGCAGTGTGAAATAGGCAAGAAGTAAGGCATATAGCAAAATCAGCACGGCAAAGGGCACTCCTTTAAAGGCAAGGAAGGGCAAAAATATTTTAATTCAAGTGATAGCGATTGCTGTATGAGTCGTACGATTTTTGGATCAAGCACGGGCAGCTCCGAGCCATGCTGCTAGTATATCTATGGCAGTGTCCGCACCTGTTTTCACACGTTGTATGTAGAAATATATATATATATATATATATATATATATATATATATATATATATATCTGTTGAGTGAAGAAAACATTTTGGAAAAGAATATTGCGTACATTTTCTCTATGTAGAATTATGTCTAGTCTTGTCAAACGAACTTTGATTATATTAATTCGAAAAGCATATTTTCGTATGTATTTTTATTAGAATATTTGAAGGAAATCAAATTTATTTTCTACGAACGTCAAGTAAAATGTAAATTGATGGACGCTCTTCGCACGCAGTTTGTCTACAGACTCGCAATTCGATCACCATTGGCTTTCTTTCAATATTAAAAATGAACTGAAACAAACGAGTTTCCATTTCTTACAATTAAAAAAGATGTCTTTATTAAACAAGATTACTTATTACAGGATTCGTGCATATAATTGGTTGCCCAGTTCTTTGAGAACAAATGAACGAATTTAGTAAAAGACTTGAAAGATCTTTATTTGAGAAAGAATCGACATGAATTATATTGAAACACTTCTTGGCAATAGCTTCCTTAATTGATCCGCCGCCATCATCAATGAATGCTTCAATACAAGCTCTGAAACGTTCACATGCTCGAAACTAAAGATCTATTTGGGCTACTGTTCTAGTTATGGCGGACCACAGATATTTTATAGTTTTATGGGAACGTTGAGTGGTTTCCCTCCCGACTACGCCCTTACATAGTAATCTAGACAATTAGGAGACCATATGTTTGGAGATTGTAACTCGTCTATTCTTGGGGAGATTGCTTTCACTTATAAGACACCGCAGATATTGTTGATAGGTGTACGGTTTTTCCTTTCTCACGCTTTCAAGTCAAGGCACGGTTTTCTATAAACAAAGAGCTGTACCAAATAAAAGAAACCACATCACATGAGGACTTTTAACAGCAGCAACGACTAAAATGCATAGCACATGTAACTTAAAGAGAAAATGATAACATAATCAGGATATTGAGGTTATACAATATTTAAATAAAATGTTAGGAATGAAAGGCCCATCAGTAATGTAGAGTGGTAACAGCTACTGGACTTAAAAAATCTATTTTTCTGAAAAATTATTTTAAGAGAAAGAATGCTGGCTTTTCTGTTAATAAATGTTAAATGTTTCCTTATGGAGAAACGGCTAATATTACCCTTATCATTAATATTGTCTTGTGACTGTTCTTGCAATTAGTATCGCATTTTACTCTTCGTTTTATTAGTGTCAAAGTTTATTGTAAGTGTTATGGGAACTTATCCATAATAATAATGAACTATTCCCGACATTATAAATACTGCGCCTCTCAAGAGGTCTGAGGAGATTTATAAGAAGATCAGAGATATATTGAGAGCATATTGTAAGGACATTGGAATAGTGATACTTGTCGAGACAACATAGTTCACTCTAACCAAATCTGATAGTCATTACTAATACTTCTACTTCTTTGTATTATATTTCTGGTGTAATATATCTTTGTATTCCATACCTGTGTTCGTGTTATTCTTTCATTGGTTCTAAACTTGGACCATCACCGTGCTACAAGGAACTTGGGCCATAACAGTAAGAATAACAATTTGAACTCCTTTTGTGTTTGCGGTGCAAATTAGACATATAAAAGCAAAAAAGGAAAAAATAAAATTTAAAAAGATAAAAACATATATAAAATTGGCTAATATTTGCTTCTCCACTAGAACAACTCTAAGACAAGGTCTGTTTAACGCAGTTAACAGCTATTAGTCATAAAAATAATTTTCTACTTTGGGGAAATATTTATACGTATATCACAAGTATGTGTGGGTAGCGGCAACAATTGCTCCTTGTTTCTGTCGCAAAAGCGTACGGATAACCGAAGACACCCCTCTTAATATAACGTAGAGTTATTACCACGGAGCTGGAGTCCATTTTGGGGGGTGGGGGTGCTAGAGCTGCCCTGTCCTCATTTCACGGTCTCGATAAAGTTCAAATGCAACTCAGAATCGTTGTAGATGACAAATTATTTTCCACCCTCGAACCTCTCTCTCCCCCAGACGGGATGTGACAAATCACTAACTGCTCTGTCGCTACTTCCATGGAAAGTGCATGAAATGCATTCAGCAGTTCCACCTGTTCTAACCTTCACAGCCAGGACCCGCCATGCTACACACATTGTAGCAAACCACCCATATTCACTCCATATTCCAGTGGTAAATCCCATTCGAACAGCTTCTTCCCACGAACCATTGCTATGTGAAAGCGACTCCGAAGAGGATGTTTCCCCGATCGTTAAAATCTTAAGCAGTTCAAGTCAACCTTTATCTTCCCCTCCTAAACTACATCTTACTGAGATCCTCTACCTTGTGTGGCTTCTGGATCTTGAACAGAGTGAATATCACTAAAAAATATATATTCAGAGCAAACTAGACCTATTTAACCTTGGTTTGGTTGGCGTCTAAGCTAGGAGAAGAATAACTCACTCAGGATTCAAAACAGGTTGAGCGCGGGTCTAGCAACACCATCCCATCTAAACCTTAGGATGGTAAGTTGGTTTCAGATGGAATGGAAAGGATGTACCTGTCTGTCTGTCTGTCTCTCTCTCTCTCTCTCTCTCTCTCTCTTTCTCTCTCCATATATATATATATATATATATATATATATTATAACATTTTTATGTTTATACATTCTTTTTATAGATACAAATATTTAAGTAAATGCTCTGTTTATAATAAACAGTATTAAACAACATTTACCGGCCTGAATGTCCGAGAAATTTTCATAGAAATATCCTTAATATCAATTTCACGGTGTGCGGTTAAGTTATACAGTATTAAAAGACCAACAAGGTCAGAAGACTCTGCAGAGTCTAATGATCCCCAAGTGATGTCAAACAGGTCGTTATTGTTTTTTATCCATTGGTCCCCATTATAAATGAGGACAGATTTTTTGCGCTGAGGATTATATCTGTTTCTTCCTTTGTGAGGTTAAATACACAGCAGCAAAGTCCAGGGCAGTCGTAAATAGATCCTTCGAAATTGATGGGTAGTAATCCAACAACACAATGGCTTCTATAACGCTGCCCTAAAAAATAGTGGTTATAAAAATGCAAACATTAACTATAGTGACATTTGCACTAGCCAGAGGGAAAAAACAGGAAAAGAAAAATCATTTGGTATAATCCTCCGTTCAACCAAATGGTTAGTATTAAACTAGGACAGAAATTCTTAGCTTTAATTGATAGACACTTCCCCACCAATAGTAGGCTTAGTAATGTATTTAATAAGAACACCCTAAAATTGAGTTACAGCTGCACTGAAAATCTAGAAAGTATAATAAAAAAACACAATAATAAAATCCTGAACAACCCCCATGCCTGAATAGTATTAATAAAAACCCTACACTTAAATCAGACAATAACAATGAAAAATTGTGTGATTGTAGAAACCCAGAAGATTGCCCATTAGAAAATAAATGCTGCATCAAATCTGTGGTATACCAATGTACTATCTCATCCACTGAGAGTCCTAATACTAATATGATATACATTGGGTCCACGAAGAATGAATTTAAAGCCAGATGGAGGCAGCATAAGTGCTCTTTCAACAATATAAATAAAAGAGATCAGATTTCTCTATCTAAATATTTTTGGCATCTGAAGAAAATAAACAGGACATCTAAAGTAAAATGGAAAATTATAAACAGGACTAGAACTTGTAAAACTTGGGATGACCCATGCCCTTTGTGCCTCCATGAGAAACTGCACATTATTAAGTTTCTAAATAATAAAAATCTATTAAACAATAGACATGAGTTAACGGTTTTTTGCCGACATCATCAAATTTATGCACTGAATAATTAGCTAAAAACAAGCATAAATAACTTTTATAATCTATAGCCCAAATAAATAGTTTAAATAGCCTACAAAAAATATAACTCTTTATGAAGTCGTCAAAAAACAAATGTTACGGCAGTTTTTATATGCACAAATCCCTTTCATAAAGAAATAAAAAAAAAAAAAAAAAATCTCCATAGACACGTTAACCAGACTAGGCGAAAACATCTTCCGTTTTAAATTTAGACACCCCCACCTTACCTTGACTTGATATCTATGAAAGTAACTCTATACTGATACAAATCATTAACACTCAACACCCCTAACTATTTTAAACAATTCGTCTTAGCTGTTACCATGGAAATTTTGATTTCAATTGTGAATATACAATAAAAACACATAAATTTCAGAAATAAGTTATTCCAAAGAAAATTTCGCTTGAAGATGGAACAGAGCTTACTTTAACTCAATTGAAGTTTTCGGCTCTTGTTTTGAAACATGAGATCTCCTATGTAGCGTGTTGGAATCATATTTTTAAATAAATAATTATATTTATGCTCTACTTTTGTATCGAGCACTATTTTTTAAAAATAATAACAAAAATACTAAAGAACTTTGGATTATTTACCAAACCAGTTCTTTCCTATTTTCTATATATTTTCGCACACACACACACACACACACATATATATATATATATATATATATATATATATGAAAAGATTCTTACAGGTACCAAATTTTATTATAGCAAGGAATAAGCGGAATGAAAAGGACATAATTATGAAAACTAAGAACTAAAACAAACAACCGGTTTCGTACCAGAACACGCTATAACTAGCAGGGAATGTGTTGACTGTTTTTCCATTCTTGCGAAGTCACACTCCGCATATCAATTGAAGGTTCTTGAGTCCATTTACATCAAATCCCGCAGGCCGTCTCTCTGTAAGCAGAGAGATTGCTTGTTGGGTTTGAATGTGATTGGGCTCTAGTTCTTTCTATCATATATTTTTTTTTCTTGCGCTCCCCCCTCATTGAATAGTTTTTTGTTTTTAAGTTTATGAATAAATAATACCAGTGTATCAAACCTGAGGAGTACTGGGACGAAACCGGTTGTTTGTTTTAGTTCTTAGTTTTCATAATTATGTCCTTTCCATTCCGCTTATTCCTTGCTATAATATATATATATATATATATATATATATATATATATATATATATATATATATATATATATATATATAATTTTTCTTGTGTGTAAAAACTGTCCAAAAGATCTGCTTATCCGAGCGTTTTCGGCTTTCTTTTTGCCATTATCAAGGATTATTTTAGTTTTTTCACTTTTAACTGTTTATATATGTATGTCTGTTCAAACACGGTCAGCATATTGTAGCCGTGTTCGTAGATGATGTTATTTAGAGTTGGCTTTTCCTATTTTTATTATTGGGCTTCCATAATTTTTACTCTTTTGAAAACACTTGCACGAACACAAGAAAAATTAAAAAAAAAAAAAACTTAATCGCAGTACCTATGTCAGCCGTCTTTAACGAAACCTGTATAAAAGAGGGATTGTTGACCGAATAAACAATTATCACCCCCAACACACACACACACACATATATATATATATATATATATATATATATATATATATATATATATATATATATATATATGGTATAAATAAAATGACAATTGGAAAAAGATCTTAGATTTTGCCGACGCGTTTCGTCTTCCAATTTTTTCAAGGCAAAAATGAAATCGAAATGTTCTTGTTGTTATAGTTACATTAAAAAAAAATCCAAATTTAAAAAGATAGGCGCTTCTGTCTAAGCCTTTTTTTCTGGTTAATGTAAAAATCTCTTACTATAAAGGTAATTTACATTAACCAGAAAAAAAGGCTTGGACAGAAGCGTCTATCTTTTTAAATTTGGATTTTTTTAATGTAACTATAACAACAAGAACATTTCGATTTCATTTTTGCCTTGAAAAAGTCGGAAGACGAAACGTGTCGGCAAAATCTAAGATCTTTTTCCAATTGTCATTTTATTTATACCAATCTGTCTTGTCCACAGAATTGATCTTGGAATTTAACTATATATATATATATATATATATATATATATATATATATATATATATATATATATATATATATATATAGTCGACTTTCCCGTCGAGTTCGACGTATGAGAGTCAAGCATATCAGTTCCCACGAAACTGAGAGCCCGACAACGGCACATGAGATTTGATTACAGTGGTAAAGGTTTCGTGCAGGACCATCCACACTTTTTGAAGGGCCGAATTCAGAGACTCAGTGAATTAAGTGCCACAAGGACCCCAAACGACCATCCGCAGGTTTTGAATTTAGAGTTGTCGTTCTCCTAGACCAGTTGCCATCCAAGGCTATAGAACCCAGTCTGTCCTGCTATTTACCCATAGCTGTAAGGAGAAGAAGAGTATTCAGACCCTTTCCCAAGGGTATTAGCACATAAGTGAATGTAATGGGTTCGACTGTAATTCGAACTCAGCTCTGCGATTCCTCAATTCAAGCAGCTATCCATTAGTCCACCGTACCTCCTCTCTCTCTCTCTCTCTCTCTCTCTCTCTCTCTCTCTCTATATATATATATATATATATATATATATATATATATATATATATATATATATATATATATATATATATATATATATATATATATTATGGTACAAAATTTAACGAGAGCTAGGCAAAAGCAAAATGGGATCTGATATACAAGAACGCTAGAACCTTGAGGTGATATGGAGGTGTGGGACCGAGATAAAATCGAAAACGCTACGCATTAAAATATATATATATATATTATATATATATATATATATATATTAAGTTAATAACTATATTCAGTTGGTGGAAAAAAAAACGAATTACATAATTTGCAAATAAAAATATATTGAAATAAATAGTTATTTGAAGAAAAAAGGACAAAAAAATTACAGGCTAAAAAATATAATCTAGTGACGTAATTTCTAGCTGAAAGAAAAAAAGAAACACAATCGAGTAAATAAGAAAAAACCTAAAAGGCTCAGTACGCTCACTAGGATTATATATATATATATATATATATATATATATATATATATATATATATATATATATATATATTAACACATTTTTATATATTCTTTTTTGGAGATACAAATATTTAAGTAAACGCTCTGATTATAATAAACAGTATTAAACAACACTTACCGACCTGAATACCTGAGAAATTTTCATAGAAAATATTCGTCCTCCGACATATAGCCTGATGTGCCTTTATCCGATTTGGCCACAGAGGGGCGATTGGTTAGCGATGTCGATTTTACAATCTTCCATGATTCTCTCACGTACATTCAGGCCGGTAAATGTTTCCTATTGTCTTTTACATTTATAAACAGAGCATTTACTTAAATATTTGTATCTATAAAAAAAAAGAACGTATATACATTAAAAATGTCTTAAAATATTTGTCGGACTTTGTCCATTTCATAATATATATATATATATATATATATATACATTTCATAATATATATATATATATATATATATATATATCGTTTACATTATATATATGTGTGTGTATATCATTTATATTATATATATATATATATATATATATATATATATATATATATATATATATATAATTTACATTATATATATATATATATATATTATTTACATTATTCGGACTATTGTCCTCATCTTTGTCACCATGTTTATTACAACGTGGAACTAGAACAGTCTACCCCAATGAGCGAAATAAAGGGTTCAGTTCGACATTCCAAACACCTGAAGAAGGCCGGAGCGTACAGCGCCCGAAACGTTGTAATAAATATGGCGAAAAAATGAGGACAATAGTCCGAATAATCTACACAATTCCTCATCTCAGAAATAGGTGAAACCTAGTTAGGTTTACCTGGCTCTTTGGACTTATATTAGGTTTGCTCTACTTCGTGT
>OZ010592.1:83961951-84041951 GCA_963932145.1 Acanthosepion lycidas | reverse complement strand
CTCTTTAACTATCATTTTTGTATTTCAAAGTTCTCTGAAAGAAAGTTTATGAGAGTTTCTTGTAATAATTGTTCTCAGCAGATTTGCCGTGTAAGAAAAAGTTATGGAGTGTAAGGAATATTCCGAATGTGTGTGGTGGTGTGAGTGAGAAGATTGACGCATGGTTTCAACTGTCGTGGATTCGTTTAACAGCTGAATTCTCACTAATTAGCTAAAAATATTTCTTGTTTATATAGGTAACCATAGACTCCAAATCGCTGCGCGGGAAGAGTTATTCTTCATGTGCGAACGATCTGATTGGTTGGCATTGATCAATCAGCGGCGAGTATTGTGAAAACTTAAGAAAGCTTCTGGGATCCGTTTCTCCCAAAAGTGTAAAAAATTGACTACATGAAAATAGAGCGATTATAAAATTGTCGCATTGCTGAGATTTGTAAATCATACTTATTATAAAACCCAGGTTGTGTGTGTGTGTACGTTTATATATTGGATCGGATATCCTACATTTTTCAACCGATTTCAACAAAACTTCACAGGACTACGTAAAATTACCTTGCGGTGGTTCTGACGGCGCTAAAAACTGGAAAAACACAATTGTTTTTGCATGAAATCAATTTGAAAACACGATTAAGAGGCATCACGAGAATGAAACGGGGAAAACTCATATCGAGTTATACTTATTATAAAACCCAGGTTGTGTGTGTGTGTGTGTGTCTGTGTTCGTTTATATATGGGATCGGATTTCCTACATTTTTCAACCGATTTCAACAAAACTTCACTTTTTTTTTTGGCAGGTAGTGTTTCTTATTGTCTTGCACACTTTTTTCTTTATTTTTACATTCAGAATGCTTTAAAAAATTCCATTTACAAGTTTATAATAAAATTCTATTCAATCGGTAGACTCATAACGATTGAAAACAATGTTTTTGTGAGTTTGGGTTTGACCAATTCATAAAAAAAAAAAAAAAAACAAATTAACAATTAAGACATGCGTGTCCGTCAACCTTAAACAATAATCTTTGTCAATTTTATTTTTCAGTCTTTATGATGGGCCATACTTAATCTATCTCTTACACCACCGGGAAACGCCGAGCTCTACTGCTAGTTGTCTATAAAAACGTAGTGGTGATTTATTAACCAATGAATGCTTGGCGTTGTATGTGATTTGTATTTGTGTATGTATGTATGTGTGTGCGACATAGATCGGCACACACTCATACAATATAGTAACCCTTTAACTTGAGTAGCTTTGTGGCTTTGTACGCAGATGACACAGTACTGATATCAGACAGGGAAAAGAAATTACAAAATCTCCTACAGAAGGTAGCGACGGAGAGTGAGAAGAAAGGACTAAGCATAAACAGCAAGGCAGAATGCATGGTTATTAGTAAGAGGTCGAATCCGAAATGCGATTTGCAGGTCGGGAACACTAGAATCAAGCAGACGCGAAAGTTTAAATATCTGGGAAGTGTTCTGACAGAGGACGGCAAGTGCGACACTGAGATCCGTAGACGTATTGGGATGGCCAAGGACGCATTCCAAAAACTGAGCAGAGTATTAAGAGACAGAAGGATTTCTTTGGTAACGAAGAAAAGAATACTGAACTATTACATGACATCTGTCCTTCTTTATGGCAGCAAATATTGGAAGATTTCCTCAAAGAGACTCGAGATAACGGAGATGTAGTTCTCCAGAAGGATGCTAAGGATATCATGGCGCGAGCGTGTGAGCAACGATGAGATCTTAGAAAGGATGCAAACAAGGAGGAGACTTATACTTAACATCAGGAAGAGACAGCTTAAGTTCCTGAGACACATAATGAGAAAGAAGGGCTTGGAGAATCTGATACTCACGGGTCGAATAGAGGGAAACAGAGACAAGGGAAAACAACGCGAGTGAATGACAGAACGGGGTCTGGTGGAGGTAGAAGAAGAAAGGAACTTGTTTAGAGCTGTAAGCGGTAGAAAGAAGTGGAGAGCCATGATCGCCTACGTCCAGAAAGAGCACGGCACATAGAAAGAAAGACTGGATGAATATTATTATAAAGAACATCGTTTATTCATGCTGAAAATTTAGACAATTACTTAAAAATGACCCCCACTTTTCTAGTGCGAATAGTGTCGGCAGTCTGTGGATATTTTTAATTTGAATAAATCAAAATCTTTCTTGCACGTCACAGCGGTGTTAATTGCAGAGATAAAAATCCATAGATTTCATTTGCAGGAAATATAATCTGTGCATCTGTCAAAATACGTAAACTTTGTTGACAGTTTTAAATGAAATCGCTGTAGATGCTATCACTGAATACTTTTACTTTTAACGATATAAAGAAAGCAGACTTCCTTATTTGAAGTAACAATAGAATAAATTCTATAGATAAAATAATTCGATTACTTAGAAAGGAAATATAATCAGCACATTTGCAAACGTACTTAACTTCGACCATCTCTCTCTCTCACGCGTATATATACATACATATATATATATATATATATATATATATATATATATATATATATTAAAAAGAAAACAGGCCACTTTAAGGTACCATTATAATAATTTATTTCACCAGAGCCCTTTTAAAGGACGCCGGATAGCACTTCCAAAAATGAAATGAAAGCAAAAATGAAATTAAGTGTAAGTTTTTGTAATTTAACAGAGAGGGTAAAAGGAGTAGTTAAAGAGACATGGTAGAGTATAGGGAGGGATTAATTTCATATCTCTCTCAAGCATATTTAGTATTGGGAGAGGAGGAGTGACCAGACCTTGACCTATTTAGAAGGTTAACAATGGAAGTGATATTTAAAATGGGAGGGGAGAAGGGAGAAAATAAAGAGGAAAAAAGAAAGAAAAAGGAGAGGGAAGTAAAGAGAAAGAGGCTGTAATTGGCTTTTAGCAATTTATGTAAGGATAGATTTTAATGCTTGATAGTAATTTAGATGTGTAAAAAAAAACGAATAAATTAATTTGATGTTTGCTATCAATTTAAACATTTAATTTTTTTTAAACAAATAGTTTAGGGATTTAATATAAGTTAAATACTATATTTATTAACACATTTATAGAGGACATATTAAAAATATTTTAAATTATAACAGTTATATATATATATATATATATATATATATATATATATATATATATATATATAAACACATAAACATACTCACTGACAACTTAACCCCCTAACGATGCTCTCAAATAAGATTGAAAATACTTGGGAAAATAAAAACTATTCGAAATAAAGTTTTTGTATTATTCTTACTCAATTTTCTAAGTCTACCAAAAAATTAATCCAAGAACTTAAAGGATCAGAACGAAAACAAATCGACATGATATGTCTAAATTATTTAACAAAACCTATTTGAATATATATATATATATATATATATATATATATATATATATATATATATATATATATATATATAGGCTCCTTAAAGAACTATGTTCCTGATCAAACCGGACTCATAAATAATTACATCGGTTACACAACCACATGCTTATCCAGACGTCTTACGTTACACCTATCTGATCACAGCTCCGCTACAACCCATTTAAACACACACACAAACTTACCAGACTACATTAAAAACATATTAAAACACAAATATAATAACTGCATCCACCTGTAAAAAAAAGATTAAAAATAATGGAAGCTTTAATAATAAAAAAGAAAAAGCCAACTCTTAACAATATTAACTACGAACAAGGCCACAATGTGCTAACCGTATTCTGAAATTATATATATATATATATATATATATATATATATATATATATATATATATATATATATATATATATATATACACACACACAAAGAAAGCATGAAACAGACTGTTGTCTCTCGGAGATGAACTCAGTGTTCAAATATATATCAATACACACTCTATCCCAGATATTGGGTTCTTTTACCCATAATTATATAGGATACCTAAAAACTGCATTTTTATCATTTATATATATACACACACACACACACACACACACACACAGACCGTTTCGCTGTATCACAGTTGCTCAATGTCGCTAAACATCCAATTGCTTCAAGCCGGGATCGAAACGCGAATGATTTGATACCACTCAGACATCTTACATCTAAACCATCGTCGCACATTAGCGACTTATGGAACTTTAACGTTCTTCTCTATACGAAATACGTCAGTGGCTCGGAAAACTCAATTCTATTTACTTGAAGAGTAATGTTTAATAGCAGTAGGAACTGGTGTTTTTAAAACCCTTTTTCCCTAGAGAGCTCAACCGGATTACCGGGAGCATCTATAGTCATCCACAGACAGACTGTTTGTGTGTCTGTATGTTGGCGTGTGTGTCTGTACCTGTGCGTGTGTCTGTGTGTGAGTGTGTGTGTGTGTGCATGTATCAGCATTTCAATCTCAACTTTCCTGGTATATGTCCGCCATCTAGACTTCGACAAAAGCCTTAATATCTAGCTGAAAAAGATCAGCTTTTAACATTATGTACACAAAGCGGTGAATGAGAAATTACAATCTCGGAAGTTAATTGTCTTACCTTTCTGTTTGGTTTTCCTCCATTTAATTTATAAGATAATAGTCGGGCGTTAAGTAATTCTTACAGCAAGTATTAAAATAAGTGAGACGAACGAAAGGAATATATATATATATATATATATATATATATATATATATATATATATATATATATATATATATATATAAAGAAAGATGAAAACAGTAAAAAGAAATAGAGTATATTAAAAATTAAAAGTGAAAATATTTTTAAAATCGTAGTTAAATAAAACGTATTCTAACCTAAAGACACCCCAAAAATCTTTAAGTATACAAATAGAAAAAACTGCCGTAAGAATTTTAAAAGAATTTTTTTAAAAATCCAGACGACATGCATTTAACGGATGACAGAATTCATTGAAAAATACATCCCTACCCCTACCAAAACGTAACTAATAACTGATACAACAAAATACAGCGATAATAAACACGCAAACACCCCTTGTCTGGATGAATGGATTTCTCTGTATCCTTGGAAACGTGAATTATGATCTTTTCCTGTGCCTTTTAAACCCAGTAATTGTAAAAATAAGTTACTCCAAAATTCGCTTGAGGATAAAATGGAACTAATGTCTTTAATTTAATTACAAAATTAAATTCGAAGCTTTTAGCTTCCATTTTTGAAACATGGTTATAACTGTGTAGCGAAAACACCATATTTTAAATCAATTAATTTATAATATATATATATATATATATATATATATATATATATATATATATATATATATATATATATATATATATATCCAAGCCGCTATCCATTACTCCTCCGTGCTGAGTTCGAATTCCAGTCGAATCCATTACATTCACTTATGTGCTAATATCCTTGGGAAAGGTGTGAATCCTCTTCTTCTCCTTCCAGCTATGGGTAAATAGCAGGACAGACTGGGTTCTATAGCCTTGGATGGCAACTGGTCTAGGAGAAGGATAACTCTGAATTCAAAACCTGCGGAGGGTCGTTTGGGGACCTTGTGGCACGTAGTGCACCAGGTCTCTGTATTTGGTTCTTCAAAAAGTGTGGATGGTCCTGCACAAAACCTTCACCACTATAATCAAATCTCATGTGCTGTTGGCGGGCTGTCGGTTTCCTAGGAACTGATCTGCTTGACCCTCATACGTCGAATTCGACGGGAGAGTCGAATATATATATATATATATATATATATATGTATGTATGTATGTGTTTGTGTGTATAATGTACGTATGTATGTATGTATATATGTATCTATGTATTCAAACATATATTGTCAAATATAACAGACAGCGAATATCAATTATGTTTGATCATAAGCTGTTCTAAGTTTCATATAGTAGTTTTAGTTTCGGGAGAAAATAAAGACAAAACTATCCGATATTTGAATATTTTTTATTGTGCTTTTCCTCGATCTAAGCTATAGGCTTACATGAGCCATCATCAGAATGGTTATATGGACATAACAACAGTGGTGTTCACCATCAAAGATGACATCCTGTCATGTTTACATAGAAGATTGCTATGCAATCTTAACGCTTTATATTTTTAGAAAACTAATCAACGTTATAGTATTATTTTCAAAATGAAGAAGAAGAAGAAGAAGAAGAAGAAGGAGGAGGAGGAGGAGGAGGAGAAGAAGAAGTCGGAGGAGGAGGAGAAAAGCGATGGGATTTTTAATGTATCAATGTAGGGGAAGTAATTGAAATCTACATTATATTTTTTTTCTCCAGCTTCATGTGTGCTTAAGAAGAATTTTCTAAGATGTAAGCAAGGATTATCTATCTATCTATCTATCTATCTATCTATCTATCTATCTCTCTCTCTCTCTCTCTCTCTATATATATATATATATATATATATATATATATATATGGTATGTGTGTTAAATTGAAATATTTTTGGAAGCCCAAATTGGTGACTTTTCAGTGGTTTGATGATAAGGGGACATTTAAAGCTAGCAGGCTTTGTAGCCGAATGCTTAATATCAAAGATAGATTAATTCTCTTCAGACGAGTGGTTATAAATATATACTCACGAATCTCCGAAGTGAAAAAGTGAAAAAAAGCTTTTTCTTAATAATTATATATATATATATGTGTGTGTGTGTGCGTGCGTGCGCGCGCGATTGTGTGTGTGCCATTCGCAGACAGTACTGCTTCGCTGTATCACAGCTCCTCGGTGCGACTAGACATCCGAATACTTCAAGCCTGGATCGAAACCCAACCGATCAGTCAGAATTTCTACCACTGAGCTATCTTCATTCGATATATATATATATATATATATATATATATATATATATATATATATATATATATATATATATAATACTCTAATATCTGACATATAAAGCTGGCCATAAGTGATATGAAAGATATCACTTGAAAACGAAACGGCACTTATTTTTTAACCGATGTCTCTTGAACGTCGTTATCTCCCTTACACGCACACACAGATATATATATATTATTTTATTATAAAATATTATCATAAAAAACATGTTGAAATCGCTACACAAAAGCTTTCATGTTTCAATACTATGATTGTACCATCGCCTGAAGAATTACAATCAAAGTATTGAAATATGAAAGCTTTTGTGTGGCGGTTTCAATATGTTTTCATTATAATCTTTCATAATAAAAATAATAATATATTGCATTATCTTATATTGATCACTTTTTAAAAGTAAATGCTACGACGTTTTTCACGGTTTGCTACCGTTTTTGCTGTACTGAACATTGCCTATTTTTGAAAAAAAAAAGATCAATTTACGATCTTGGCTGATCGCAAAATTTAGTTAATAAATGTCGTAGAATCCCGTCAGTTTTTAGGGTAGGCCGAGTTATTTATGTCAGTCACCTAAAATAAATTAATTTTATAAGAAAAATCTGTTTTTGAGTCAAATATTTTAAAATAGATGTACCGGATTTTTCCAAATTTATCGCCAGATTTCAATTAAGTGATAAACTTTAGTAAACTTCATAATTAACGTGGCATCAAAAAAATGAATATTATTTATTCCATCAATTTTATCCCTTCCCTACGGAAGGAAACCAAGCACATTGGGAGCATTTTGTTTTCACAGTTGGAAAGAAACTCCAACTAAAGACATCCCAATTGAATGCACCTATTCCATTGAACATGATACTGATGGAATATCAAAAGGGACTTAAATAACATTAAACATGACACACAATCAAGAAAGAGAAAATTTTTTACCATAGTTCTTATGTTGGTATTTATCAACCCACCCACGAGGATCGAATGTGGCACAAGGCCGGTTTAATATGGGTATCTCCAAGCCCGTAGGCTCGGCCAAAAATATGACCTTTGAACCCGCCTAGACGGGTTCAGGTCCTGTGTACCTCCCCGGAGGAAACCTTGCCCTTCGGCAAAGCTTCCTCCGAGTTCCTCTCTGCATTAGAGAGTTCAACAGAAACCCGACTCGGAAGCTCACAAAGCGCAGATACTACACTTTGATCCTAGCCACCGAGCCGAGTTTTGATGAACCATAGTTCTTATGTCGGTATTTATCAACCCACCCACGAGGATCGAATGTGGCACAAGGCCAGTTTAATGTGGGTATCTCCAAGCCCGTAAGCTCGGCCAAAAATATGACCTTTGAACCCGCCTAGACGGTTTCAGGTCCTGTCTACCTCCCCGAAGGAAACATTGCCCTTCGGCAAAGCTTCCGCCGAGTTCCTCTCTGCATTAGAGAGTTCGACAGAAACCCGATCGGAAGCTCACAAAGCACAGATACTACACTTTGATCCTAGCAACCGAGCCGAGTTTTGATGAACCATAGCTTTTTAAGTTCATGAAGGTTTTATTTATATGATTTGATGAAAATACTTGTTGGTCTTGGTATATTCAATCGCGTTATTTTTAAAAACTTAGGGTCTGATTGTTATTGCAAAAATAGTATTTCTCAGTAAGCAGACCAATATTTGTTGGCTTAAATACGAATTGAGAGTTTTGTACGATTTTATGTTTTTAATGTTGCCATCAGTCAATATCATATATACAGAAAACAAATGAAAAAAATGCTTTTTTTCCAAAAATGGTGCATTTCTGTAGAGCAAAAACGGTAGCTAACCAAGAAAATGTAAAGTCATTTTCAGATTCAGTGCCCTCAAATTAACTAAAAAAGATGTTTACTGTCTCGACACCGTTTTAATCTTTTTTCTGTTGACTAATGTAATACAGTGTTTGGTCGACAGTCGCAGAGTTATTATTAGCAAGCCTACCACGTTACAACACGCACACATACACACACAGTGTCTCTCTCTCTCTCTCTCTCTTTCACATTCTCTCTCTCTCTCCCCTCCCATATATCAAATGGAACAATTATATTGTATCAGTTCCTAGGTCTGGTTCTAGAAATATCTGTTCACTATGTTGTTACAGACAATTTTTCTCGCCAGAATCTATCTGGTACATTTCTATTACTGCCATTAAAGTCATAAGTCAAAGGGCTACATTTAACAACGAACTGTTCACTCCGACATCAAGTGTAAAATATATAGTAATTTCTTGATATGATACTGGGCTTATTTGTCCCAGTGTTCCCAAGAATGAAGCTGTCTGGAGTTTCAAATCCTGCAGGGTCACCGAGGCCTGTAAGATCGAAGAGAAAAGACCAGAGTGAACACGATCAACCCCCGAAGACACCCAACGGTGGAATAAGCACAGATCTACACATTCTCATCGACGGAAGAGGACAGCGCCAGTACGGCTGGTAACCAAGGCGGTTCTTGACAGACCAAGCATCCGACGGCCCGATGTAAACAGTTTTGGCAGATCTCGTCTGTCTCAATCCCCCTTGGGCCTCGAGGGATGCGCTCCTGGTCAAGTAGGGGGACTTCTCTGTCGCACAGAAGTGTCTACTAAAATCAAATTCACGCGAATGGCCTTGTCAAAATCGTTACTTTAACGTTGACAATTAGTTTAAACATGTAAAAGTCAGTGATAGCTGAACTTTCATCCTACATTCAAATTAATTGAGAATGATTAATTAAATGGACATGAAAAATTGCTGAAAAATAGTGGCTGAGAAAAACATTTGAAATAAAACATCAGATAATTCACTAAAAAAGAGATATTGAAAAAGGGAATGCAGTATTAATTCTTAAAATTATTCACTGTCTTATTCGATTTTCTTAATTGTTGCTTTTTATCCCAATATTCTGCGTCAATACACACTTCATTATTACTATTACTGTTGCGCTCCACCGTACCTCAAAAAAGGTTCGGTGGAGTAATGGATACCGGGTTGAGAGATCGGAGAGCCGAGTTCGAATTCCAGCCGAGTTCATTATGTTCACTTACGTGTAAATAACCTTGAGAAATGTATGAATCCCTCTATTGTGCCCACTCCCACTCCAGCTATGATTAATTAAAGGGATAGCCTAGGTCATCTAAAAGAAATGAATATAGTGAAAGCATTCACGAGATTTGTCAATTATTGCTTGAACTAAAAGAAATTAAGGCAATAAAGCCACTAAGATGCAAGAGTGGAAGAGAATATGAGAAAAAACTGCTATTAAGGAGAGAGGAGAATAAAAGAACAAGAATTAAGAAGACAAAAGATAACAATTAACACTGCATTTAAATTTTTGAAGATCAAAGGCAATAAAGCCACTAGGACGCAAGAGGTTATTGAGCATTAGAAAATATAAGAAAAACTACTATTAAGGAGAGAAGACAATAAAAGAACAAGAATTAAGAAGATAGAAGATAACAATTGACATTGCATTTACATTTTTGAAGATTAAACATGACTGGAAAGCAAGAAGTCGGAAGACAGTTCCACAAGCGAGAAAAGAAGCTGCTAGCATACAACTTACTGTTACATCTATCCCTTAGCTTAAATACCTAGAGGCTAGGTACCATACTGGAAAGTTCACGGCGAATTGACTGAAGCGATGTCGCCAGCTCATGACCAATAATATTGCAGATTCTTCTTTGGCTTTTATCAAGAATCTCTAAATACATAGCAGGAGCATCAGACCTGATGTGGCAGCAATATTCAAGACAATGATGAATGGTAGATATTTAATATTTAAGGTAGATTTTAATTTTCATAATTCCGACCTAAAGATCAAAGAATAGTAAAAGTGAATCTGAAAATACCAGAATAATCCTTAAGACAAAAAGTTGCAAGCATCTCGCTAATCTATTGCAAATGTCCTGACGAGTAACAGACCTTGAAGTTTCAAAAATGAAGTTTCGAAACTTCATAGCTAAAACCCGTCATGCGACATGTACTGGAACGAACCACACACATTCTCTTCGTATTTCATGAGTAAGAATCCGCTTCTGGTATAGGGCTAAGAAAATGGTGGATGATGTAGGATTTTTAGTATTAAAAAGGTACTTCAACATGTGTAGCCGAAAAACTATTAAAAGAATCTATGTAAAGAACCTGAAAAAAAAGGTTATATATGAATAACTGAATTGGATTCCTTAATATAAATATCCCTGCAAGGAACGAATATTTTGGTACTATCTCTATTTTTGAGAAATAAAAGAAAATGATAAAAGTATCGTTAGTAACGCTATACTCTTTGCGTAAACGCGTACAATCGAACGAGAAACAGCTAAACATCTTATAAACATAAACAATGGAAAAGATGCATATTCGCCATGTTTGTATTTTATAATACGATATTTATATGTGAATATTACATGCATTATTATTGGATACAGTTAAATAAACAATTAGTTTTTTTTCAAAAAAACATGTTTATTTTGAATACAGCTGTACTTTTTGATTACAGTAAATGGATATATAGTTTAGTCAACAGTGTAATCAGGGCCAGCAGTACATACCCTAATATTATATCTTGTGTATGATGCAACCCTCTTAAAATTAACTACAAAATTAAGCCTATAAAATTGCATTATACGCGAGTATATATGCTATATACTTTGTATCAAAGGAACTCGTCAGCCCGGAAAGGTAATTCATCTAAGAGAAGGAAAACTCTGATTTTAAACCCGTACTGCCTTACGGCTACACTCAATCATGAGAAAGGCTTCGGGAGTGAACCCTAAGAGAAATACGCAGCTGGATTGCCTAAGACAGTCAGATGTTATATTCAACTTGGTTCTGGCAATTCTCTCGAGACTGTCACACCCGTGTGGGCCTTTTTTCGAGAGCAGCTGCCAATTTTGTTTTGCTGGATCAATCGGACTTCTTATGAAGAAGGGAGCAAATAAATGTGTCGACAGCATATATATCAAGTTGGGAACCGAAGACATTTAGTTAAATTTTCTTTCAATTATTTTTTTTATCTCACCATATTTTGCCGGGAACATAATTTAGTACTTCATCTCGGATCGTCTTCATCGCTTAACAATGTTAGAATAAAACTATTCCATTTGCCAGTCTGGCCGCTAAATTTGAAATTCTCTTTTTGTGGGCCATTTGTCGAACGGATATTCTTGGGGTATGGTATTAATGTTCCATGACCATTTCTTCTTTTGTAGGTACCTGAAATCCTTTTGAATGATGCTTGCTGAAATCTTCAAGTTTTTCTCCAATACAAGCAATGTTGAGTGGTATAAGTAGATCTGTTTGAAAGTCATTTTGCCGACGGATTCATATTTCCAGTAACACATTCAAAGGAATTATCTTTTTTCAAAGATTCTTCTCATTTTGAGAACAAGCCGAATACCCGTGCGACGGAAAGAGAAACCTGCGTTGTGATAGAGATTCTCTTACCTCTGTAGAATAACTCTCTAAAAACTTTTTTGGCAATACTTGTATTTTCGAAAGTAAAATTATACAGAGTCTCATTGACCAAGTGTTCTCCTCCAGGGGTGGAATTCTTCCCCAGGGGTGGAATTTCAAGGTTTCATTGGTGGATGGAAATCTTTTTTATTAGGATTTTTGTTTGTTTTTTTCCGTATATTTTTCTTCATGCTGTCGGATCTATATCCATATATTTGCTTACAGTAAATGGATATATAGTTTAGTGAATCCTGAAGAGAAATAGGCAGCCGAAGAGCCTAAGACAGTCAGATGTTATGTTCAACTTGGGTCTGGCAATTCCCGCGAGACTGTTACACCCGTGTGGTCTTTTTTTTTTTTTTTTTTTTTTCGAGAGCAGCCTCCAGTTTTGTTTTGCTGGATCAATCGGACTTCTTATGAAGAAGGGATCAAATAAATGTGTCAACAGCATATATATCAATTCTTGTAGTTGGACCTTCTTCTAGCAGAAATAAATGGACGTGTTCCTAATTTAACAACACGTAAACCCACGGTCAGCTACAATCCCATCTTCTAGTTAAATAAGTTAAAAAAGTAAAAAAGAATGATAAAAGTATCTTTAGTAACGCTATACTCGTTGCGTAAACGCCTACAGCCATAAACCACCGAACGAGAAACAGCTAAACATCTTATAAACGTAAACAATGGAAAAGATGCATATCCGCCATGTTTGTATTTTATAATACGGTACTATATAGTAGAGGGGATATTGAGTAATATTTCACTAATATTTCATTTATAAAAATGATTAAAAATGTATATTGTGTATCATGCAAGTCCCTTTTTTGAGAGATCAAATTACAATAGACTAATCTCTTTTCTTCTATCTCTTTAGCCCAACTTCTAATTAAATAATTTAAAAAAAGTAAAAGAGAATGATAAAAGTATCGTTAGTAACGCTATACTCTCTGCGTAAACGCCTACAGCCATAAACCACCGAACGAGAAACAGCTAAACATCTTATAAACGTAAAAAATGGAAAAGATGCATATTCGCCATGTTTGTATTTTATAATACGATACTAATATGTGAATGTTGCATGCATTGTTATTATAACAAAAGTCCTTTAATTTTTTGTCAGTACTTGCAACCTTATCCCTAACCATAAGACTAAATCATATATATATATATATATATATATATATATATATATATATATATATATATATATATATAATTTAAATAAAAACAGACCACTTTAAGGTTCGATGTAATAAATTATTTCACCAGAGCCCTTTTAAAAGGACTACGGATTATCAGCCTATACTTCCAAACAAAAAATAAAAAGAAAATTTACACATGAGTGAGTTAGCAGATATTGACACATTTATGTATCAATATCTGCTAACTCACTTATGTCTTCTCTCTCTCCCTCCTCACTTCCTCACTTCGTTAATTTGCATATGTTTAATATGGCCCGTCAAAAATGTGTAAATTTTCTTTTCATTTTTTGTTTGGAAGTAAAGTCTGATGATCCGCAGTCTTTTAAAAGGGCTGTGGTGAAATAATTTATTACATCGAACCTTAAAGTGGTCTGTTTTTATTTAAATTATTTGCTCTGAATTTACACTGAGCTCTCTGGATTTTATCCTCCTTAGGTTTACCCATGCGGATTACATAGTTTTTCATAAACTATATATATATATATATATATATATATATATATATATATATATATATATATATAGATTCAAAAAAAAATATATGTATATAGATTCAAAAAAAATTTCGCTTGAACTCAATTTAATTCAAATAATTATATTGAAGTTTTCGGCTCTTGTTTTGAATTATGAGACCTCTTATGTAGCATGTTGGAATCATATTTTTAATATATATATATATATATATATATATATATATATATATATATATATATATATATATATATATATATTGCATGAATCATTCATACAAAAAACACATTAGTGAAGTTAATGATATAAATTGCAAGAATACATCATCGCAAACAAATTTATTCAAATTACATTAATCCACGAACCTCTAGATGAATGTTGTGATCCTTGTTTTAATAAATTCAACTTGTATAAGGGGCTTTTTTTGCAAGTTAATTTCATCTGTTCATTCTGATAGCATCAGGCACGGAAATTGATTTGTATTTTTTTATAATACAGCCAGGTAATAACGGGACACGAAAGATTAGATGTGAGTCGAAATATATATATATATATATATATATATATATATATATATATATACATATATATATACTTTTCAATGGTTAAGTTTGCTTTCGTTTGGTTTTTAAAATGGTAGTAGCAGCATAATTTTCAGAGTGATTTGTTACCCTCCCTTCGGTATTTTTTACTACACCTTTTATGAATCAGTAACAAAGAGTTATAAAGACAAGGAAATTGTGGAGAGCCATCATCACCAAAGTCCTTAAAGTACACGGCACATAGAAGAAGAAGAAGAAGAAGAAGAAGAAGAAGAAACTTTTACCAAAAGAATTTTTGGTGTAATATTTTTCCATGTGAAAGTGGGCAATGACGAAAAAAAGGAGGAAAACCCTGATTTAGAGCAAAGTAATACCTGAAATATACTTGTAAAATCCTTCTTTGTAAGTTTTCCGATAGGACCCAGGACTCCAATTGCTTAAGGTGCCTAATTTTATCGGTTTCAATTTCAATATACTTATATACAATTATGTTGTAATGTTCTTTAAGTGATATTTTTTCTGATAGCATTGGCAATAAAATTTAGAATTTTTTGGTTTTCTTTGAATTTATTTTGATAAAACATTTTCTACCTGGTCTATACAATATGGCAACACTCTTGTTAGGTTTTCATTATTCTATTTCTGTCTATATCTCTGAAATGAGATATTATGATTACTTTCATTTTTTACATTATTCAGACTGTTATCCTCAACTTCAATAGCATATTCACAACGTTTCGGCCGTTGTACGCTCCGGCCTTTTTCAATATCTGTCTATATCTCTGAGATGAGCTATTATGATTATTTACATTATTTACATTATTTGGACTGTTATATATGTTGCCGTATTCACATATTTTCGGCCACTATATCTCTGAAATAAGGTATTATGATTACTTATATTATTTGCATTATTCTGACTGTTATCCTCATCTCCATTGGCATATTCACAACGTTTTGGCTGCTGTACTCTCCGGTCTTCTTTATCATTCTGTCTAACGTCTTTTATTTTTTATTTCAGATTCAGCAGTTTTTGCGTGAACCACGCAAATAGCGTTTATCCTCTCTAAGAACATTTGGACGTGTATTAAGAAGAGTCTTCATTATCAGGGAAAATACTAAAGGCACTTCTTTTCATTATCACTGCCGATAAGTCATGTCGTCATGTCGTCATGTGGAGAGAGTCGGACGGTTCCTGAGGGAAGATTTGTCAAACAAGAAACGATCCGATTTTGGGACCTCCAAGACTATGACAGCTACGGATTTAAAGAGTATTATCCAATAAGTTATGTCGTCATAAGTTATCGTCATAAGTTTTTAACCGATAAGGTATGGTGTCATAAGTGATGTTTTCATGTGGACACGGCCAGACGGTTCCTGAGGGATGCTTTGTCAAACAAGAAACGATCCGATTTTGGGACCTCCATGACTATGACAGCTACGGATTTAAGGAGTATTAACCGAAAGTCACGCGGAAAACCCGGGCAACCAAGCAAATCCATTTTCACAGCCGCTGGATTTCATCATGCCCCCAAACGACCAGAAATCACATCCTCGGGCCCATGGCTTACGTCAGAGTTCTCTTGAAACTGTCTCCTGTCATGCCTCATAATAGGAAATTGAGGCTTCAATGGCCGCGGAATCACATGACGTTGGACATGAGTTGTGTTCTGTTCACTGAGGAGACCTTTTGATTTTATCAAGAATCTCCAAATATATGCAGGAACATCAGACCATATGTAGCACAAATATAAAAAACGAGGACATATGGTAGATTTATAAATATGTAAGATATCTTCTGGCGAGGAAAACTGCCCGGCTCAACACGGTAGACGTTGCAGATGATTTAATATACTCTTTTCCTATAATATTAGGTACCTCCACTTTTGGCATAAATTTTCGATACCTAAGTTTAAAAATTCTTGCAAAAATCAAATAATTGTCGGATTGTAATGAAACTTTCAGAACTTATTCACAAATGAATGAAATTATTTTGGAAATTTTTTTTTAGAAAATCTTGTTAAAAAGAGATTTTTTTTTAACATGTTTCCACCCACTTACATATTTTCGTGAAATTTCCAGAAATTAAATCTTCAAGCGCGGGATTTGTTTTATTAGTTATAAACAGGACTCTTTGTAGAAAGTAAATCACCATTTTTTATTTTTTTTTGTAAAACAGTACCCCATATCGTAGAAAATCTGCTCTGAATTATAAAAAAAAATGTAAAAAACTATGACATTAATTAATTAGAAAAGCTTTCACCTGTTTTTATAAATACGTTATACTAAGGACATTATTTTGTGAAGAAATAAAATTTTTTCGATGAATAATGTATTTTTTACAAATTTAAAAATTTTTTTCATTAACTTCTTAATACTTCAAAAATCATTTAAAATTCTTTATTGCTTTCAAGCACGTAATGCAATGATAACGTTAATGAAAAAGTAAATTTACGAATCGAAATTTGAAAAGCACATAACAGTCGTTTGACCCCGAATATTTTTAAAATAATTTAGAAAAAAAAATTATTGAAAAACGTTCATAATTTCTATGTATGGAAATGTATACATGACATTATCCTTAAAAAATTTTAAGAAATTATCTCATTAATAAAAAACTTTAAACAATTATCTAATTAAGAAAGTATGAAATAAAAAATAGATATTACATAATTGCTGAATAAAAATATTAATATTTAAAAAGTATTAGTTAAAAACGAAAAACCGCGTTCGCTTACTTTGCAAAAATTGTCAATTTTGATTATCTATAGTAATCTGTCATCACCTCTTCACAATCGAGCGTTTTTTAATCGTGATATGCTGCTTTTTTACGTGACCAAATGGAGGTACCATATCAGAGGGAAGGCGCAATTAGTCCATCTTCTGGAAATTAGCATCATGTTGATGGAGGGTAAAAAGATTTCTCTCAGACGATTAAGAAAGAGCTGTCATGCTTCATTTTTAGAATTGTCAGTTTAAACGAAGAATCGAATACGGTTTTCAGGTCTGGGATTGAATTGCTCAAGCCTCACATCCAGGGCTTGAAATATTTCATCGCAGAGTTCTTGCGGCGGGAAACATATGCCCCCTTTTTACAGACCCATTCCTAACGTAAGACCATCACTAATTACACATATGTTCAGATGAAAACCATTCATTTGCGTCACCATTTCGGACATTTAAAACACGGACACATTACGCTAATTCCACGGATTCGAAACACCGTTGGTGCATTCATTTCTCAAATGTAAGACGAAAGATAGATTTTTTTTATCTGTCTATATCTCTCTATTAGGTAATATGATTACTTGCATTATTCGGACTGTTATCCTCATCTTCATTGCCATATTCACAACGTTTCGGCCGTTGTACGCTCCACCGTTCTTCAGGTGACTAAAATTTCGAATTGAACCTCATATTTTATCCACCCGTGGTAGATTCTTCTAGTTCTTCGTGAGATGTTTTTTTTTTCTGGATTTCTCTGTTATTTCTCTCCGAGTTTTTGATTCACTACTGCTGTGGCCTGATATTGAACTCAAATCACTGGTTCTAAGCACCGTTTTTATCGACTTGCCCATGTGTCCCTGAAGAGCTCTTCGTATGAATTTTTGGACCTAATGTCTCAGCAACATAGAAAAGCATAGAAAACGAATCGATCATTTTTTATTTGTAAATAAGATCTTCCATGTTTTTGCAATACGTGATATGTTCAATTATTGGCATCAAATAATGTCTCATTTTAGCATAAGAACAGAATAAAACCAGACAGGGATGATCCGACTGCTAAACCTTGAGTTAGTTACCACTGATTTCTGAAAGTGAATAGTCCCGTAGAGTGTTTACACACTACAATACGAAAATGCTTATAGCTTTACAATTATGTAAAATAGTATGTACTACAGAAGTAAACTTTACAAGCAATCTACATCCAATATATATTAAATGAAAACTTC
This sequence comes from Acanthosepion lycidas, assembly GCA_963932145.1. Lineage (NCBI taxonomy): Eukaryota > Metazoa > Mollusca > Cephalopoda > Sepiida > Sepiidae > Acanthosepion > Acanthosepion lycidas. The sequence continues at coordinate 84,023,521 of OZ010592.1, read as the reverse complement.
AGCTGAAGATATGATTATTCATTGGAATGAAAATGATAGTAAATTTGCGGCACATGCATATGTTGTAAATTGGAGCAATAAAATAATAGAGAAAGGTTTTATGCATAAAAATACCTGCAATATATTTCTATGAATAGAAAGATATTACATTAAATAAACTCATATTTACAAGACTAAATAAGAAAATAGATATATATTATATTTATATAATACATATATATATATATATATATATATATATATATATATATATGATACATTATATAATATATATATAACATATATAATACATTATATAATGCATGTATATAATATATATAATACATATATAAAACGTTGTATAATATATATAATACATATATAATATATTTATATAATACATAATATAATACACATATATAATACATATATATAATACATTATATAATACATATATATTATTTCATATATATAAAACATTATATAATACATATATATAATACATATATACAATATATTAAATAATATAAATAATACATACATAATATATATATAATACATATATGTATATGTATTATATGATAAATTACATAATACATATGATACATTATATGATACAAATATACAATGCATTATATAAAACACACATATATATATACATGTATACATATATATATATATACATATATATATATATATATATATATATATATATATATATATATACACACACATATATATATATATATATATATATATATAATAAAAAGGCTTAAACACTAATATTCCATGATCATAATTTATTCCATTGGAATCCTAAATACGATCCAATTTATCAGACCTACAAATTAAAAAAGAAAACGGAAAAAACAACTCCGGGAATAAAAAATAGAATTTAGAGAGAGTGTAAGTATGAGAGTGTGGGACGAATGTTAGAGCTAAAGAGAGGCGTAACAGACGAGAGAAGGTTGAAGGTTAAAACTTAGCAGAGAGAAGTTTTAGAGAGGTGAGTTGAAGACAGTTTAAGTGAGAGAAATATGAATGTTGTCGGATGTCTAATACATTAAAGATGTAACCGGAAAGGATACATTTTGTGATGACATACACACACAATAGACGATCTAATGTTAAAGATCAGAAGAAGAGGAAGGGAGAGGAAAAGAAAAGAAAAAGGTGTGGGGGAGAGAGATGGGGTGGGGGTAAAATGTAAAATTATAAATCGTGAAAACTTATCTTCGTTAGTCCGGTGGGTTGACAGGACACCCTGAAGAAGTCAAAGCAAATTCTGCCTCCCCGACCACCGACCACCGACCTACAACAACACATGCTAAACATCTTCATAGAGTCAGGAGAGTAGTTCGATGAAGTAAAAGAAACAAGGAATTACTTTAAACATTTCAGGGTAATAAATCACCCCTTGTGACTAATGCAGAGTTAACCAAATTAGTTGGTTTGGTTTGTTTTAGGGCATATCAACCTCAATGGGTTATTTAATGCTGATAAGATTTTTATTGCTGGTAATATTTTTTTATCTATCTATCGATCTATCTATCTATCTCAGTATATATTAGTTTGGTTTGGTTTGTATTACGGCATATCAACCTCAATGGGTTATTTAATGCCGACAGGATTTTTATTGCTTGTAATACTTAATTAACAAAGATGGGCATGTGGTCTTTTATTATTATAGAATAAATATTATATACATCGCATTAACGACTCTTTTAAGTGTTAATTTGTCTATTTTCTCTTTCTTTGTTTTTTGTCAAATAGGAATGCTTATCATGATTTCTTTCGACACAACCCGTCTCAATGTTGGAGTTGTGTTATATTTCTCGAGTTCACTGTTTCTTTAACGGACCTAAGCACATTGGCAAGTCTGTCGATTTTAACATTTTACACTTGGTATCGGTGACATTGCTGTCGATGTAAACAACGAATTTCTTCAATAAACATAGTCGTAATAAATGTAACCATTAGGTGAAACGAAAGCTTTGAAGGATTTCTTTCATAAATCGTTATATGTGTAATCATTATCGGGAACGGTTTTGCCGTATTTGATTAATAAATTCTAGCCAAGAGGGAATGAATATTTTGGCGAATAGGTTTGATAATTCCTTTCCGTTATACAGTGGTGGGAAATAAATTTCGTACACATATAAATTTTTAATTTATTTTATTTCCAACTAATGAATACATATACGTTTCATATAATGAACGATACACAAGTGTATAATAACTTATATGCATAGAAAATAGAAACGAAGTTGATTTAACAGAAATAATTCCTATTCATTCATTTTAATCCGTTAAAAAAGTATTCATACAATACAAAAAGAATACATAATCTTCATTTAATACTTTGTAGAATAGCCATTATTCTCTTCTACCAAACTCTTCTTGTAGTTCTCAATAAATGATTTGCAAATTTTGGTTGGCATTTTCTTCCATTCTTCTTCGCATATGGTCTTCAGATGTTTGTTGGCGCTCTTGATTGGATTTGAATTTTTAAATAACGTCACAGATTCTCGATTGGGTTTAAATCTGAGGATTGACTGGGCCATTTCATGATATTTAAATTATTTTCAGCAGGCCATTTCTTCGTACATTTTACAGCGTTCTTAGGATCATTCTCTTCTTGGAAGATCCAGTCAGGAGGAAGTTCAGGATTTTCAACCGAAATCATTAAATTTGCTTCCAAAATATTTTGATATGCTGCGGCACTCATTCTACCATTTATTACTGATATGTTGCCAGTAAACTTTTGCAGAAACACATTCCCAAGTCAGGATTTTGCCACCACCAAATTTCATTGCTGAAACTCTGATCATTTGTTTGTTTTTCTTTCCGCCAGACATGATTTCTAGAATTACATCCAAACAACTCAATTTTGGTTTCGTCTGTCCACTCTTTCTCAATACGATTTTTCCCTATCCTTAGGTTCACGAACGAATTTCAACCTGGCATCTCTGTGTCTTTTGGATAGAAATGCAGTTTTCCGAGGGGAGCGTGATTTTAGATTGTTCCTACGAATTTCATTGCTTATTATCCGTTTAGCGAGAGAGATTTCTGATAAATGTAAATTATCATGCGACTCTTGACGAATTGGATTTTGTTTAATTTGACGCATTAATATACTGATAATGAGATAGATAGATAGATAGATAGATAGATAGATAGATAGATAGATAGATAGATCTATTTACAATGAGATAGATAACATTGTAGTGAGATAGATAGATAGATAGATAGATAGATAGATAGATAGATAGATCTATTTACAATGAGATAAATAACGTTGTAGTGAGCTAGATAGATAGATAGATAGATAGATAGATAGATAGATAGATAGATCTATTTACAATGAGATAGATAACATTGTAGTGCGCTAGCTAGCTAGCTAGCTAGCTAGCTAGCTAGATAGATAGATAGATAGATAGATAGATAGATAGATCTATTTACAATGAGATAGATAACATTGTAGTGAGCTAGCTAGCTAGCTAGATAGATAGATAGATAGATAGATAGATAGATAGATCTATTTACAATGAGATAGATAACATTGTAGTGAGCTAGATAGATAGATAGATAGATAGATAGATAGATAGATAGATAGATAGATAGATAGATAGATAGATCTATTTACAATGAGATAGATATCGTAGTGAGATAGCTAGCTAGCTAGCTAGATAGATAGATAGATAATCATTACAATGAGATAGATCTCATTGGGTTGTCCTTCGATCAGCGTTCTGTTTGCTTCAGTAACTGAAAAAAGTCACCGTCCAACATTACTTTTTTTTTTTTTAACTTTTATTGTCAACAACCTTTCTCCAAATTTTGACACCCACTTATGTTTGCTGCCGAACTGAAGAGAAATATTTGATTTCTTTTACTCAACATGTCCAGCAATAGTATTTACCTCATAATGTTGACAATTTCTCTGTCGCCGAATATCTCTCGAGAAAATGAAAAACAGTTTGTTATCATTTTGTTGTAAGCCATAATCTTTTCCTTAAGCAGCCGTGAAAATGCTGAGGCATCATGGGATAGATAACAAGTCTAAAACTTGGCTCGTTTTCAATGCCAATGTTACTATTGAACTGTATACTTAGCACTTTCTCCGATAGTGTAGTCCGACATAGGGCTTTTATATTTGTGCACTCTTAGAGGATTTAGATCACTATACTAAAACAATGGTTTGTAGACTAGATCGCTAATTAATACTGTATGAGCCACTATTGATTTTTTTACGGTTTTGTAGGTTATTTAAAGCTAGAAATATATTTTCACATTGTAAAATTTTTTTAGATAATAATGCTTAAGTAATATATGTCATACTATTTAACCCATAGCTGAGGAGAGAAGTGGTATTTGCGCGTAACTGAATATAATGAAGACAACTCCGATTGACAATTCCAAGCCATTATCCGTTACACCACCTGCACATCCAGCAATTGATATTTCCAAGACGACACCCATGTTGGTACTGATCAGGCTCGATGGTGCCTTAACTTTCATGATCGTTCGAGAACCTGTGTCTCAGTGTAATGTGGCCGAAAACCATGAAGTCCTATATGTACGTGAATGGATCAATAAGTAATTGATTTGTAAAGACCATTAATTAATTTCAATGAAAAATATTTGTGTTTAAAATCAACACTTTCTCCATTATTGAGCTGCTATAGAATTGTATTCAAAATAAACATTATACAGTGATAGCTTCCTTTTATTGCAATTAATTTACAAACACACTCTCTCTCTCTCTCGATCTTTCTACACACACACATATATATATATACATATATATATATATATATATATATATATATATATATATATAGATAGATAGATAGATAGATAGATATAGTCTTAAGGTGTGCTATATTTATGGAATAAAGTGCTCAATATCAGAGATAGAGCGTGTGTAACCCGTATATATAAATAGCCAAGAAAGATAACAGCACACGTGGCCTGACGATTGCATATAGCATGAAACAGTCACCTCTAAGTGTTGACTTCTATGTTCACTTTTATATATATATATATATATATATATATATAAACCTAAAGAGCCAAGTAAACCTACCTAGTTTTACCTAGCTCTTTAGGCTCATATTTAGGTTTGCTCTACTTAGTGTTTTGAGCACTTTACGTAGTTACTTTTGCATTTCTCGTTTTTTCTTTCTTTGGACTCTGAGCCTGGCTACTGGACGTTTGTTTTCGCCTCAATTACATGTTCTTAGTTCTTCCTTTTTTATCCCATTTTTTTCTTGGACATTGGTTTCTTCAATTACAAGCCAAAACACCTAAGGTTTTTCCAAACGCGTATAACTATATATATATATATATATATATATATATATATATATATATATACAAACACACATACACACACGCACACACACACTCACACACACACATATATATATATTGTACTTAGGGAGCAATTCTTCATTTACACATGTTTCCTTAGAAACATACACACAAGCCATACATCCTGTTAAAGAGCAAAATTTAAATCAGCCTTGATAATGGTTAAAAGTATAGCCGAAAGTGCTCGGAATTATAGAACATTTGTATAGTTTCTACACACTCTTTTTCCAGAAAAGAAAACACTTGTTCCGACAGAAGAAAAATTAAATAAAAATTTAATCACAGAATCCTGTCTGTCATCTTTAATGTAACACACACACACACACACACACGCACACACACACACACACATATATATATATATATATATATATATATATATATATATATATATATATATATATATACATATATATACATATATATATATATATATACAGAAAAACTATTTTGCACTATCACACCTCATCAGTGTGACTAGACATCCAATCGTTCAGCCAATAACCCGACCAATATGTATATCATATATATATATATATATATATATATATATATATATATATATATGTATAAGGGAAAGATTGTCTACTGATATTTTTCTTGATGTTTGGTAGAGTAGTCCGATGAAAAAAATTCAAAAAGAAATAATAATAATAATAATAATAATAATAATAATAATAATAATAACAAATTTATGTGCCAAAAACATTAATAATAATAATAATAATAATAATAATAATAACTTTATGTGGTACGTTTTAGACGTTTAGATAAAATTGAAAGATGAGAAAATTTTTAAATATCGCAATTTTTGGACACGCCTGTGATCATCCTTTAACGGAAAAAGAATGAAAACTAAAATTATATCTCTATATACATAAATGTAGTTTCCCCAAGAAACCTTTTTTTCAAACACTCTACAACACTAATCCTGACAAGGGAACACGCCCAAAACTAACAAGATCTCTTCAGGTAATATAACACATGCTGACAAAATATCCCCCACCATCACGCCAAAATCCCACTTCACTTTTTATTTCTTGTCTCCTTGAGAAAGGGCAGAGGCGTGTCCGAAAATTCCGATTTTTACATCTTTCCCACTCTGCTTCCATATTATTAGATTTATTAACAGTATTTTTTTTTCAAGAAGCTCTATCATCAACCTACTAAATGTACACATAAACACACACACACACACTGGCTGAAAAAGCAAAATTGTCCAAATCATGTAACATCAAAATTGTCTATTTGTTAGATTAAGCTCTGAATCGTTGAATCTTAGAAATGATTAAAGATATCTTACTGCAATTCTGTAAGGTTTTTATAACACAATTGGGCTCTACTTTTAGCAATGTATAATTACTCTCCTAGCTTAACAGAAGAATCGTCATGAAATCGATCACAAACGAAAATGACATGTTCATCATTAATTAATTATAGCTAAGTATTCGAAGGTAATATAATTTAGGTGGATGCTAGTAATAATAATTATTAAAATTGATCCACAGAAAGCTCGATGATTTTATTTTAACAGAGCATATGCATTTTTTTACAGCAAAAAAATTAGCTCAGATTCGGAATAGACTATTTCAAAGCCTTCCTTTAAGTTCTTTCGGACGAAAGCCTTTAATGAACGGTTTGAAATAAACTATTCCAATGTGGAGATAATTTTTTTTTTTTGCTGTAATATATATATATATATATATATATATATATATATATATATATATATATATATATATATTAATGCATGCATGTTTCATTAAATAATATAGACAAGTTTTATCTATTTTAAGTTCCTTTCATATTGTCTAATAAGCTTAATCACATTAACGTTGAAAGACGAAATGAAATCACCATATTGATACATGTTTAAATCCAATCTAAGCTTTCGGATTACAAAAACCATTATCAAAGATGACAATTTCAATAAATCAAACAATACACGGACGAAACAATAATGATAGTCTGCCCTTGATGCATGAACATTTCCAAGTAGCGACAAACTCGTATATACGAGACACGGAAGCGAAAATCGGGTCGCAGCTCGTGACGTCACAAATGTCCACGCAAGAGTGATAACCGAGAAGTATTTAGTATGGGAAGCCATTGGTATAAAGCAATGCCTTCTGTTATAAATTATAGACATTTAAGGATATTTGTGGAGATTTCATAGTTTAACCTGAACAAAATAAACTATGAAATTTCGAGAAATTGAAACTGTCATCTTTGATAATGGCTTGTGTAAGCCGAAAGCTTAGATTGGATTTAATCATGTATCAATAAGATGTTTTCCTTTCGTCTTTCAACGATAATGTGATTAAGCTTATCAGACAATATGAAAGGAACTTACTTAAAATAAATAGACAAAACTTGTCTATATTATTTAATGAAAAATGCATTAATGAAAAATTGCTGCGTAAATATACACAATATATATATATATATATATATATGTGTGTGTGTGTGTGTGTGCGTGTGTGTGTGTGCATATATATATATATATATATATATATATATATATATATATATATTACCCCAGGATCATTTCTAACATTCAATATGTTCCTCGCCCTCAAAAATTCAAATTTTCTATCCTGGAGTAACAAATTGTCACAAAGATTTTCAAGTCTTTTTTCACTGCTCTTTGGACTGTGATTGCTGAAACTACTCTCTCACGTGCCGAACGTCCTATGGATTGAGTTAGATAATTTCTAATAGTCTTCCTCTCTACCTTCCCCTCTTTTTTAAACTTATTCATCGATCACATGATTGATCGGGAATAGACTTTGAAGATGGAACACAGAGTATGAATATTGGTACCATTACTGAAAGCCTGAATGATGCTTTTTCCTCTCACCATTTCTCATCTGGAAAGATTGTGGATCAAATATTAGACCGTGAACTTGAGAAGATTAAAATAAAAAAATAGACATTATAAATGTGGATTATTCAACCTAACATGCTTGAATGAAGATATGTTGCCTATATATATATATATATATATATATATATATATATATATATATATATATATATATATATATATATCAAGTTCACGGATTAATTTTAGTAGTACGAGATAGTGGATTCCCGGTAACATTTACATACAAACCACAAAGCACAAAAAGACCAACAGATAGAGAAACATTATATGGTTCAAACGACCGTACAACAAAAACGTAAAAACAAAGGTAGGATAAACATTCATCAAACTTTTACACAAATAGTTCCATGAATCAAACACTCTCCACAAAATATTCAACAAAAACACAGTAAAAATCAGCTACACCTGCACCGAGAATATGACATATAATAAAAAAGCACAACAGGGAAACTATCAACAAACCACCCGAACAAATTAAACCCGCGTGTAACTGCAGAATAAAGAACGAATGTTCCTTAAACGGCAATTGCTTGGAAAACAATGTAATATATATCAAGCCACGGTAAAATCATTAAATAACAAAGAAAAATATACATAGGAGTAACTGAAGGACCATGGAAACAAAGAAACTATGCATGCAAAACATGTTTCACAAATAATAAATACGCGAACAATACTTTCGAAGTATATATTGGAAATTAAATAAAAGGAAATCACCAAAAAATACCATGGAAAATAAGGAAAAACACATCAGCCTACAGCAACTAAACCCAAAACTGCAAACTCTGCTTGGAGGAAAAATAGCTATACTTACCTTCCCAGACCAAAACATACTACTAAATAAATGATCAGAATTCATCTCAAAATGCAGAAAACTGAAAAGATTAAATAAGATAAATAAAATAAAAATGAATAAGCAAAAACAAATAAAACTGAATTTATCCAAAAAAATAAAGTAAATAATAAACAAATTAACAAACAACTCCCGCCAAAATAAGAGTTAGACAGATTACCCACAATGCAATAGACTAGGTATTTACTCTGTCTCCCCACTAAGACGAGTTGTGACACAAGGTCTTTTCGAAGGTGGGAACCCGAGCGCGTACATCCGGGCCGGGAATAAAAAATTGCCCGCAGCCCCCGCAATTGTCGGTTGAGCTGGCCTCGGTGTGAACACTGATCCCTCTCTCTGGTGCAAAGAGAGGGTGCGGCCTCGGACAGTTGTTCCCCAGTGATAAGAACCTCTCAGTATAATTTTCCTCAGTTGCGACTCTGTCCTTTTTTCGAGTCGCCCCTGAGCGCACTCTGCCCAAAGACAGAGACGCAACTGACAGATGATAAATACATATATTACAAACTACTAAAAAGATTAATTTACACACTGCAATAGACAATATATATATATATATATATATATATATATATATATATATATATATAGTCCTGGGTATGACGATAAACTACGACCGGAAGCAAGGTTTCCGTGAGTTTTTGATGGGCTCGGAAACACCTGTTTAAATTATTGTCACCAAGTCCAACCTGACCAAAAATATCGTATTAATATTTAACCATTTCAGCCCCGCATTCCACAACAGTTTTAACCTGTACTTCTTAACTGAGTCAAAATTCGCAAATAATTATTGTGTAATGTTTCACAGTAGGTATAAAAATAGTTACCATTGTTTACCCACCGTTCAAACAGTAGCTGAGCATTAAGTAGTTTTTCTTTACCACTGTTCAACTGGCGGATGGGCATTACGTCATTTTTCTTCTATCACCGATAAAACTTAATTTATATTTGATGTACGTTATATTTGATGTATGTAGGTCCTTACTATCCGTACAAACATTTTTTTTTATTTTATGGATGACATTCGCTGGATTTTGCAATTAATTTCGATTCTTCTCAAGAGTTATGAAAATTGTTATCCTACTGATATAATGGAATATGTGTACACCTGTGTTCCCCATCACTGGAGTGGGATTGCCTGGTGTCCGTCATAAATACCGACGGTCGTGTAGGAGAGTCAAAGAGCCTTAGTCTGAGAGCTAAGTCTATAACGACGCCCATTGGACTACGCCATCGATCTACACTTCTTACCTGCGACAACGACGCATACCAGTCGATTACTGCTACCGTATTCTACTTGGTTATAGTAGCCAAAACCACTAAGCTACTTCGATTAAATATATTTCTTTCCGGGATATATCACCTACCAAATAATTTGTCGCAAAAACTCACTTAAAAATCGCCGAAAACAATCGCAGTAATGAAAACGCGGGAATCTAACATTTAAGAATTTCGGATTACTACGTGGCTGGAATGTTCAGAATCGGTTTGATTCCAAAATGGTACGATAAGTTGAGCTACGGCCTCTAGGAGTAAAGTTGAAAAAGTATGATACAGTAACACACTAACATTCGCATTTATTATATATATATATATATATATATATATATATATATATATATATATATATATATATATATATGTGTGTATGTGTGTGCGTATATATATATATATATATATATATATATATATATATATATATAATACGAAGATTGTTGCATAAGAAATGTTCAACCGAAATATTTCTAGTGGGTAAAGTTTTCCTATTTAGCTGTGTTTATAATTAGTGTTCAATATGATGATATTGATCCTTAATTAGGGGTTAGTAAGATTAAATGTTCACTTATCTTATCCTTACTCAAAGTTTTGCGAAGATTACACCCACACTTTAGTAGACGAGAATGCCAAATGTCGGTTTGAAGCAGAAAATAATTAAGATTAAATAAAGACAAGAGCCGGCAGAATCTAGTTGTACGGCAACAAGGAAAGGAAGAAAGACTTTAAAATAATAATTAGAAGCGATAAAATGACTTTATAAAAGCCTCTAGGTAGAGTTGAACCTGAAATAAAGCAAGTACACGTCATTAAGATTTTGCAAAACTAGATCTTCCCCAACCCACCTCAGTTACCTCTTAGAGCAGTCTAACAAGATTTATGGCCTTCTGGAATTTCCCTATTTAAAACTCATTAGAGGGTACCAAGTCCAAGATAAGGGTTTTTGGAATTAAGCATTCCACGTGGGGCATCTGGTATTCAAACAAATATATGTAAACAGGTAATAAATCAATGCCAAAAGTTCGTATAATTCTTACACACACTTACACACACTTACACACACACACACACACATATATATATATATATATATACGTACATATATATATATATATATATATATATATATATAAGTATATATATATATATATATATATATATATATATATTATATATATGTATGTATGTATATATGTAGAAATATAATCTTATATAATGTAATAAATATAATGTATGTATATATGAAGAAATATAAACTTATGATGTGCTATATTTATGGAATAAAGTGCTCAATATCAGAGATAGAGCGTGTGTAAATATAAAAGTGAACATAGAAGTCAACACTTAGAGGCCACGAGGATTGCGTCTGGCATTAAACATACTGTCGCCTCTAAATGTTGATTTCTATGTTCACTTTTATATATATATATATATATATATATATATATATATATATATATATATTATTAAAGACATTTTCAAAGAACGAATATTTTCTATAAAGATTTCTCTGACATTCAGGCCGGTAAATGTTATTTAATACTGTTTATTATAAACAGAGCATTTACTTAAATACTTGTATCTATAAAAAGAACGTTAAACATAAAAATGTCTTTAATAAATAAATTGTCGGACCTTGTCCATTTCTTAATGTATATATATATATATATATATATATATATATATATATATATCCAAGTATATGATTGGTGTATACGGAATAAATTCCAATAACCAACAATTACTATTCTTAAAAAAGTGCTCAATACAGGGTAGAGCGAATATAATTATTTATTTAAAAATTATAACATAAATATGTTATAAAATCACTACAAAAATAGCCATTTTGTTTAAACACCTCTGGTGTCATGTCGAGTGATGATGCTGAATGTAGATTGTAGAATAAAGGTTTTAAAGGTTCAAATTAATTAACCACCCTTCGTAATGGGAAACGCTGTTACATGAGCTGAAATGACCAATCAAAATCCAAGTATATACTTTTATTTTGATTGGTCATTTCAGCACATTTAATTAATTTGAACCGTTTAAAATCTTTATTCTACAATCTACATTCAACATCATCACTTGATAAGACACCAGAGGTGTTGAAACAAAATGCCTATTTTTGTTGTGATTTTATAACATATTTATGTTATAATTTTTAAATAAATAATTATATATATATATATATATATATATATATATATATATATTAAAAATGAGAGAAACAGCAAGCGTTTTTTGGTTGTAATGTGGAAATTTTTATTGAATATATTATTTTATTCTTCATATTTTTGCTACACGCGTTTCGGTATGTAAAAAAATTCTTTATGTTCTTTTAATATTTCATTGTTCATTTACTGTATTTGTAATATAAAACCAGCACTGTGTGGGGTTGTGTTCTGTTTGGTACTGGTTTAAATATGTTGTGTTTAGTGCTGGACAGCTTGGACCTTCCGGATCCAAGCTTTCCAGGTAACTTTGATCTTCAAAATTTTAAATGCAAAGTCAATCGCATTCTACTCAGCTTAAATTCCTAAAGTCTAGAAAACTAGTGAAGTGCTCATCCAGGGAAGTATTTATAGAATTGGCGCAGAAAAACAACTTTACTGCGGTGGGAAACTGACAGAAGCCGATACACCAAATCAGGACCAATAATATTGCTGATTTTTCTTTGGATTTCATCTAGGACCTCTAGATGTGTAGCTGGAGCGCCAGAGCCTGTGTCAGCAATATTCTAAGCAATGACGAATGGCAGACTTATATATATATGTAAAAGAGATTCTGGAGAGAAGGATTACTGCTAAAATGTTTTTAACTTTTTTTTTTTCTTTTTTTTTAAATCGGAATCACTCTATGCAAGGTAATAAAGCCACTAAGACAAAAATGATTGCAGGGTTTGGAGGTATAAGGAACAGAAACATTAGTTATGATAAGGAAGAGAAAAGAGTAATTAGAAGAACATTAGATAGACGTTGGCATTTCATTTAAATTTTTGTAGATTAAAGTTGGCTGGAAAGCATGGCACCAGAAGGGAATTCCACAAACGAGAAGTTCGAAGAAAGAAACTTTTAGTATAGCTCTTACGGTTACATATAATCAGAGCAACTGTAAATTGATGAGATCTTGACGCCAGTCTAGTCCTGAGATTAAATAAAAAAAAAATCTAGTTACCAAAGCGAAGAGCTATATTAAGTTTCGCTTAAATACAGAAAGTATGGCACAAGGCCTAAAATGGGAGATGGAAAAAAAAGGAAAATTTTCTTCTCTCTTAATGTTAAACTTAGCTAGCCATAAACACTGATCCAAACATACAACAATATTCCTAACACCAAAACAACATATTTTTACTTACCTTTCTTACTACAACCACCATAATACCTCATTGTCTCTATGAAAATCCTAACTAGACCCTATATGTACAATTCATTATATGGGCGGGGGATAAAACTTCAATTTAAAAACTAACCCCAACATGTATATACAATATGAAAACAAAAACTATTTACAAGAAACTAAACAAAATAATGCTAGTAACCTCCCCCCCAATCCCTAAATGTTTCAGAAACATTAGTTAACTGGACGAAATCAATGCAGGACTTTAATAATATAAAACATTCATCCATCCCAAGCACTCACTCAAACACACGCCCATTAAAACACAACAACAAATATGAAAATCACATCCGAAACAAAAGGCGCTCCGCATCCACCAGAGATCTGACATCAATGACCACCTAACGATATTTATTTGTACAGTGATACAAAATGTGGCACAAGGCCAAAAATGGGAAATGAGGGAAAAGGACGGTCTTCTTCTGTCTTAACTTTAGCCATAAACACTGACCCAAATATACAAACAATATTCCTAACACCAAAACAACGCATTCTTACTTACCTTTCTTACTACAATCACCATAATACCTCTTTGTCTCTATGAAAATCCTAACTAGTCCCCATATGTACATATGTAAAATGAGTATTTACAGTATGAAAACAAAAATATTTACAAGAAACCAAATAAAATAATGTTAGTAGTAAATTCCACCCCAAAATCCTTAAATGTGCCAGAAACATCAGTTAACTGAACAAAATTAATGCAGGACTATAACATAAAGCATTCATTCATCCCAAGCAAACACACACTCAGACACAACAATAAGCACGAAAACAGACACGCAAAACGAAAGATCGCCAGCATCCACCAGAGAATTGACATCACTGATCACCTAACGAGGGACGGGATGGTGAATTAAACAAAAAAGAAAAATAGGGACAGAAATAAAAGGGGCTAATGAGCATTTATCCCCTAAGTTAACTGGACTATCTACTGTCATCCTGATTACTCTTTCCTCTTCCCGCTCATTACTAATGTTTCTGTTCCTAATTCTTCCACACCCTGTAACACCTTGTTTTTTAGTGGCTGTACTTCCTTGCTTGGGATGATACCGATTAGAAAAAAAAAAAAAAAGAAAAAAAAAAAGGAAAATTTGGCCAAAACATTTTCTACGCTAATATACTTGAAATAAGGTCTGGAGAAATGGTGTTTTTAAAAAAATTGATAAGTCTTCATAATTCCTTACAAATTCTATGATGTGAGAGTTTATTTTATTTTATTTTTTTTTTATTTTTTTTTTTTTCTCAATAACAAGAAAATGAAAACATTCACTTTCATCGTATATTTAGTTTTTATTCAAATTCTATTTATTGTTTTTTAAAACAATAAACATTGCCAAAGAGTGAAGGTAGTAAAAAAACCGTGTCATGGGAAAAAACATCCTTTTCATTCTTTGTCTTATTGTGAGCACTTTATAAAATAAAATAGTGGCATATAATCATTTTTAGATTTAGCCGTAAATTCTATGCTAACAGTTTCTAAAAGAAATATAAAGAGGAGACAGGCCGCCCTCTTAAGGAAACGCTTCAAGAACACCAGAAAGCTGTAACATGAGGGGATGTGGAAAAATCAGGCGTGGCTGACCACATATGGAGAGAGAAGGGAAATCACCTCCCTCTGTGGGATCAGGTTGAGATCATAGACAAGGAACACCATTGGAAAATTCGTAAACTTAAGGAATCAGCACATATGCTAGGCCACAAAAATCTCCTGAGCCGACCAAGCATAGAAATGAATACAATATGGGAACCAGTAATAAGGAATGCCAGAGAAAAGCGATAACAACAACAAAAGTTGCAATATGAGCTCCGGTAAAAACCTGAAATGATAACAGCAAAAATTGCAATATGATTACTGGTAAAAATGGTTATTGAGACATTAGGTTTATATTACCCAGATGTCATACACAGATGTCCTCAAGTGGATAAAGACATTGGTTAGATCCAGTGACAGGACCCAAGCGATAATAACAACAAAAGTTGCAATATGAGCTCTGGTAAGAACATGGGATGATAGCAGCAAAAATTGCAATATGAGTACTGGTAAAAATAGTTGCTGAGAGACAAAAAGAGTGTGAGTTCAATACCCGGTTAAGTCAATGGAGAACTTTCAAAGGGAAATTAACAGGAGATAACTGACATCCATTAAACATGGCACGTGGAACTAGAACAGTCTACGTCAGTGAGCGAAATAAAGGGTCCACTACGACATTCCAACCACCTGAAGAAGGTCGGAGCGTACAACGGCCGAAACGTTGTGATAAATATGGCGACAAAGATGAGGACAATAGTCAGAATAATGTAAATAGTGTACATAATACTTCATCTCAGAAATATAGACAGATACTGAAAGCCCGAAACGTTGTAATATATATGGCGACAAAGATGAGGACAATAGTCAGAATAATGTAAATAGTCTACATAATACTTCATATCAGAAATATAGGCAGATACTGAAAGGCCGAAACATTGTAATAAATATGGCGACAAAGATGAGGACAATAGTCCGAATAATGTAAATAATGTAACAGTTTCTTTTCTCACAATTCTCACTTCTGGAACTCTCTTCCAGCTCCATGCTTTCCAGCCAACTTCAATGTGCAAAAATTTAAATGCAATGTCAGTCACTATCTACTGTCCTCCTGATTACTCTTTTCTCTTTCTGCCCGTTATTAATGTTTCTGTTCCTAATTCATACACACCCTGTAGCACATTGCATACTAAAGGCAGTATTACCTCTAAAAAAAATTACTTCCGTCTTACTGGTTTATATCGCCTTGAAATTATTAAAAAATAACTTTAAAAAAAAAAAAGGAGAAAAAAACATATATCCGTGCCGGATCATAGATTTGTCGAATAAAAAAATAAATTTAGTTTCCCTCAGAGAGTGGATAAATACGTGATTCAAGATATTTTTTTCTTAAAAGAAAAAAATTGTGTCAAGAGTGCTGTTTCCTCCGGAGAAAGGCTTCCTATTGGAGAATATTTTTGCACGTCTAGTCTTCTGTACCAAAAAATCGCCAATAGTTGTTTGTTTTTTTTTTAATTTTTATCTTTCCTCTTTTTTTTTTTTTTTTTTTTTTTCAAGTCCCTCAGGTAACGAAGTGTCGAAATTAGCTTTTAACAAACGGAGTGATGGTGGGTTTTAAGTGGTCATGACGGAAAAAATTATTTTAATAGAATAAGCTTGTGATTGAAAATATTTCAGAGTGCCTGGTTTCCAAAAAATAAAATATAAAATATTTTTCAAAAGAGAGGCGAAAAAAAAGTTGTTTTTTTTAATTTATTTTTATTTATTTTTTTTTTTTTGTGTGTGTGTGTGTGTGTGTGTGTGTGTGTAAGGAATATTCTGGTATGTTTGGGTCAGTGTTTGTGGCTAGCTAAGTTTAATGTTAAGACAAAAGAAAACCATCCTTTTCTCCATTCCCTATTTTGGCCTTGTGCCACATTTTCTGTATATAAGCACAATAAATATCGCTCTTCGATATGGTACCCAGACTTTTTGAATTTAAGCGCAGTACTCGATTGGCGTTGAGGTCTCATCATTTTACAGTTCAGCTGGTTAGATGGAGCCGTAAATTCTAGTGGTTTTTATTACCTTGCTTCAATCGGAATGATTAAAAACGTAATTACAAAAAATAAAACATATATTAATAATATTAAAAAATGTCTTTATTATCCCCCCACTTCCGCTAAAAATAGTTTTTACAATCTAAAAATATTTTCTGGCTTTAAATAACCTCCAAAGAGTTGATAATCCATAAAAACGAATCAAGTCAACCATGGTGTAGGGGATAAAGGATAATAGTAATCCAAAAAGTGACTTGACTCAAAGACTTGTGAGTTCAATACCCAGCCACAGCAGAGGTGAACAAAAACTTGGGGAGTTGAGTTACTAAAGGAAATTAACTGAAACTGATATATAAAAAAGGCATGGCACGTGGAATTAGAACAATCTACCGCCGTACACGCAATAAAGGCTTAGTTCAAAATTCCAGCGTATATCCCCTAAAGAATGTCGGAGCGTAGAACGGCCGAAACGTCGTGAATGTGGCAATGAAGATGAGAACATCAGTCCGAACGATGTAAATAATGCAAATAGTTACAATACCTCATCTCATAAATATATTGTAACTGTTTTATACCTACTGTGAAACATTACACAATAATTATTTGCGAATTTTGACTCAGTTAAGAAGTACGGGTTAAAACTGTTCAGGAATGCGGGGCTGAAATGGTTAAATATTAATACGATATTTTAGGTCAGGTTGGACATGGTGACAATAACAATAAACAGGTGTTTCCGAGCCCATCAAAAACTCATGGAAACCTTGCTTCCAGTCGTAGTTTATCGTCATACCCAGGACTATATATATATATATATATATATATATATATATAGAGAGAGAGAGAGAGAGAGAGAGAGACCGAGACCGAGACCGATAAATATAGCTGCGATGGATAAATTGTCGTCTAAATTACGCAAAAATGGAAATATCGCAGACATCTCATTTTAACAGATATACAATGGGGGGAAACAATTATTCGTACACACAACTTTTTTTAATTTATTGTATTTCCGACTAATGAATAAACATACTTTTCAAATAATTAACTGTACACAAATGCATAACAACTAATTATGCACAGAAAAAATTAATTTAATAAGGATAAATCACATTTACCCATATTAAAGGATGAAAAAAGTATTCGTACAATGCAAATTTCAAATTTTTAAATTGCTTTAATCATCTACATTATTCAAGTGGAATATTCTTGAATGTTCCAATAATGTTACGATTAGTTATTTTTAGGTTAAAAAAATATAAACAGAACATTCTGTAATTGATATTCGTGGCAAGAGGTAAAGAATTGGCAAATTCGCAAAAACTGATTGTTAAGCTCTGAAAAGAAATTTACAGGAAAATCACAGACAACCTGAATATTAAATCATTGTAAAGTATAAAACAACTCCAAACTATTGAAATTCTAATTACATACGTTCCACAGAAGATTTCTTCAAGATCTTCGAGCAAATTAATGCGTCAAATTAAACAAAATCCAATGGAAACTCGTCAAGAGTTGAGGAATGTTTGCTTTCATCAGAAATCTAAACGGATCATAAACAATGAAATTCGCAGGAACAATCTAAAGTCACGCTCCCCTCGGAAAACTCCACTGCTGTTTAATCATCTCGATTATTCAAATGTAATATTCTAGAATGTTTCAATAATTTTATAAGTAGTTATTTTTAGCCTAAAAATACAAACAGAACATTCCGTAATTGATATACGTGCAAGAAGGTTATCATCATGGCAAAATGTAAAGAATTGACAAATTCGCAAAAAGAACTGATTGTTATGCCCTGGAAAGAATGTAAAAGTTACAGGAAAATATCAGGCAACCTGAATATTCTACCATTAGTTCATTCATTGCAAGGTATAAAATCTCAAAACACAAGAAGACTCCACGGAAGATTTTTGCTAGACCTTCGATGAAATGAATGCGTCAAATGATACAAAAGTTGCAGTATGATTTGCTCTCACCAGGAATCTTTGTTACTAAACGGACAATAAGCAATGAAATTCATAAATGTATGTATATGTATGTATATATGTATGTATATATATATATATATGTATGTGTGTATATATATGTATGTATGTGTATGTATATATATGTATATGTGTGTGTGTTTACTTATGTAGGTTTGCAGTTGTATATATGTATGTTGACACCTACTGTATATGAAATTGTTTATGTGTACGTGTAGGTAGGGAAACTTGGGTATGTCATTACGTCCACATGGGTTAGTATATGTGTGTATATATGTTTATATTTGTGTATTGCTGTGTGTATATATGTATTTATATGTGAGTATGTGTACACATATATGTGTGTATATTTGTGGGTATATATGTGTATATATGTATGTATGTGTATGTGTACTTAATATCATGGAGATATATACGTATGTATATGTTTATGTATGTATGTGTAGATATTTTGGTGTGTATGTATGTATGTATATTTATGTATGTGTGTGTGTGTATATATATATATATATATATATATATATATATATATATATTCGTATATGTGTGTGTATGTCTGTGTGTATATATATATATATGTATATGAGGTGGACATCGTAGTTACCGATGGGTGTTGACTTTGATGTCCGATTTTATATTTACATACACTATTTTAATATATTAATTTATATTATTTTTAATGATTTTTATCTTTGTATATTTACTCGCTTAAGTTATATTTCAATAGGTTGTTAGCATTCATGTAATGACATTTTCTGTCTTAAATATTTATCGGTTGTAGTATCCGATTGTCTGGGTCAATGTCTGTGGATGTGTGTGCATGTATTTATAGGTATCTGTGTATGGAAAGTGCATTCACTTTTAATTGTGTATACGTGT
The DNA here is from genome assembly GCA_963932145.1 of Acanthosepion lycidas. Taxonomy (NCBI): domain Eukaryota; kingdom Metazoa; phylum Mollusca; class Cephalopoda; order Sepiida; family Sepiidae; genus Acanthosepion; species Acanthosepion lycidas. Next base: position 84,003,324 of record OZ010592.1, on the reverse strand, counting down.
GTGTTGGTTTCCCTTCCCCCACTTCCCCTTTTTTTCATGACAGACCGTGAAGATGTTCTCTGTCTTGTCTCTTTTTGTGTATATATATATATATATATATATATATATATATATATATATGTCTTGGTTCTTATATATTAGAATCTGATTACGCTTGTTTTACGCGTGAGTTTAGGACCCCATTCACACACAATTAAGATTAAAATGGATACATTGGAAAAGGATATTAAATTAGCTAAAGTAACTTCTAATGAAGAAATAAATTGAATAACATATATATTTCTTTTTTTCTCCTCAGTAATTTTATAGTTGTAAACTTAATAGCGAATAAATTTTAAATTTTGATTTCGTAATTAGCAGTTTTAAATTTTAATATTAAATTTTATCATATAATTTAGTAATTATTGGTTGGAATAAATTCTTTTTTAATACTATTCATATTTTAAACATCTGAATAGATATTATAACATGACTTCGTTATCAATCTTTTTGAATTTTCCTATACTTGTGTTTTGATTGGTCCATCTAGCCTTTGTAACAACGTTTTCCCCTTGCGAAGGATTGTTAATTAATTTGAGACTTTTGAAACCATTTATTTTACATTCAACGTCATCACTTGATAAGACACCGAGAGTGTTGAAACAAAATGGCTACTTTTGTAGTGATTTTATAACATATTTATGTTATAAATTTTTTTAAATAAATAATTATATCTTCTCTATTACCCAATACCGATCTTTGTATTGAGCACTCTTTTAAGAATAGTAATTGTTGGTTATTGGAATTCATTCCATATACACCAATCATATACTTGTATATATATATATATATATATATATATATATATATATATTCGATGGTCTTTTTGCTGCAGTGTGAAAAGATGATGACACACACTTCGAAAAGAAGAAAAACAAGAAGAGAGAGTATCTTAAAGATTTTCTTGTTTTTATACCCAAGAAGCTACTGCTGATACTATATCTATTAAAGGCTGCTGCTGATACTATATTTATTATTTCAATGCAATACCTTTTATAAGTATTTATTGCCAACAACTGCTTACTTTGGGTTTTATTATCTATTGTGCTTAGTGTAGTTGCAATCCAGATATTTCAAATAAGATATTTTTAAGCTGAGTAAAATGTTCTGGAACATGTACTAGTGTATAATACGATCTACCCCTTTTTTTACCTTTTATTTCCATTCAAAATATCTCGTATTATGCACGAGAAAATACGATATATCAAAATTTATACAATGGTATTTTGTGTTTAATTGATTGATTGTTGTTATTTTTAACGCAGAGAAAATATATTTAAACTTTTTTAGTGACAATGTTATCGATTTATAGATTTTTATTTGAAAATTTTCTGGAAATATGTGTGCGAATGACATACTTTTGAAAAGTTTCTCAAACGGCTATCAGCTTGGAAAGCCGAGAACAACAAAAACATCATTAATAATTTAAGCGATTCTGCCACAGAGAATTTTAAATAGAATTTACTTTTACTTTTCCTTCAGATTACATGTTTATGCAAGCCATGATATCAAAAGCAAGATGTATTATGGAAATAAGCCCAAAACTTCCATTCATTCTAATCATTAATTCAGGTTGTAAGAAATAAAGGAAAACATGCGACATTGACAAATTCATAGCTACGTCGCCATATATTGGTGACGTAATAATTCGTTTTACGCCTTATCTCCAGATACTGGTGACAGTTTTATTTACATCTGAAGTTGCTTCGCTCAAGGTTGAAGAAACTTTATTAATATTTCTGTATAAATTAGAATATGTAGCTTCTTGTGAGACTTCGGGTAAAGGCACGTGGCTCTCGGCATCCCATAGCTTTTAATTGAATGATTTATAAATATCTATTAAGTATAGAAAAACAAAACTCAAGGAAAAATATTTTTAATGTTAGCAGAATTAAATTAGTTGCTAATATATGGTGAAGTGGCCGTAATCTATATAATAAATGTGAATGGCAGTGTTTCAATGTGTCACACTTTTACAAATTTATTCCGATAGGCCATAGCTCAATATACTTATCATTCTGGAACCAGATCGTGAGTAAATTGAAAAACAATTCCAGGTCGGATTCAGGTGTGGAATCGTGCATGGATTCCACCTATTTTTACGTGCGCGCGCGCGGATTGCACCCCTTCCTGTCACGTTCAGCTAGACATAGTAGTAAACCAGCCTGTTTGTTGCCGACTTTGACGTTGCTAGCTGCTCCTGGTTCCAGCTTGAACAGGATTTTAAGTTTTCCCGCGCATTCTCTGACGTCACCGACGAACAGCGTTTTCAAGTCAGTTGCTGCCTGATTTTCAAGTAAGAAGGTCAACTCATTTATTCCGTGCCCCTGACCCATACGCGGGCCGGAATATCTTAACTAACCAAAACTTCAACATGTCGTGTGATTATAACTTTTCTTCGAACAACCTGTTCGAACCTTCCTCCGTTTTTCTACTAGAAAACGTCGAGTTTGCAACACTGTCACCATCACACTTTTACATTGGCCTTTTTCTCGTCTTGATGCGAACAACTTGTTCGAACTTTCCTCCGTTTTCTGCTAGAAAATGTAGAGACTACGACACTGTCGTCAATACACTTTTCCAAGACCAATCCCTCGTCCTGATGCGAACAACTCGTCCGAACTTTCCTCCGTTTTCTGCTAGAAAATGTAGAGACTACGACACTGTCGTCAATACACTTTTCCAAGACTAATTCCTCGTCTTGAAGCGAACAACTTGTTCGAACTTTCCTCTGTTCACTGCCAGCGAACGTAGAGTTTTTCTTCACTGAAGATTGATGAACTTTTCATACACCTCTTTTGAATTCTAATCTTTCGAACCAGTTCTAAAAAAAAAGATTACTTTACACACACATTATTAAACCTCGCAGTGAGTATTTTTCCTTGTTGTGTACACATACACTTTTGCACAAGTAGATTATTTTCCAGATCCTTCCTTCTGAAGAAACTTTTCCCGCCTTAGCCATTTTGATTTTCGTTTTGGCGCGGAACTTTAACATTCTGCTAGTCACTACATTATACAATCTGCCTACTGGCTAAAAACAGTCCTTACTTTTTCTGATAGTCTCCTCTGCTTGAGGCAAAATTACTTCTTATTAAAATAAAGTTTTGTATTTGTTTTCCACCAGACTCGTTTCCGTCATTTCCTCCTGGCTACCTATTTCTTACCCTTTAGGCACGTGTTGAACACAGTTATTTTTATTTTCTTTTTTTACTTTGTTAGTGGATTCGGTAGTCGTAAGTGGTGTCTGGCACAAGGCCACCTTTTCGTAGGCCTCACTGCATGCTACCGGGTCCTCTACACAGGCACACAATCCTGAAATTTTGGATTACCAAGTTTTCATTGCTGTGACTGTTTTCAGTGATTTTTTACGTGATTTTTTGCGACTAATCCTTTTGTAAGACAACAAAATTCATAATTTGGAAATAAATTTGGGAATAAACGAAATTCATTGCGAAATCCAGCAAAAGTCAGCCATGAAATAAAAATATTTTTTTGTGCGGAAAGTAAGGGCCTACGCACATCAAACTGCCTTTAAATTAATTGGCGGCAGACGACTTATCGTTGAACTTTTAAAAGGTAAGCTTAAATATTAATGTAATACTTAAATTTAGCGATCCCTTTTGAGTTCATCTGTAGTTTCTTGTTGCCTATCGCATCTACTCTCCCCTCCCTATTGTGATGAAGGCCCTCTGTAGAAGTCCTCCTCAGAAGCTAGCTTACATTCTGTCCAATATGGCGGCTTTTAAGCAGAAATCCCTCTTTTATACACGTTTCATAAGAGACGACGGACAATGTACTGCGATTAAGATTTCTAGTCAACTTTTCTTGTGTTCGTATGAGTGTTTCCTATTCTGGAGATAAATTGTGTAAAAACATCTGTCCAAACGTGTTATATTTCCGAGCACTTTTGTTTATTCCATTGGGGTTGTGAATGATATTTTTTTAACTGAATATGAAGATCATTATAAATGATGGGATTTTTTTATTTTTATTTTACAAACACTGATATATATATATATATATATATATATATATATATATATATATATATATATATATATATATATATATAAATTGGTAAGAGGTATCGCATTGTGTGGTCGGGAGGATAGAAAATATTGTAGGTAACGGAAGTTACACAAGTCGATACCCAATAAATACTCTAATAAACCTCGGCATAACTGATTAACATAAAGCAGACAATAAATGTATTTTACCAAGTCATATATATATATATATATATATATATATATATATATATATATATATATATATATATATATATAAAGAGAGGGAAAGGAATATAAATTCAAACTTTCATAATATTAATTTAAAAGAGAACTCAATACAGAAGTAATAGTAACTTAAACGTTCGAATGTAATAACTTCTAAGATATAATAATATAATAATAATAATAATAATAATAATAATAATAATAATAATAATAATAATAATAATAATGGATTCTCCGTCCATTTCGACGTATGAGAATCTGACAGCTTATTGATTCAGTTATGAAAGTGTTTGCGATAATCTTAAGCTAGTGATTTACAAAGGAGCCAACATATGGAGCAAGTGGGAGGATTGTGAGATGAGATCACTGTTAGATTGGCTGACCTTTTAGATCTTGCTTTCGCTTCTTGAAGATGATTCAGACAAACAGATTGAAAATTGCTGAGTCCACTGAAGCACGTTGATCTCCATTCTACCCGCTCCAAAGCTAAGCACTCAAGGGTGTTATGTGGTATATTGACTGCTGACAAGTCGCTTTTCAGCTTGTCTTTGTATCTTAACCATCTATCTATCTATATATATATATATATATATATATATATATATATATATATGTGTGTGTGTGTGTGTGTGTGTGAGAGAATTAAAAGATTGAACTTGCTTCTAATGCTCTGGATGGAGTGGCTCGGAAATGAAGTCGTGACTGTGTAATTAGACTCGGATGAGTCACACGACGGAATTTGTGAAGAGCTGGCGTTATATCGAGTCTGGTTTGTTACTTCTCCATCGCAGAAACTCGTTGATCAGTGGTGTCAGATTGTAAAGGTCGGGGCTCGATACTCGGTAGTGGATGCGCACTGCTGATGAGTCTCAAAAATTAGGTCAATACAGTCGTCCGGTGTTTTCTGCATTCTGTTGACGATTCTTCTAGACTCGATGAATTAATCCTGATATATATATATATATATATATATATATATATATATATATATATATATATATATATATATTCTCAAAATATATTAGAACTAAAATGTTTCAGTGATACTTAAAATATTCCTCCAGATTTTTTTTTTTAATTTAAAAAAGAAAATGGTGACGCCCCACCAAACCATATATTCATTTTGGGCTGGCTGTCAATGTTTTAAACTTGTTATGCGTAGATTTTCGGTGTCTCTCACGTTGGCTGGTGGCAATCTTTTGGATATTGAGGCCTATATCGAAGAAAGACTCTTTTCCACAATGAATGCCAGAGAAGATTTTTCACTTGGTAAGTTTCCTCAGAATTTTCGAATCGCTTCTTTTCGCTGCCGGAAACTTAAAAAAAAAATTTTATGTCTTCTATCGAATTCCATTTGAATACAGCAGAGAATCACACAGGAAAAGATGTCTGCGAATAAATTATTTGGCGGGTATGTTTTCGAGTGATTATCTGAATTTTCATACAGACAGGCCAGAGGTTAACCACAGAAAAAAAGCAAATTAGTTATAATAATAAGTTATTTTTAACAAAACATTTATTTTGATAAATAAGTCTAAGTTTCTGTCTATATTTCTGAGATGAGGTAGTATGTATACTATTTACATTATTCGGACTATTGTCCTCATCTTTGTCGTCATATTTATCCGAAAGTCTCGGCCCTTGTACGCGCCGGCCTTTTTCAGGTGGTTGGAATGTCGAACTGAACCCGAAATGTTGGGATAAATATGGCGACAGGCATGAGGACAATAGTCCGAATAAGCCTATGTTTTCTGATATATATTTAAATGAAATAAAACGTTTATGTGAACATGTTTAATATCTACACATACACCCGCGTGAAAATTAATTGAAACACCCCCTTTTTTTCCCTTTCTTTCACCATACGGTCATTTTTTAGACCCACTTGAGTGACAAGGTGTAATCGATTTCTATTTTTCCTCAGGTTAGGCCATTTGCAGTAGTATGCAGTAATATGAATCTATTTTCAGGGTGTATAATGAAATATGTTTAGCCTTGAAATATATTGCGTCATCCGCGATTACATCAGATTTTTATTACACCCAGACACTATTGTCTCGACTGTCGATTAGTTGTCCTGCGGCCGTTGTCTGCGATGAACGTTACTCCAAGGAAGCGTACGAAAATTGTAACGCTGCACGAACGCACTGACAAGCCTTACCAATGAGTAAATCAAAGTACTATTGACCGGCTCAGGAACTCTCCTAATTCAAATTCAATCTAGAATCTGTGGTCAATCTGCAAGGAACGACTTCGTGGAATGGACATACGAAGTACTAACATGTGTACTGGGTCATTGGAAAAATACGAAAAAAATTGAATAATAATGGAATTATTCGTTTAGTTTCAATTTATTTGTACAAGGGTGTATACTCATAAATCAGTTTTTTTTTTTTTCTCATAAAGAAGTCTCCGGTTTCTTATATATATTTAAATGAAACGAACATGTTTAATACCTACACATATATACATAAATTAAAATTTTAAAAAATTCGGAAAAATTTAATTTGTAAATTACAGAAAAATGGAGTTATTTCATGAAAAAATGGAAATCGCTTTCGTAATTTTTCAAACAACCGCCATAGAAATATGCATTCTCATTTCGTTAGCAAAATCATTTTTGGACATTATAATTTTCTTATAAGAAAGCATTCTAAATGATTTTTATCATGAGAATGGTTTATAAATGAATGAGGAATGTTTCTTGTCTGTAAACGGCTCATTTCGCCATTACCTCTACGATTATTATTGGCGGGAATAATAGGTTCGATATCTAATTAGCTGCTTATATTCTCTTAGCGGTAAATGAATATTCACAATATGAATCATGATAAAAAATAGTTTTGATCATGTCGATTCAGGAAGTTAATCCTACGCAGAGATTCCTAATTTATAATCCTCAGTAATTTTCGTTAAATGAGATTATTGTACAATAGAAATAAATTTCAATAATATTGAAGCAAGCAAAAAAAAAAAAATGTCTTAAAAAGGAATTATCTTATTTGCTAATTTTTAACAGAGATGTAAATCAATACTTATTCCGTCAATGGAAAAATGTGTGGTAATATCTACATTTAAATATGTAGGATATGTTGGTATCGACAGATTTCAACTGTGTAACTGCTGTGAGCCTGGTTGGCCTGAAAGGGACTAGACTTGATATTCTTTATTAAGTTCCCCTAAGTCACAACGGGGTTTCCTGTGGAACCCTCCCCTGGTTAAGAGAGACTTTTCAAAGTGTATCTAGTTAATGTAAGTGTTGTTCCCGGCCGGTTCCCGGCTTCAGCTTTTTTATGATCCAAGTCGAGATTCCTAACCTTCCCTGTTTGCACTGAATCTCCCTTTTCATCTCGACTGGGTCAGTTTTTGAATTTTCTAATGCCTGTGGGTTTTTTTTTTTTATATCATTTCCTTCTCCCTTAGCGAGAAAGCCTCTTGATTTTGTTAGAAGACAGAATACAAAGATCTCTCTTATTTTTGTGAGGTGGAGGGGTCCTACTAATATAATTCCTTCTTTTTCGGGGTCAACATCCCCTATCATTTCATCGATAATATATATTATACACAATTGCACATATTGAGATTTTTAACTCATAGGATGTGTTTTTTCCTTTTAGGTACCCAGTATGTTTAGTGTATGAACGAGCAAAAGGTGACGGATAAATTCTCATGGAGAATTAGTAAATCGTAATGAATTGATGGGCCATGAATTCGATTAGCAAGGTATAAGAAAGCTAGTGATGGCCAGCCCTGACCAGTCTCCCCTATTTTTTGGCCTTGTGTCATAATTAGTGTATCAGTAATAAATCTGTGACAGACATACTCTAAATATTGAAAATTTAAGTAATGGTATGTTTTTTAGTTGGGACCCTGTGTGTGAGAGGTATTTTGGTGTAGGAAGAAGCAAATGCTGACGAATAAATTCTGATGGTGAATGAATAAATTGTAACGAATGAATGGGTCATGAATCCTATTAGCTAGCTATAAGAAAGCTAGTGATGACCAACCTTAACCAGTCTCCCCCATTTTTGGGCATTGTGTCATAATTAGTGTATCAGTAATAAATATTAAACTTTGTGAATGTCAGCCTAATAGAGACATCACAAGTGCTCTTCAAACACCAAGGACACACTTGCAAAAGAATAAAACAAAATCTCAAATTATTCTTTTATATATGACATCTATCGGTCTCGAAAGTTACGCTCTCTACAGGACGCAGTCTTCCTTCTGCACGCCAATTACAGTGGATGGACAAAATAATTGGAACAGTTGTAAATTCCCCTCCTATATTTCAAAGACCTATTATATTAAGAACTTTAACTAAAACTTCGTAATTGCAGGTTATATCTATTATAAATACGTTTATTTATCTAATTTACTGTCTTTGTCTTCTTTATTTTTAGAATTTAGTAAAATTTAAGCTAAATGCGTGACCTCTCTGAGTTCTAAAAAGAGCAAATTTTTGGAGCTCGCATGGCAGGAGCCTCGATCACTAAGGTTATGAAACTGTTTGGTTTTTCAAGAGCTACCATATCAAGAACACTGATGCAATTCGAGAAACAGGGCAAGACCTCTAGCAACCGTAGCAATTCGGGCCTGACTTGCAAAATCACTGACAGGGACTGACATGCATTGAAATGCAATGTGGCAAAAAATCATCGGACAGATGCGGCTAAAGTGACTGCTGAGTTGAATAACGATTTGAATAGTTCAGTTTCTACTAAAACTTTTCGTAATGAGCTCCATAAGGCTGTATATAATGGAAGAGCCGCTTTAAGGAAATCTCTTCTTCAGAAGAGGTTGAAGTGGAATTTACTTGACCCTCTACTGAGTCAGGTTGTGACACAAGGTCAGTTTTTAACGTGGGGACCCGAGTGTTTTCATTCGGGCCGCTGGTCTAAGCTGGTCTTAGCTTGTTCAAGCCGGTCAGAGAAGGTCTAAGCTAGTCCTAGCCGGTCTTGGCTTGTCATAGCTGGTCCAAGATAGTCAGAGCCGGTACAAGCTAATCGTAGCCGTGATATCACCAGCACAGGGACGGATCCCTACACCAGGTAAGTATGAGATGAGGTTGAAGTAGTGCAGAGATCCCAATCCCTGGTCTGCAGACCAATGAAAGCAAGTCATATTCTCAGACGAGTCTAGTTTCCCAACTTCAGGGCGAGTTTATGTGTGGAGGCATCCCAAAGAAGCTTACAACCCTGACTGCCTTCTTCCAACAGCAAATCATGGAGGTGGATTAGTGATAGTTTGGGCTGCCATATCATGGAAATATCTCAGACCAATAGTTGTCCTGCATGGTAGAATCAACAGCAAAGATTACCTGAACATTTTGGGAGATCATGTTCATCCAATGTCCAAGACTTTATTCCCTGATGGTGACTGCATCTTCCAAGACGATAATGCTCCAATACATACCGCTCGAGTGGTTAAGAATTGGTATGGAGTGCCCACCCCCCATCTCAAGATATCAATATTATTGAACATTTGTAGTGCATTTTGGAGCGATAAGGTAGGAGCCGCTATCCTCCACCGTCGTGTCGTAAAGAGCTGGAGAAGGTTTTAATGGAAGAATGACTGAAAATTCCTCTGGATGAAGTCAGGAAGCTGTATGATTCCATTCCTAGACGTATTAAAGCTGTCTGTGAGGCTAAAGAAAGACCAAATCCATATTAAGTAAATTTTCTTTGAATTTAACAAGTGTTTCAATTATTTTGTCCAAGTTAAAGGCAGAGGCCAATACCTGTTGACAACAGCATCGTCACTAGAGTTGCCAGAACAAGATTGAATATGACATTGTACTGTCAAGATTTATTGCATATAAAATACAATTGACGCACAAGGCCTAAAAGAGGGGAAAGAGTTGAGGCTAGTCGTCACTTACTATATTATACGTAGCTAATCAGATTCACGACCCATTTACTCCCTACAATTTGCACGTAAACCACAAGAACTCATCCATCATCATTCAATCTTCCATGTACCATAATACCGCAATACTCTTAGGGGACCTACAAAACGCATCCCATGACATAAAATTTGAATTAGCATAAAAATTCTATATATAAAATCTATACAAGATACGTAATGGGGGGGGGAATGAACCCCCAAAACAAAAAAAAACATCCAAACAAATGTAAAAAAATAAAGATAACTGATGTTAGTTTGATCCGTTAAACCCTCAAAAAAGATTTAAGAGAGTTCGTTGTATTCTATACAAAATCAAGTGGATCTCGCGATAAGAAAGAACGAAAAGATAAAATAAATACGGTCGTGGGGAGAGAAGAAATCTGACCCAGTCGAGATGAAATAAACATTCTACTGTCTGAGGAACTTCAAATCCAGATTCTAAATTCAGATTTGTCCTTCTCCTAGTCTGGCTGCCAACCATGGCTACAGAGCCCAGACTGCTCTACTGTTTGCCTATAGTTGGAGATTTTGAATTCAGATATTTCCTTCTCCTAGACCCATTGACAGCCAAAATATTCTGTCCTGCTATTTACCCATAGCTGGAGCAAGAAGAGATGGAGTCATATCCAAAGGTATTAGTACTCGTAAGTGAATGTAATACTTCATCAAACACTTTTGCATAATCTGTAAAACATACGTATAGATCCTTTTGCATTTGTTAAGCTCTTTTTGATATTTTGGGCGTTAATATCGCGTTTCTGGTTCCAGTGTGTTTAACGAAACCGTAATGTTCTTGTCGTATTCCCGGCCTGGTTCTGATACAAACTTTATTCATCAGAATTCGGTTAAGTTTTCATTATGTGGCTCATTAAGTTGATTGTCTGATAGCTTTTACATTCGTTTGCACCTGGTTTCTTAGGCAGCACTATGGAAATTGATCTACTTAGATCTACCGATATATCACCTCTTTCGTAAATTTTATTCATTATGTCTGTAATGTGAAGATATCACTTAAGGCTGTCAGAATTTTTATTACAATTCCATCTGGCTCTACTGTTTTTCTTTTCAATAATTTGATTAAACAATGCTGTTTTTCATTTTTAATTTTGACGTTTAAGAAACAGAAAAATCCTGTAAAAGAACACAGAACTATTCACTAATATATTTTCTTCTATATGGCAGTGAATGCCAGAAAATATCCTCAAAGACGAAGACATGAAGCAACAGAAATCTAGTTATTTATAAGGAAGCTGGGAATACCATAGGCCGGACATGTGAGCAACAATGAAGCTTTATTGATTCGTTTTTTACGGCTTATCAACCTTTTGCAACTTATTTAAACGCAAAAAATACTTTTTGAGATTCTAAGAATTTTTTTTGGCGATAATTGTTTAGTGTTACAAATCTTACTAATTAATCCATAGTTTGGGGGAGAATGGGCGCATTCATATATTTCCCAAGGAACTCAACTCTCCGATTAACAATTCCGAGCCGTTATCCACTACACGACAATCATATCCAAGATTAGAGTACCTGGTATTCCTAAGCGGTCACCCATCTAGGTACTGAGCAGATTCGACGTTACTTAACTTCGGTGATCGTGAGAAAGTGACTGTAGACGACATGTTAGATCAGGACATATCACATTGCATATCGTTTGCATGAATTTAGTAAGAGATGAATAAATCATGGAAGAAGATCTTTATTTGAGAAATAATTGGCATGAATAATTCTTGAAGATCTTCTTGGCGCATTTCCTTAATGGATCCGCCGTTATCATCAATGACTGCTTCAAAACGAGCTCTGAAACGTTGACATGTTTGAAACTGGTGATCGTTATCTATTTGGGCCACCTGTCTAGTTATGGCGAACCTCAGAGAGTTTTTTGAAAAGAATTTTTGCGAACACATTCTTTATGTGGAACTTACGTCTAGTCTTGTTAAAAGAAATCTGATTATATTAATTCGAAATCTGATAATATTAATTTAAAAAAACATAAATAAAAAATTAATTAAATTTTCCTTGTCTCCCATATTCAATGAAACATGTTTAAAAGAAATTTTGCCGCCCAAATATACATATATATATATATGTGTGTGTGTGTGTGTGTGTGTGTATATTATAAATTAATTGATTTAAAATATATTAAATCAGTTAATTTCTAATATTTATGCTCTGTAAATGTACATTGAGCACTGTTTTGTAAAAATAAAAATATCAATAAGAACACCGGATTATATATCTTATTGTTCTTTCGTTTTATTACAATATATATTTATATATATATATATATGTGCTTAAGACAGTTACCTCACTTATATATAAGCTTAAGGCAGTAACCTCCCTTGGTTGGCGGCGTTGTATGTAGAAATATATACACACACACACACACACACACATATATGGAGATATATATATATATGTGTGTGTGTGTACTGAAAATTACGTGCTGTTGAGTGAAGAAAACTTTTTTGAAAAGAATATTGCGTACACTTTCTCTATGTGGAACTTACGTCTAGTCTTGTCGATAATAATTGTTTAGTGTTACAAGTCTTACTAATTAATCCATAGCATTGGGGAGAATGAGTGCATTCATACATCTTCATTACACCAATACGTTATCTATTACACCGCAATCACATCCAAGCCTGGAGCACCCGGTATTCCTAAGTGGTCACCCATCTAAGTATTGAGCAGGCTCGATGTTGCTTAACTTCGGTGATCGTGAGGGAGCTGATATTTCAATATAATGAAAATACGAACAAAAAATCACTTATACTTAACATAAGAAAGTGAACGAAGAAATTTCTAGGGAATATAATGAGGAAAGAGGGCTTAGAAAATATGTCACTCACAGGACATATTAAAGGCAAGCGTGACAATGAAAACCTGCGTATAACCTATCAAAAGAGCTTATGAAAATGGACAGCAGAATTGAGAGATAGCAAAACAACAATGGAGAGGAAATTATGGAGAGCCATGATCGCTGAAGGGACACAGATCACAGAAGAAGAATGAGTTTGTGTAAATGGATGGCGGAACAAGGTTTAGGAGAGATAACAAAAAGACAAAATTTATTAAGAGCTACAAAAGACAAGAAGTTGTGGAGAGCCATGATCTCCCACGTCCTGAAGGGACACGGCACATAGAAATCGAAGAACGAGCTTGTGTAAATGGATGGCGGAATGAGGTTTAGGAGAGATAACAAAAAACAAAATTTATTAAAAATTACAAAAGTTAGGAAATTGTGGAGGGTCATGATCGCCCATGTTCTGAAAAGAAAAGGTACATAGAAGAAGATTGTCATAATATATGCAATTCAGGCGTATGGGTAAATCAGAAATTCAGTACCATTCTTGTAAGAGACTTTCAGAGTTAATTAAGGGAAATCTCTATCTATAAAAAGCAGGATGTGTGTGTGTGTGTGTGTGTGTGTGTGTGTGTGTGTGTGTGTGTGTGTGTAACGAATCCACGGCCGCAATTTTCAATGAATTTGCACCAAAATTTACATGCACGTGCTCCAAGTTAGTGGGAAGGCCAAGACCGACTTTGCATTTCCCAACTCCCATCGATATTGGAAATAATCGATTTTTTCATGCTTCTACGGCAGTTTTCATGTAGTTTGCGGACATTTTCTACTGGTCAGAGTGAGAGGCTATAGCTGGCTGCCACGAATAGGCAGGAACATTCTATTGGCCAGCGTCAGAGCCAACAGCTGATTGACACGAATGTTAACTTGCATGCTAGCATGCAAAAAAAATCGATAGCTGCATTCGTCACAAGTGGGAAAAATTTAAATCTGCATGGCACTTTACTCCAATTGGCTCATTCGCTTGCTTAAATTCAACGTTGATTCTGATTCCGCTGAACTGGGTTGGGTGTGAAAAAGTATTTGTTTTTAACATTCTTTTTTCATTCGGTTTTTCCAGTTACGAGCCTTTTTTAAAGCTGATCATTTTGTGTTCATTTTGTTTAGTTCTTTTTTCCTAACAGATTTAATGTTTAGTATAGAGCTTAGAAAAAATTCGCAGTGTGAGATAGGCAAGAAGTAAGGCAAGTAGCAACATCAGCACGGCAAAGGGCACTCCTTTAAAGCCAAGGAAGGACAAAAATATTTCAAAAGTCAAGTGATAGCGATTGCTGTATGAGTCGTACGTTGTTTTAATCAAGCACGGGCAACGCCGGGTCATGCTGCTATTTTGATTATAAATAATTATTTTTTTTCTAAATTACTCGAGTCGTATGCGGCAAAATGCGTAGCAACTAAAAATGGACTTGATTTTTGGGACTAGTCCTCCACAATTAGCTGAGAAAAAGTTGGCTTACATCAAACGATGGTTGGGTCAATCAGTGGAAGACACGCACTTCTGGTTACTCTTCGAGTAAATATTTCCGGGAGAATTGTCAGTATAACTGGACAGTATCATATCTTACGCTATCCATATAATTGGCATCAAATACAAGAAAGCAAATGTATTCAGCCAACTCTTTTTTTTTTTTTTTTTTTTCGACGCTGCACCATCCGACAGCAGTAAATTATTTGTCAGTAATGTTTGGAATTAAGAAAATGGAAATGAATAAGAATCGGGTCGATTTTCCGAGATTAATAATAATTGTAAGAATAGGCATAAGAGAATAAATGTGATTTTCTCAGGAAATGGTTATCGATTAGATCTTGTAGTCGAGAGAAGAAACAGGCTTTGTATTCGTGAGCATGTTGCAAAGGCCGATAAGTTATCTGATAGCAAAAGAGAATGAATTGGATAATGGTCGGAGGCTGATGGTTGGAGGTCATTCATTTAAAAGTCTTGGATAAAATGAATTGATCGGGAACGAATTCAAAACCTAATTTACTCTTTCCTTATTCGAAACGTTTAGAATTTCGAGGATATTCACTATTCCATTTGTCTGATTGATTTTTTCTTATTCTTCAGATTTGAGACAATGGAGTCAGTCATTTACTAAAGAAGTAATGGATTTTATTTACATTATTCGGACTGTTATCCTCAACTTCATTGCCATATTCACAACGTTTCGGCTGTTGTACGCTCTGGCCTTTTTCATATGATTGGAATTTTTTTCTATATCTGTCTAAATCTCTGAGATGAGGTATTATGATTACTTACATAATTTACATTATTCGGACGGTTATCCTAATTTTCATTGCCATATTCACAACGTTTCGGCCGTTGTACGCTCCGGCCTTCTTCATGTGAATGGAATCTTCAATATCTTTCTATATCTCTATATATTTTTTACTAGAGTTTATATTGCAATTTTTGTTGTTATTCATTGCTTTTCTCTAGCACTCCTTATTATTGGTTCCCAATCACCTGAAGAAGGTTGGAGCTTACAATGTCCGAAACGTTGTGAATATGGCACTGAAGATGAGGATAACAGTCTGAATAATGTAAATAATGCAAGTAATCATAATACATATATCTCAAAGATATAGACAGATATTAAAGAATAATTCCAGTCACCGGAGAAAGTCCGGAGCGTACAACAGCCGAAACGTTGTGAATATGACAGTGAAGACGAGGATAACAGTCCGAATAATGTAAATAATGCAAGTAATCATAATGCCTCATCTCAGAGGATCGAACCCTTTATTTCGGCAAGTGGGGTAGGTTGTTCTAGTTCCACCTGTCATGCCTCTTCCGGACATCTCATTTATTTCTGTGGCCTGATATGGAACTCACAACTCTTTTTCTCTATTCACTGGATCTAACCAACGCCTTTATCCACTGGACCACCCCGATGGATGAAATAAAGGGTCCGGTTCGAAATTCCAATCACTTTAAGAAGGCCGGAGCGTACAATGGACAAAACGTTATGGATGTAGCAATGGAGATGAGGATAACAGTCCAAATAATGCAAGTAATTATAATGCCTCATCTCAGAGATACAGTGGCCGAAATATTGTGAATATAGCAATGAAGATGAGGATAACAGTCCGAATAATGTAAATAATGCAAGTAATCATAATACCTCATCTCAGAGATATAGAGGCCGAAACGTTGTGAATATGGCACTGAAGATGAGGATAACAGTCCGTATAATGTAAATAATACAAGTAATCATAATGCCTCATCTCAGAGATATAGAGGCCAAAACGTTGTGTATTTTGCAGGAGAAACAATCGTTACACCCGACGTTCTTTAACTTCTCAGCTACGAAGAGGCTCGTGGCCAAGCGAGGTTCTGTATTGACTTTACGCCGATTTTACTCGTATTCACTAAGAATAACGTTTAAATTAATTAAAAATGGCATCCATTGTTAAAAACTGGTAAGAGCCAGTTACCTCTCTTCATGAATGTAGTGATTCATTCATGATAAGTAGTCCTGGGTAATTGGCAATGGAAGATAATACTATTGCAGTGACTTGTCTAGCTGAGAGTTAAATACTGCTATCACGTCTGACTGTTGAGTTAAATGTTGTATCTTGCCAGATGCTATATCACAACGAAAATATAAGAGGAAAAGAATTTATGTCAACATATTTCGTTCCTTGCGGAACTTTGCCAAGTGTGACAATTTTATTTGGTAACTATTATTTATACACGCAAGTAACGTGGATAAAAAACATATAAAGTTTTCACATTCTTAATTCAAGAACGGTCTAAAATATATGAAAATTTCAGTGGATAAGAAAAAATATACTATGGAGGGCGCTAAGCGACATAATGTTTTTGCCTATTAAACAAAAGTGACTTGTTGGTGGTGTTATTGATTTTGGGATATTTAATTACTTTTTTTTAAAAAAATAAAAAATGTCGGTAACATGTTTTCAATCATTTCCCCGAACGCAAAGCGAAAATGTCACTCGGACGCAGGAGTTTACAGGGAGTGAAAGTAAGAGAAAAGATTGAGTATAGGGATGATTGATAAAAAAGATGAACCCGTTTCAAGAAGATAGAAGATGGCGATTGACATTCTATTTAAATTTTTGAACATTGTAGTTACCAGGAAAACAAATAAACGGAAGGAAGTTCCATGGGCGGGAAGTGCGAGAAAAAGAAACTGCTGGAGTAGATATGGCGGTCGAATTTAGCCAATTCAAAGGTAAACAGGTCCCTAGGTCCCCTCCTTGATGCCAATCTTGTAGCCTAAATTCATATCGTCGAGGCACCAGGGAAAAAGCTCGTCAGGGCAATTGCCACAGAAATAATTGCAGAAAAGACGTCGGTGAGAAAATAATTGAAATCAAGATGCCAGATCAGGATCGAATATATCACAGATCCTTCTTCGGATTTTGTCAAGAACCTAGAGATGAATAGCAGAAACAATATTATTATTTCCTAGGATTTCTGTTGAATACAGATTTCTTTCCGGGTCCCAACTAGAGACCTAAGGTCAGGAATTTATTCATGATATTTTCCACTGCTCATTTTTATAAGAAAAAAACTAAAATCACACACATTTTACATAGATAAAGCTCTTTGTAACGTATGAGCTGTACTTGTAAGTACAATATTTTGCACGCCTTTAAGGCATGACTAACAGGAATCTCTTCAATATGTCTATCAGGAACCTTTTCCAATAATTCTGAGGGCTCCAACTACAACTGAAATTATTGATGTCCTCATGTGCAAAATTTTCAAGATTTCTACTTCGAGAGCCTTGTATTTTAATAGTATTTTTGAAGATTTTCAAAGATACAATTATTATTATTATTATTATTATTATTATTATTATTATTAATTCAAGGTAGCTTCTTACCTTAACATTCACGAGTTAATAACGAAAGACGATTTCACTAATCGATATTCGATCACAACCAATAAGTTAATAGCTTACATTCAGAAGATTGAATTAAAAAGAAATTTTTTTTCCTCACCCCTCGTGCTTATCGGTGAAGGGGGAGACATATCTAGAATGTAACATTTTTAAAAAATCATGTCAGAAACAATTCATTTTTAAACGAAATACAAATAATTTCGTCCGCCCAATTTCATTCACATGTCTCTGACCAATTCGTAGAATAATTTGCAGTCACTTCCTTACTGTTTCGCAAGCTAGGGTCGTCTCCTCCGGTCGATATTATCAAGAAGTCACCCTCTTGAATAATCGACGAAATTAAGATTCGAACTCTGGTCTGGACGCTAGCACTCTAACCCATGAGAAATTGAACCCGTAAAATTAATAATAACACAACAGTATTTTTGTCGCCTGACTCATTTATAATTTGAATTAAGATCAAAATTTACTTTGATGAAAATTTACGTTTTCGAGTCGGCGTCATTTCTAAATTGATAATTCTGCCCCAAATTAAAACCAGATAATCTTTTTTTATGGCGTCGCCGATAGGATATTTAAGTCGCTTGGATGAACCAGAATTTCTCGAGACTTGGATTCGGTGTTTTGTAGCCCAGGCTAGGGCTAAAAAACTGAAAGTCAATCAGGCAAGAGAAGAAGATGAAATAACTGACATATTTCTAGCTTTGTGTGGTTGTGAAGTTATAATAAAAATATCCGTTACGGCGTATCCCAGTCAACTGGAGAATTTGACTTGCGTCGAAATTACAGAAATTATAAAAAGAAGTTGACTACTGATCACGTGTCGTAGAATAATACATTTCAACACCTTCACTTGAAGCAACGTGTAATAAACTGTTATTTCCTGAACGACGTATAATTAGTATAATTAAGGTGTATAAGTTTATTGCAATTAAACATTGTTAAAACCGGTAATGATAGACTACGTGGCAAAGAAATGCGGAAAACTCCTCTCTGTTCTTATACTGCTAACGCCACATGAATTCGTGAAAATGTAACGTGAACAACGCCTCAGAAGTTCCAAACTGTCAACGCAGTTATGACTAAGAAATCAATATGGCTTACATTATTACCAGCAATTCATTTTTGAAGAAACAAATATTACCAGCAATACATTTTTGAAGGATAATATTACTAGCAATAAAAATGTATTGCTGATAATAATTTTTCCTCAAAAGATTTATTGCTGGTATTAAAACCTATTTTTACACTTTTTTTTTTTTTTTTTTGCTTTTGACCCCATTTTGGTGGTTAACTATTTGCTCATAGTTGGGACCTTAACAGGTTCTACAACCGTGGGTCAGGGTGGACCTGGGAACACCAGTAATTAAGCGGTAGTTCCACGCTCCTCAAAACCTCCCGATCAGTTGTCTTGTTGTGGGATGTAGTTTATCGTCTTACCCAGGCCGTAGATATAGTTTATCGTTATACCCAGGACGGGCACCTACTCGTAAGATGTTTTCATCGAGTTCACCCCAAGCAAGGTAGTAAAGCCCCTAAGACTGAGTGTGAAGAATTAGAAAGCAGAAACATTACTGATGAAAAAATAAGAATAATCGGGAGAGTAGATAGCGATTGACATATCTTTGCTTTTTTTTTTTTTTTTTTTTTTTTGAAGATCAACGCTGGTTGGAAAACCTGAGGCCGGAAGGGAGTTCCACGAATGATAAGTGCGAGAAAGGTAACTGGTAGCATAGAAATTAAGGTTACATCTAGCCAACTCAACTATACATTGGAGAGAGAGTCTAGTATTGCGCTTAAATTCATAAAATCTAGATATCATTACGAGGAGCTCTCCTGGACAATTACCATGAAAATATTTATAGAAAAGACACGGGGATACTTTATGCCGGTAAGAAAGTGAATGAACCCGAGCCACCAGATCGGGACCAGTAGTATTGCTGATTCTTCGTTGGATTTTATCAACGAGCTCAAGGTAAATAGCAGGGACCTCGGACCATATGTGGCAGCAATATTCTAAGCATGGACGAATGGTAGCCTTATCGATATGTAAGATAGGTTCTGGAGAGAAAAAATATTAATATCGAAAATAATCATACTGAAAATTAAAATATCGTTAACCAATGCTGTTAATAAAATTATTATTATTAACGAGAGGACAGTATGCCAAAAAATGACGCTTGGGTAACAATATAGGAAGCACAATATACTTCTTTATATACTGTCGTCTTAGAATATACAGAGTACCCCAAAAATTTGACATCATTTCGCAGGACAATAATTTTAGCAATTCTGGTTGAAATAATCTCAAACTATCACAGAATGTATTGATTTTATATTTATTTTTTCATTTTTGTTATCTCAATGAGAATCTGCCAGAAAGATGGATCGGGCGTGGTGGAGACGAAGACTGTTTTCTGATGAAATGATCGCCGCGGTCACCGGACCTGTCCCCGTATGATTTCTTTTTATGGGGATATGTGAAGGGACTGGTCTATGTCCCCACTTTTCCTGCTAGCATTGATGAACTCAAGCAGAGAATTCCTCGCGCACTGCATAATGTTACAGGAGACATGCTACAGCGTGTTTGGCAAGAGCTTAACTACCTACTTGACGTGAGCCGTGTCACAGCCGGTGCACATATTGAACACTTATAAAATCGGTCCCATAATAAACTTATGATGTTCAACACCTAAACTGTTCAATTTCATTGAGCTAGACTTAGTAGTTTTCAAGATAATTGCTTTTAAAATGATGTCAAATTTTGTTGGGGTGGTCTTCCTGTATATACCGTGCAGATATGCACGATAGGGTAACAGATTTTGATTGAATTGGTGTATGCCATTTTCGGATTAGAAATAAGAGAGAAAATTAAAAATTTTCCGCAATGAAAACGAAATTTTTTGGCGAAAGTGTGGATATTTTTTTTAATTATTCTCGTACCTTCAAATCGAGCAACAGTGTTCTCCAGAGATGATCACAGATTGAAATCTAGATTTGCCACCCAAGTCACTTCGGCTCCCTCATCCTTCAAACTTAAAAATAAAAACAACTCTCTCGACAGCTAACCATAATGTTCCTCCACTCCGCCCCACCTCAGGAAAACCATTTTACTCTTCGGGTTTTATTCACCCGACAGTTCAACATCACGCCTCGTTTCTGAAGTTACTTTAACCCAGTAAAATAAACTTTTGATATTTGGTCATCGATAGAGTAATTTTGGATAATTTCTGGAGTTGGCAAGAACTCTTCAGAACCTACTTGTAAGTTTGAGAATAATAATGCCGTTAACACTGGAGCAAACTCTTCCAACAAGTAAGAGACTCCTGCTCACCAAACCCGGATTATTTCCAAACTTGGTCCAAGTGACTCAATGCCAAATCACCTATATATATATATATATATATATATATATATATATATATATATATATATATATATATAAGAAAGCGAACGAAATTGTCTCGCGAAGGGTATCGAAAGTCATGGCATCCCTTTTCACCACATTTGAAAATCCACAAAAGAAAAACCCAGGAAATGACAAGGTGCCCAATTTTTGGCTCTATCATCTGTCATCAATCCATAAAACCCTTGCACAAACTTTATAAATGCATATTAATAATCCGAATGAAATCCCAGAATGGATCACTGAACGTATTACATATCTCTTGCTAGTGAAACAGAGGAACCGAAAAATTATAGACCAATAACATGTCTACCCAGCACATATAGATTGATCACGTCTGTCCTGACAAACTTTTTTTTTTGCTCGAATAAAACAACATTCATTCCGTGGAACAGAAGAGATGCTGGAGATGTTCATATGGTTGCAAAGATCAATTATTGATAAATAAAATGATCCTAGAAAATTGCAGGAAAAGATGTAGAAATTTCAGCACACCATGGATAGATTACCATAAAGCCTTTGATAGTGTGCCACGCTTTTGGATCCGTAAGATTTTGGAAATGTTCAAAGTCTCCTCGGTGGTAGTAAATTTTCTTAAACACAGCATCTCTCTCTCTCTCTCTCCCTCTCTCTCTCTTTCTCTCTCTCTCTCTCTCTCTCTCTCTTCTTTCCTTAAACCCCCTTACACATAAACTAAACAATAATAGCTACGGATACAAACTAAATAAGAAAGTATTTAATCAAGAAACTATTTAATCGCCTACTCTACATGGATGATCTCAAGCTCTTTGCCAAAGACGACAGTGAGTTGAAGGGTCTCCTCAATACTATAAAATGTTTCAGTGATGACATAGGTATGGATTTCGGATTAGATAAATGTGCAAAAAGTAACATTCAATAAAAGGAGAAATGCAGAAATAGAACACAATTGATCTAGATTTTTTTCACAAAGATTACGGAACTGGAACACGATGAAGCCTATAGACACCAACAAATTAGTTAAGGAGTTGTAATCCAGCATACCTACATGAAGGACATAGTAAGAAAGGAATACTACAGGCGAGTGTGGCGTTCTTTAGATCAAAGTTACGGTTGAATCTATTTCTATCAATAACTAATGCGTTTGATGAAATGTTGTGTAGAACATTCGTTTTGTCTTCATATGTTTTTTTTTTTAAATTTCTGTAAGTTTCCACAAAGTATTATGAAGAGCAAATGTTACAATTTATTTTATATGTACCTATCTCAGAATTATCAATGTTTTATATATATATATATATATATATATATATATATATATATATATATATATATATATATATATATATATATATATATTGTGTATATTTAGGTAGCAATTTTTCATTGATGCATGTTTCATTATATAGTTTGTTGTTGATTTGAAATTTTTCATGCAACAAAAACAGACTATCATTATTGTTTCGTCCGTGTATTGGTTGATATATTGAAATGTAATTGTCATCTTTGATAATGGCTTATGTAAGCCGAAAGCTTAGATCGGATTTAAACATGTATCAATATGGTGATTTTCTTTCGACTTTCAATGATTATGTTATTAAGCTTATCAGACAATATGAAAGGAACTTACTTACAATAAATCGACAAAACTTGTCTATATTATTTAATGAATATATATATATATATATATATATATATATATATATATATATATATAATGCATGTATATAATTTTAATATATCGAGTACATATACTGCTGGTATTAATAAAATAGTGCTCAATATATTATAACAGAGCTATTAATTACATATTAATAAATATGCATATTATCCCAAACCATTAGCACTATGCTGAGTTTTATGCACGACGCAGTCTTTAGGTGCTGAGTATGAAATAGATCGTAATTAGCATTAAATAACACTTTAAAAAATTAATTAAAAATTAAAATTAAAATTAAAAATTAAAAATAAAAATTATAATTAAAATTAAAAAATTAATCTGGATCAATGTATTTAAGCACATATTTATTTTTATGTGTATAATCGTGTAATCGTCAATACATTTCTCTTGTTTAATAAGTTTGGGTTATTTAAGTGTTTTAAAAATACCAGCTTTTCAACAAGACTTATATTGCATTTATTTCTTTCGTTGTTATAAAAACTTGAATCGATATAAATGAAAAATGTTTTCATATATGTTTTGTTTTTTGTTTTTCGTAAAGAAGAGTATGTTAGAATATAAAAATACATTTATATATGTAGTCTATCAAACTGAAGTTGCGTAGCATCAGACATAGAACTAGAACAAATTTTAGATTGTATTATATGATTCACACCAGAAAATCCCAGAAATCTCAATTAAAATTAATGCTCATTAGAAAACTTTTATCTAAGATCAGTTGATCTTTGATGACACGAATATGTGATGCCTCCCACCGCAAGAGGTACCAAAGTAAGATTTTATATGTCTCCTCAATAAATCAAAAGATCTAGGTGCCTCGAGAGCTGGCCTTCAACGTCTCATCAAAAACACCGAGTGCAGAATCAGGCCTTAAAGTATGTCTATGGCTGCACCGACATGTAAACAGGAAATCAGATCAGCTGAATTTAAGTATATGAAAACAAAAGACAACCGGGTAATATGATGTTATATAAACGACCAATGTCCGTCGGAAAAGGTAGAATTGTTCGCACCATTGTAAGTAGAAGATTGAACGTTCGAAGAATGACGGGAAACCCCATACCATTGATCGGTCGATATTAATTTGAGTCCGCAAAGTAATAAGCCGTTGTTTTAACACTATTTACACTATTCGGACTATTGTCCTTATCTTTGTCGCCAGATTTATTACAACGTTTCGGCCGTTGTACGATCCGGTCTTCTTCAGGTAGTTAGCTTGTCAAACTGAACCCTTTATTTCGCTCACTGGGGTAGACTGTTCTCGTTCCACGTGCCATGTCTAATGGGTGTCAGTTATCAGTTATCTCCTGTTAATTCCCCTCTCCAAGTTCTCCACTGCTTTAAACGGGTATTGAACTCACACTCTTTGGGTCCTGTCACTGGATCTAACCGACGTCTTTATCCACTGTGCCATGTGTCCTTGAGGAAATCTGTGTATGAATTTCTAGATATTAAAAACCTAATGTCTCAGCAACCCTTTTTTACCACTGCTCATACTGCAATTTTTTGATGTTATCATTTCATTTTTTTTCCAGATCTCATATTGCAATTTTTGTTATTATCGCTTTTCTCTGGCACTCCTTATTACTGGTTCCCATATTGTATTCATTTCTATGCTTGGTCGGCTCAGGAGATTTTTGTGGCCCAGTGAGCGAAATAAAGGGTTCAGTTTAACATACTAACCACCTGAAGAGGGCCGGAGCATACAACGGCCGAAACTTTGTAATAAATATGGCGAAAAGATGAGGACGATAGTCCGAATAATGTAAATTGTGTACTCATCTCAGAAATATACCGTTATTTTAAGTATGAACAACGCATTTTTCGTATTCTGGTTACTAAGAAAGCATTACAAGAAAATATGGAAAAAAAATGAAATGACTACACAAAAAAAAATGTAACTTACTTCTTCAGATTCAGTGAAGCATATATGAGGAGGAAGACAATGTAGCCTCAAGGTCTGCAAGTAATCAGTCCATTGAAATCTCCTGGGATGCTGGAGTCTACATTATACCCCAGATGCAATAAAGCTTTCGCATGAACCTGTAAAATATTTCAAAAGAAATACGATTCTTTAAAGGAGGAATAAAAAAAAAACAATCAATTTGTATTCGTAAAAAGAGAATAATTGTTATGGCACCAAATATTTCCTGTCTGTTGTTGATCACAACCATATTTTCAGGGCGTCGTCAAATATGGGTCTCCACAGATTCCTTTTCTTTATTATACGAGAATTGCCATGACTTCATGGGAAAGATAATTGAATGAGTTTCAGTGGCCTTATCTTTTTAATGTCACGAAACTCCAAGACGTGGGTGATGATGTCTTCCCACAAATTCCTTTTCTTTATTATCTGTGATTTATCAAATGTATTGGAAAGAAGTAGGAAACACGATGAAGTAATTGATAGCCGCTTGGATTGAAGAATAGGAGAGCCGAGTTCGAATTCCAGTCGAACCTATTACATTCACTTACGTGTAAAATACCCTTGGAAAAGTTATGGGTCCTCTTCTCATCCCCCAACTATAGGTAAATAGTAGGAGAGATCGGGTTCTGTATTCTGTCTATCGCAGAAAGAAATGGCAACGAACTGCGGGAAAAGATCAGCCTCGTCAGTCATGTATCGAAAGATACATAATCGCCTAAGCATGACACATAACTGACTGGCTGACGTGCTAATACCCTTGGAAAAGATATGAATCCTTTACTCCCCCCCGGCTATCGGTTAATAGCAGGGTAGACTAGGTTCTATAGCCTTGGATGACAACTGGTCTACCAGAAAGAAATGACAACCTACTGCGGGAAAAAAATCTCCCACGTCAGTCATGTATCGAAAGATACATGCTCGCATGTATCACACATGGAATATAACTGACTGACTGACGTGCTAATACTATTAGGAAAGGTATGAATCCTCTTCTTCTCCCCCCAGCTATAGGTAAATAGTAGGACATTGACTTGGAAGGCAACTAGTCTACCGTAAAATGAAATGACAACCTACGGCGGGGAAAGATCTACCTCGTCAGTCATGTATCAAAAGATGCATGATCGCCTAAGCGTGTATCACGAGTGGCACATCACTGACTGATTGGACAGATGATGTAGTGATTTTCCCTTTACTTTCTCCGGAGGTTTCAATCCAGAATAACTCTGTCCATTGAATCCAATCTTTGCCAGTGCCAATGTTCACGGCACTGTTAGTGAAAGACATATTTCATCTAAGATAGATGAACTGATCGGCCATTTTCAACAGTTTGCCTGACAGGAAACTGATGCATCATCCTGAAATCTTTTTTTTACTGCATTTGCATAAAGAGTTATTCCCCTTGCATCTTTTTTTTCTCTACACGTTGCAATACTTGGTTGGTTGGTTGGTTGGGTTTTATGGCATATCAACCACTGTGGGTCATTTAATGCCAAATTAAGGTATATATATATATATATATATATATATATATATATATATATATATATATATATACACATATACATGCATACACATACCTATACATATATTAAATATACAGTATTATCAAACATATAGCTGGCAATATTGTTTCAAAAAACGCATAACTCGCAACATCATTTTTTCCAAAAACCTTATAGCTGGCAACATCATTGTTTCAAAAACGCATACCTGGCAACATTGTTTCAAAAACGTATAGCTGACAACATTATTTTTTACAAAAAACGTATAGCTGGCAACATTATTTTTCCGAAAACATTATCTGAAGCCTTGTTGTTGGACGTAGTTTATCGTCATACCCAGGACGCGGATGTAGTTTATCGTCATACCAAGGTGCAAAATGTATAGCTGGCAACATTATTTTTTCAAAAACATATAGCTGGCAACATTGTTGGATCAAAAACGTATAGCTGGCAACATTATTGTTTCCAAAAAACGTATAGCTGGCAACATTATTTTTTCAAAAACATTGTCTGAGGCCTTGTTGTTGGACGTAGTTTATCGTCATACCCAGGACGTGGATTTAGTTTATCGTCTTACCCAGGACGCGGATGTAGTTTATCGTCATACCCAGGACGTACGTTGCAATAGTGTTTCAGCCTACGGGATTTTATCTGCAAAGAATTCAACGTTGTTTGGCATATTTCTGTTGGATACTTTCTGTGCAAGTCCGTTCTTGCAGGATTCCGGCAACAATGTCAAAATATCTAATGTCATATTAAGACGATAAAGCCACTAAGACGTAACTTGTTAACGAGAATGAAACTGAGAAAACGTTATTGAAGAGAAAGAAAAGAAAATTGAAATTGTCGCTGCATTTATATTTTAATGATCGTCGTTATCGGAAAGCAAAAATCTGGAGGAGAGTTCCACAAGGGGAGTAGAAACAAAGAAGAAACTATTAGAAAAAAAAAGGCAGTTACAGCTATCATTCAGTCATAAAATGATAAGACCTATCTGCCAATCTAGTATTGCGCTTAAATTAATAAATCTAGGTATCAAAGAGCAAAACTTATCAGAATAATTGCTGTGGAAATTCATCGAAAAATATCAGTAATATATTTTTATATGAAAAATTCGTAATAATACATATTTATAGTTAAATTATCAGGAATGCATATTCATAGTAAAATTACCAATAATATATTTTATAACAAAATGACCTACAATACATTTTATCTATAGATATACAATTGCGTTCAAAATATATTTGGTTCAAGCTATAAAATTGTTTTCAAAATATTTAGATTTTGGCATTAAATAACCCAACCAACATGAAAAAACTCTTTCATAGCATTAATCCATATAGTATTCTACAACTTCTTAAAGAAACCAAACTGTATTTCAAAATATAACTTCAACAAAACTACAACATAAAACACAAATATCAAGGCCTCTAGTAATTATGTCCACACAAAAATATATATGCACAAAAGCTGAGTATCATCTACCATGTACTCAACTGTGAAAGCAGAATAACATATCATATTTTTATTATTTCAAAGCTCCCAAGAAAATTAAAGTTCGGCAATAAAAGACCCATAAAGGACTTGATGTGCCGTTAAATGTACAAAACAACTGTGAATAATATTGTGACATTGTTAATATAAAGTAGAAAAAGAGGAGGGGCTTTGGGGAACGACCGGCTGTGATCTCATGTCCTTCAGAATACTGACAAAGAAGAATCTGCAAGGTTATTGATCCTGACCTGGCATCTCGGCTTCAGCCAGTTTCTCAACGCCGTAACGTGTCTTGAACTGTCGAAGAACAGTCATAACAGGCCATGACATGAATCTAGCGTCGAAAGGTCTTCACTCCCTTCGTATTCCAGACTGCTTGATTTTTTAACGGTATGTCGACACATTGTGGGTCATTTAATACCAACATTTAATTCTTTGAGAGCTTTGAAGTAATAAAAATATGATATGCGATTCTGCTTTCGCAAAGGAATACACAGTCTTCCTTTACAGCAAAAAAAACACATTCTTATTACACCCGCTATAATACTCTATGGATTCGTAACAAGAGGCGGTGGGGAATAAAGGTAACAACTGTACCATAGAGGAAACTTCATCAGAAAAAATTCCTTTAAAATATTTATAGACAAGGTATAGGGAAGCTAAATTACGGCGGTGGGAAAGTGACTGAAGGCCACATGCCAGGTCGGTACCAATAATATTGCAGATTCTTTTTTGGATTTTATCAAGAAGCACCAGAACAGATGCGGCAGCAATATTCAATGCATGAACAAATAGTAGACTTAGAAATATGCAAGATAGATTCTTCTTTGGGTTTTATCAAGAATCTCTCTTTGGATTTTATCAGAACCACTAGACCAGATGTGGTAGCAATATTCAAACAAGGATGAATGGTAGACTTATAAATATGCAAGATAGATTCTTCTTTGGATTTTATCAAGAATCTCTAAATATATAGCAGAAGCACCAGACCAGATGTGGCAGCAATATTCAATGCATAGATGAATGGTAGACTTATAAATATGCAAGATAGATTCTTCTTTGGATTTTATCAAGAATCTCTAAATATATAGCACAAGCACCAGACTAGATGTGGCAGCAATATTCAAAGCAAGGACCAATGATAAACTTATATATACAGTGGGGAGGGGTAACAAATTTTTTGCACATGCAAATTTATAATTTATTGCATTTCCAACTAAGAAATACACGTACTTTTCATATAATTAACGGTACACTGAGGTATAACTAAATATGCATAGAAAACAGAAAAGAATTTTGATTTAATAGAAATAAATTCTATTTATACATTTTGATGCGTAAAAAAAGTATTCGTACAATACAAAAAGAATACATAATCGTCATTTAATACTTTTTAGAATAGCCATTATTCCCTTCTGCAGCAACCAAACTCTTTTTGTAGTTCACAGTTAATGATTTGCAAATTTTAGTCAGTATTTTATTCCATTCTTCTTCGCATATGGTCTTCAGATCCGGAATGTTTCTTGGAGCTCTCGATTGGATATGAATTTTTAAATAACGCCACAGATTTTTGATTGGTATTAAATCTGGGTACTGACATGTCCATTTCAGGATATTTACATTATTTTTATCAAGCCATTTCTTCGTAGATTTTGCAGTGTGCTTAGGATGACTATCTTTCTTGTTGGAAAATCCATTCAGGAGGAAGTTCAAGATTTTCAACCGAAAACATTAAATTTGCTTCTAAAATATTTTGATATGTTTCGGCATTCATTCTACCATCAATTACTGATATGTTGCCAGTACCTTTTGCAGAAAAAAAAAACATCCGCAAACAATGATGCTGCCACCAGCAAATTTCACTGTTGGAACTGTGTTTTTTTTTTGCTTGTTTCATTTTTGGTTTCGTCTTTCCATAATACTCTTTCCCAATTCGATTTTCCTTTGTTCTTAGGTTCACGAACGGATTTCAACCTGGCATCTCTGTTTCTTTTAAATAACAGTGCAGTTTTCCGAGGGGGGGCGATGGCTTGAGATTGTTCCTATGAATTTCATTGCTTATTGTCCATTTAATGACACAGATTTCTGATGGAAGCAAATTAGATTTTGCATAATTTCACACAAAGATCTTCCGTGGAGCACCTATTCTTCTTTGTTTATCAACAGTTTTAAGAATTTATACCCTGCAATAAATGAACTAATGGTAGCTGATGGAATATTTGTGTTGTCTGACATTTTCCTGTGATTTTTACCTTATTTCCAGAGCATAACAATTTTTGCGAATTTGTCAATTCTTTACATTTTGCCATGATGATAACCTTCTTGCACGTATATCAATTACGGAATGTTCTGTTTGTATTTTTAGGTTAAAAATAACTACTGATAAAATTATTAAAACATTCTAGAATATTACACTTGAATAATTTGGATAATTAAAGTAAATTCAAATGTTTTAAAATCGGCAATTTGCATTGTACAAATACGTTTTCACCAATTAAAATGGATAGATAGGATTTATTTCTATTAAATTCAACAAAGTTTACAAACACCAAACCTAGCAGTTGATTCAATATAATTTTACACTTTACTTATGATTAAACAGGAGTAAATAGCCCTGTCATTAACACAGACATCGCACCGGGAACGACTGACATCGCAAATGTCGTTGATAACTCAGTCTGTGTATTTGAATCAACGTGTCTCTACATCGTCATATCTCATCACGAATTCCGTAGCCTATTATAAACTTCAGGGAACGTACTGCAGCAATAGCGATAGCAGTGGTGTGGCTAATATAGGATTATACAGATTCCGTCTCTCTTCATGCGGGCTGTGAAAAGTCAGTTTTCTTTTTCCAATGTTGGTTGCCATATCATTTCTTTCTTTCTTTCTTTCTTTTTCACTCTTTTTTCTGCATTTGTTTCCCTTTTCATCTCTCCCTTTTCCATGTCTTATATATGCATCTATTTCTTTCTTCTTTCTTTCTTTCTTTCTTACTTAGTTACTTTCTTTCTTTCTTTCTTTCTTTGCCACTCTTTTCACTGCATTTGTTACCCTTTTCATCTCTTCCTTTTCCAAGTCTTATAGATGCTTCTATTTCTTTCTTTCTTTCTTTCTTTATTTATTTATTTATTTATTTCTTGCTTGCTTGCTTGCTTGCTTTCTTTCTTTCTTTCTTTCTTACTTAATTACTTCCTTTCTTTCTTTGCAACTTTTTTCACTGCATTTGTTTCCCTTTTCATCCTTTCCTTTTCTATGTCTTATATATGTTTCTATTTCTTTCTTTCTTTCTTTCTTTCTTTCTTTCTTGCTTGCTTGCTTGCTTGCTTGCTTTCTTTCTTTCGTCCTTATTTAATTAATTTCTTTCATTCTTTCTTTCTTTCTTTGCAACTCTTTTCACTGCATTTGTTTCCCTTTTCATCTCTTCCTTTTCTATGTTTTATATATGTTTCTATTTCTTTCTTTTTCTTTCTTTCTTTCTTTCTTGCTTGCTTTCTTTCTTTCTTTCTTTCTTCTTTACTTAATTACTTCCTTTCTTTCTTTCTTTGCAACTCTTTTCACTGCATTTGTTTCCCTTTTCATCTTTTCCTTTTCTATGTCTTATATATGTTTCTCTTTCTTTCTTTCTTTCTTTCTTTCTTTCTTTCTTTCCCAGTTTATTTGTGCCGATGTGAATGCAACGAACTCGATTAGAATTCGAATTTGACTCGCAATTTTTCGTTCCAGTGTCGCTAGACGGTACACTCCTTGTCTGTGAACCCCCATGTTTAAATCAAGCTTAAAATGGTAAAGTATCAAAGTAAAAAACAACAGATGAAAAGAAAGATGCTCAAAAGGAAAGGGTTGGTATATTCTAAAATATGCGACATCTCTATGCGTGTGTAGACTTATGCGAATGTGATAACAGGAAAGTGGTATATTAGAGGGTCTTTCGTTCTTTGAAAGCATCTGCGCATGTTATCAACTTATAAAACACGCTTCCTGTTTTAGTTTTAAACTGCATACTACTTTTTAATGTCTTTTAAATTGTGATAAATAATCTAAGAGAGAAAACTGGGTAAAAGAAAGAAAGAAAGAAAGACGAATAGAGAGGAGAAATAAGGAAGAAATAGAGAAAAGAAAGAAAGATAGAATGAAAGAAAGAAATAGAAGCATATATAAGACATGGCAAAAAAGGAAGAGATGAAAAAAGAAACAAATGCAGAGAAAATTGTGGAAAAGAAAGAAAGAAAGAATAAAAGACAGACAGACGGAAAGAGAGGAGAATTAAGGAAGACATAGAGAAAAGAAATAAAGAAAGAAAGACGAAAAGAGAGGAGAAATAAGGAAGAAATAGAGAAAAGATAGAAAGAAAGTAAGAAATAGAAGCATATATAAGACATGGCAAAAAAAGACGAAAAAGGAAACAAATGCAGAGAAAAGTGTAGACAAGAAAGAAAGAAAGAAAGGTGTATAGAAAAATAGTAGTGTGTGGCTGGTACAAGATATCCCGACAAAAATCTCCCAAAACATCTTACAATCTCAAAACTATTTTCTGGCTTTAAATAATTTGAAATTGTTGATAAACCGTAAAAAAGCAGATCAGTCTCTGAATCATATCCCGCCATGCAGTTTAACTCATTTGGCGTTTTTCTTTTTAAATTTCTTCAATTAAAAAATATGATGTTTCATGATGCGCACCCATAGCAGAAGTGATGTGTCTTGGTCGAGTTAATCAGACAGAGTCATCCCTCTTCATACCTGTTTTAATTTCCCTTCTGCTAGACTGGTTCTCAGATCAAAGCAAAAGAGTCCCAGCCAGTTCTGGCATTTAACATATCGCTGATGGAGAAGAGATAGTTTTATAGTTTTAACCCCGTAGTACTTGTACAAAAAAAGTATGACGAACTCGGTTGAAATACGAACCCTTCTCGCAGATTTCACGCTTTGAATCATCAACCGTTGCTGACCGCACTTCCTATCTTAAAATTTAAATGGAGATTGTAAAAAGAGCTTTAAATTTCAACCGACCCGACCAAATTTGTAGGTGCGCGTAACGATGAGGTGGTCGGCGCTAAAAAAAAAAGCTCCTCTGCTCGTCTTCTATGTGCAACGTCCATTCAGGACAAGGTCGATCACGACTCTCCACAATTTCCTATCCTTTGTGATCCATAGCAGTTTTTCTCCCTTTGCTAATGTTACCGGCCATCGTTCCGCACAAGCTCCTCAGGAAATTCAGATGCTTCCGGGTTCAGGAAGAGTAGAACTACAGAATTCCAGTGAAATCCATTACATTCACTTACATGGTAATACCCTTGGGAAAGTTATGAATCCTCGTCTTCTCCCCCCAGCTATGGGTAAAAATCAGGACAGACTGGGTTCTATAGCATGTGATGGCAATTGTTCTAGGAGAAGGACAGCTCTGAATTCAAAACCTGCGGAGAGTCGTTTGGGAAGCTTGTGGTGCGTAGTGCACCAGGGTCTCTGTATTCGGCCCTTCAAAAAGTCTGATACATGATCGCTTAAGCGTGCATCATGCATGGCACATAACTGAATGAGACCCTACCGAGGGATGCTGACAGGTTTTCGATCTAGACAAGAAGTGAAATTTTCTAAAGTAATTTCTATTTATTTATTAATCAAACGCATTTTTCTCATTTTAAACGTTCTTTTTAGCGGTTATTCCTATTTGTGTAGACGTTCCATATATTTATTAAACAGAATATTTATTTCGTCTACCAGCCTGAATATTCGAGAAATCTTATTAGAAAAATATGCGCACTGCAGCAGGATTCGAACCTGCTTCCCCCCAGGAGAAACCCTCATTAAATCTTATGTGCATTGATTTCTCAGCGACAAAGGGTGTCAACGATCAAGAAAAGTTGAATAGTGTCCTTAAAAGTTATTTTTAGTGGATACCCATATGTGAGCAGACATTCCGTTTACTTATTAAACAGTGTGTTTGCTTATTTTCGTCTACCAGTCTGAATATTCAAAATACAGAAAATATAATTCCATCTTGCTTTCCCTTTCAGGAAAACGCCCATTAAATCTTATGTTCTTTGACCTCTAGGCAACAGAGTGCTTCCTCGAGACAACAAAGTTGAATAGTGTGTTTAAACGTTATTTTTCGTGGATACTTGTATTTGAGTAGACGTTCTGTTTATTTATGAGTTTCGACGACGAGACAGCAAAATTGAATGTTTAAAAGTTATTTTGAAGTGGATTTGAGCAGACGCTCCGTTTTTTTTATTAAACAGTATATTTATTTATTTCCGCCTACTTGAATATTCAAAGAATCTTATTCCAGGAATATATGCGATCTCCGTTATATATCTCAATACATGAAATGCAAACAATTATTCCTTATCTTCGACTCGGTTACACAGTCGAACTTTTTTGGCGCTTCCTGTCCCAAATTTCTTTAAATTAAAAAGAATCTTATACTGAGTTATTGAAATAGATATATGGAGACGAGAGTCGCGTCGACAACATTGCAGGAAGCCATCACATTTCTAAACCGAATTAAGTAAATGTCAAAACTGAAAAGAAGTTAATACATAAAACAAATCCAATATTCTAATAATATATTTATTTTCCTTTTTAAGTAATATTTATTCATGTTTTTTTTCTTTTATGTATAGACTTCATCAGTAGAACCCGAGCTCAGTCGCTGCTATGAAGAAATTGCCCAGCATTCACTGCCATATAGGAGATTAGATAT
This sequence comes from Acanthosepion lycidas, assembly GCA_963932145.1. NCBI lineage: Eukaryota > Metazoa > Mollusca > Cephalopoda > Sepiida > Sepiidae > Acanthosepion > Acanthosepion lycidas. Next base: position 83,968,705 of record OZ010592.1, on the reverse strand, counting down.
TACATAGCCGTCCAACACTCTTTTCTTTGTTTCTAAGGACACTCGTCAGTAGAACCACATCTCTGTCGCTTCAAGTCTCTTCTTCATCTGTGAGGAGATTGTCCAGCATTTATTGCCATATAGGAGATTAGATATTACATAGCCGTCCAATACTCTTTTCTTTGTTTCTAAGGACACACGTCAGTAGAACCACATCTCTGTCGCTTCAAGTCTCTTCTTCATCTGTGAGGAGATTGTCCAGCATTCACTGCCATATAGGAGATTAGATACTACATAGCCGTCCAATACTCTTTTCTTTGTTTCTAAGGACACTCGTCAGTAGAACCACATCTCTGTCGCTTCAAGTCTCTTCTTCATCTGTGAGGAGATTGTCCAGCATTCACTGCCATATAGGAGATTAGATATTACATAGCCGTCCAACACTCTTTTCTTTGTTTCTAAGGACACTCGTCAGTAGAACCACATCTCTGTCGCTTCAAGTCTCTTCTTCATATGTGAGGAGATTGTCCAGTATTCACTGCCATATAGGAGATTAGATATTACATTGCCGTCCAACACTCTTTTCTTTGTTTCTAAGGACACTCGTCAGTAGAACCACATCTCTGTCGCTTCAAGTCTCTTCTTCATATGTGAGGAGATTGTCCAGCATTCATTGCCACATAGGAGATTAGATATTACATAGCCGTCCAACACTCTTTTCTTTGTTTCTAAGGACACTCGTCAGTAGAACCACATCTCTGTCGCTTCAAGTCTCTTCTTCATCTGTGAGGAGATTGTCCAGCATTCACTGCCATATAGGAGATTAGATATTACATAGCCATCCAACAGTCTTTTCTTTGTTTCTAAGGACACTCGTCAGTAGAACCACATCTCTGTCGCTTCAAGTCACTTCTTCATCTGTGAGGAGATTGTCCAGCATTCACTGCCATATAGGAGATTAGATACTACATAGCCGTCCAATACTCTTTTCTTTGTTTCTAAGGACACTCGTCAGTAGAACCACATCTCTGTCGCTTCAAGTCTCTTCTTCATCTGTGAGGAGATTGTCCAGCATTCACTGCCATATAGGAGATTAGATACTACATAGCCGTCCAATACTCTTTTCTTTGTTTCTAAGGACACTCGTCAGTAGAACCACATCTCTGTCGCTTCAAGTCTCTTCTTCATCTGTGAGGAGATTGTCCAGCATTTATTGCCATATAGGAGATTAGATATTACATAGCCGTCCAATACTCTTTTCTTTGTTTCTAAGGACACAGGTCAGTAGAACCACATCTCTGTCGCTTCAAGTCTCTTCTTCATCTGTGAGGAGATTGTCCAGCATTCACTGCCATATAGGAGATTAGATACTACATAGCCGTCCAATACTGTTTTCTTTGTTTCTAAGGACACTCGTCAGTAGAACCACATCTCTGTCGCTTCAAGTCTCTTCTTCATCTGTGAGGAGATTGTCCAGCATTTATTGCCATATAGGAGATTAGATATTACATAGCCGTCCAATACTCTTTTCTTTGTTTCTAAGGACACACGTCAGTAGAACCACATCTCTGTCGCTTCAAGTCTCTTCTTCATCTGTGAGGAGATTGTCCAGCATTCACTGCCATATAGGAGATTAGATACTACATAGCCGTCCAATACTCTTTACTTTGTTTCTAAGGACACTCGTCAGTAGAACCACATCTCTGTCGCTTCAAGTCTCTTCTTCATCTGTGAGGAGATTGTCCAGCATTTATTGCCATATAGGAGATTAGATATTACATAGCCGTCCAATACTCTTTTCTTTGTTTCTAAGGACACACGTCAGTAGAACCAGATCTCTGTCGCTTCAAGTCTCTTCTTCATCTGTGAGGAGATTGTCCAGCATTCACTGCCATATAGGAGATTAGATACTACATAGCCGTCCAACACTCTTTTCTTTGTTTCTAAGGACACACGTCAGTAGAACCACATCTCTGTCGCTTCAAGTCTCTTCTTCATCTGTGAGGAGATTGTCCAGCATTCACTGCCATATAGGAGATTAGATACTACATAGCCGTCCAATACTCTTTTCTTTGTTTCTAAGGACACTCGTCAGTAGAACCACATCTCTGTCGCTTCAAGTCTCTTCTTCATCTGTGAGGAGATTGTCCAGCATTTATTGCCATATAGGAGATTAGATATTACATAGCCGTCCAATACTCTTTTCTTTGTTTCTAAGGACACTCGTCAGTAGAACCACATCTCTGTCGCTTCAAGTCTCTTCTTCATCTGTGAGGAGATTGTCCAGCATTCACTGCCATATAGGAGATTAGATACTACATAGCCGTCCAATACTCTTTTCTTTGTTTCTAAGGACACACGTCAGTAGAACCACATCTCTGTCGCTTCAAGTCTCTTCTTCATCTGTGAGGAGATTGTCCAGCATTCACTGCCATATAGGAGATTAGATACTACATAGCCGTCCAATACTCTTTTCTTTGTTTCTAAGGACACTCGTCAGTAGAACCACATCTCTGTCGCTTCAAGTCTCTTCTTCATCTGTGAGGAGATTGTCCAGCATTTATTGCCATATAGGAGATTAGATATTACATAGCCGTCCAATACTCTTTTCTTTGTTTCTAAGGACACACGTCAGTAGAACCACATCTCTGTCGCTTCAAGTCTCTTCTTCATCTGTGAGGAGATTGTCCAGCATTCACTGCCATATAGGAGATTAGATACTACATAGCCGTCCAACACTCTTTTCTTTGTTTCTAAGGACACACGTCAGTAGAACCACATCTCTGTCGCTTCAAGTCTCTTCTTCATCTGTGAGGAGATTGTCCAGCATTCACTGCCATATAGGAGATTAGATACTACATAGCCGTCCAATACTCTTTTCTTTGTTTCTAAGGACACTCGTCAGTAGAACCACATCTCTGTCGCTTCAAGTCTCTTCTTCATCTGTGAGGAGATTGTCCAGCATTTATTGCCATATAGGAGATTAGATATTACATAGCCGTCCAATACTCTTTTCTTTGTTTCTAAGGACACACGTCAGTAGAACCACATCTCTGTCGCTTCAAGTCTCTTCTTCATCTGTGAGGAGATTGTCCAGCATTCACTGCCATATAGGAGATTAGATACTACATAGCCGTCCAATACTCTTTTCTTTGTTTCTAAGGACACTCGTCAGTAGAACCACATCTCTGTCGCTTCAAGTCTCTTCTTCATATGTGAGGAGATTGTCCAGCATTCATTGACATATAGGAGATTAGATATTACATAGCCGTCCAATACTCTTTTCTTTGTTTCTAAGGACACACGTCAGTAGAACCACATCTCTGTCGCTTCAAGTCTCTTCTTCATCTGTGAGGAGATTGTCCAGCATTCACTGCCATATAGGAGATTAGATACTACATAGCCGTCCAACACTCTTTTCTTTGTTTCTAAGGACACTCGTCAGTAGAACCACATCTCTGTCGCTTCAAGTCTCTTCTTCATATGTGAGGAGATTGTCCAGCATTCATTGCCATATAGGAGATTAGATATTACATAGCCGTCCAATACTCTTTTCTTTGTTTCTAAGGACACACGTCAGTAGAACCACATCTCTGTCGCTTCAAGTCTCTTCTTCATCTGTGAGGAGATTGTCCAGCATTCACTGCCATATAGGAGATTAGATACTACATAGCCGTCCAACACTCTTTTCTTTGTTTCTAAGGACACTCGTCAGTAGAACTACATTTCCGTCGCTTCAAGTCTCTTCTTCATCTGTGCATTCACTGCCATATAGGAAATCAAATGACCAGAATCGCCTGAAGATACCGATATACTGCATACATATAATATATATATATATATACATATATATATATATATATATATATATATATATATATATATATATATATGATAGTTGCCAAATCGTGCCCGAGTATGACCATTACTACATATCTCTTTGGAGAAATCTGCTGATGCGCTGAATGAATTTGACTTTTTAGCCAAGCAAACATACGTTGGCACAGAGTGTCTTCTGGAAGTTCAACTGGGACGCCTTTACGCACATCATTTTGTGTGCCTCCTTTTCTCATGCTCAAAGTGACGCCTTCAGTTACGAGCAGTTTATATATATATATATATATATATATATATATATATATATATATATATATATATATACAAGTATAGGATTGGTGTATACGGAATAAATATCAATAAGCAACAATTACTATTCTTAAAATGTGCTCAATACATAATAGATATAATTTTCTATTTAAAAATTATAACATAAATATGTTATAAAATCACTACAAAAATAGCCATTTTGTTTCAATACCTCCGGTGTCTTATCAAGTGATCATGTTGAATGTAAAATAAATAGTTTTAAAAGTTTCAAATTAATTAACGATCCTTCGCAAAGGTCAAACTGTTACAAAAGCTATAATGACCAATCAAAATACAAGTATAGGAGAATTCAAAAACCTTGACAACGAATTAAGCTTATATTAGGTTGGTGCAAAAATAATGACGTAATACGTCAAAAAACGACATTATTACGTCATTATTTTTTCACCATCCTTATAATAGCTATTAAAAGATTTAAAGTTGGGTTTATACTTAAATAGAATTAATTCTAACCAATAAATATTAAATTATATGATAAAATTTGATATTAAAATTAAAAGTAAAAAATTACCAATTTTAAAATCTAAATTTAATCTCTATTAAGTTTATAATCATAAAATTACTAAAGAGAAAAGAAGAAATACATATGTTATTCAATTTATTTTTTCATTGAAATTACGTTAGAATAGACGCTAATATCGGCTGGTCTTCCCGACAAAATGTATACATTTTAATTCCAAGTGTATGAGTGGGGTGCTAACCTCTCGCGTAAAACAATACAAACAATCAAATTATAATACATAAGCACCCAGACATATTTAGATATGCACACATAAAAAGGTGACGAGACAGGAAACATCTCCACGGCCCTTTATAAAAAAAAACCCGAACACATACATACATACATACACAATTAAATGTGTATGCATTTTCTATATACATAGACACTGATAAATACATGTACACACATCCACATACATTGACCTAGACAATCTGATACAACAACCAAGAAATATTCAAGACTGAAAGTGTTATTAAACGAATGATAACCACTTATTAAAATATAACTTATACGGGCAAATATACATAGATAAAAATGGTCAAATAGAACAGAGACGCAAAGAATAGGGAAAGAAATAACATTAAAACATATATATATATGTTTAAAAATAACATAATGAAAATTCCAAACACACAAACATCTATAAACATATATATTTTTATCATATAAGTTGATGTATGCCTTATTATACATTAGGTGAAAGAAAATAAGATAATAAGAACTACCTACAGATATAAGCGAACAGTCACACATATACACATATACATATACACACATACACACAAATATATCTACACATACCTACATATATATATATATATATATATATATATATATATATATATATATATATATATATATATATATATATATGTATGTATGTATATTAATAAAAAGAAAGAACAGTAAGATATATAATCCGGTGTTCTTATAGATATTTTTATTTTTACAAAATAGTGCTCAATGTAAATTTACAGAGCATTAATTGGCCATAAAAAAAAAAATAAAAAAAAAAAATTACTTAAATAATATTTAAATATAAAATTTTTAAAAATCGTTATACAAACATACTTGATATAGAAAAATAATTTTACTTATTGTTAGTAATTCAAATATTGGGTTTGTACAGAAGTGGTGGCGCAATGATGTCGGTTTTTGACGTATTTTTTAACGTCAAAGAGCGGCGTTATTGCGTCATTGTTTTCTGCCCCGGCCTAATACATTTACTTCAATTAAATAAAATATAGTCTATAAAAACTAATAATGAAAATATTTTAAAGTTGCAATTAAAATTGTAGTTCATTAAAATGAATTCTAACCTAAACTTCTTTTAAATTGTAATTAAATAAATAACTAAAGTTTACTAAATCAGAGAAATGAATTAGCTATTTTTGCAATAAAATTAAAATCGTAATATAATTGTAAAATAATTTTACTTACTGTAAGTAATCCTAATTCTTAAATACATTCACTTCTATTAAATGAAATTATAGTCTATAAAAACTAATAATGAAAATATTTTAAAGTTGTAATTAAAATTGTAGTTCATTAAAATGAATTCTAACCTAAACTTCTTTTAAATTGTAATTAAATAATAAATAAAGTTTACTAAGTCAGAGAAATGGAAATTTTACTTAAATAATATTCAAGTATAAAATCTTTAAAAAAATAGTAATAGACTTGATGTGATAATAATTCTACAAACTGTAAGGGATTCTAATTACATTTAATTGTTCTTGAAAGAAATATAGTATATTAAAAATTAAAAGTAAAAATATTTCAAATCGTAGTTAAATAAAAAGTATTCTGACGTAGACACCTCCCAAAAATCTTTAAATATACGAACGAAAAAAATGTCGTGAGAATTTTAGCAGTTAACAAAAAAAAAAAAAAAAAAAAAAATCCAGACGACACGCTTTTAACGGATGTTAGATTTCATTGAAAAATACATCCCTACCCACTACTAAAACGTAACAATAACTGATACATTAAAATATAGACATATTGAACACCCAGATACCTCTAGTCTAGCAAAATAGATTTATCTGTAACCTTGGAAACATGAATTTTGTTTTAGCTGTGTATTTAAAACCCAGTAATTTTTAA
>OZ010592.1:83899451-83956951 GCA_963932145.1 Acanthosepion lycidas | reverse complement strand
GGAAAGTGTTGCTAGCAAGGTCTAGGGTGACCTCTAGAAAACCTACTTGTTTAACATTAGTTGTAACTATTGTCCTAAAACCTAAATCCTTATGGAGCATTTTCCGAATACGGTCTACCTTAATTTTAGTGGAATTTTTAACAACTAATAACCCATCATCTCTATACAATCCTACACTATCAGAATCTAGACAATCGAAGGCACTTAATTTGCACAAAAGAAATAATCCAACCAGATCAGAATCCGTAGGTGTTATATTATTTTCTTTTAGACTTTATCGTAGGTGTTTTATTCTTTTCTTTTAGACTTCAATGTATGTTGTGTTTGGTTTCTTTATATATATATATATATATATATATATATATATATATATATATATATATATATATATATATACATTGGAGTCTAAAAGAAAAGAATAAAACACCTGCGATGAAGTCTAAAAGAAAATAATATAACACCTACGGGTTCGGACCTGGTTGGATTATTATATATATATATATATATATATATATATATATATATATATATAAAGGGCCGTGGAGATGTTTCCTGTCTCGTCAACTTTTTGTGTGTGTGTTTATCTAAATATGTCTGGGTGCTTATGTATTACAATTTGAGTGCGTTTGTATTGTTTTATGCGAGAGGTTAGCACCCCACTCACACACTTGAAATTAAAATGTATAAATTTTGTCGGGAAGACCAGCCGATATTAGCGTCTATTCTAACGTAATTTCAATGAAAAATAAATTGAATAACAATAACTTAATAGAGATTAAATTTAGATTTTAAAATTGGTAATTTTTTACTTTTAATTTTAATATCAAATTTTATATAATTTAATAGTTATTGGTTAGAATAAATTCTATTTTAGTATAAGCTCAACTTTAAAGCTCTTAATAGCTATTATAACCTTACTTCGTTGTCAAGGTTTTTGAATTCTCGTATACTTGTGTTTTGATTGGTCATTCTAGCTTATGTAAGAGCGTTTTCCCCTGGCCAATGATCGTTAATCAATTTGAAACCTTTAAAACCATTTATTCTACATTCAACATCATCACTTGATAAGACACCGGAGGTGTTGAAACAAAATGGCTATTTTTGCAGTGATTTTATAACATATTTATGTTATCATTTTTAAATAAATAATTATATATATATATATATATATATATATATATATATATATACTTTAAAAACCAGAAGGTCAGTTGAATCCGCTACCTTGGTTTCAACCTTACGGTATCCTCAGGTGATTTTTATCAAATGCTTAAAAAAAAATAAACACGGCTACTTTCAATTGTAATTTTCAAAAGTTATTTCTCTTTGTTTCAAAAATTGCGTGTCTAGTTGCTACCTGTTTAAAAAAATCAATCTGATTGGCTGATCATGATCAGGTGACCAGGCGTAGTAATCTTGCGCCAAAATTTGATGATCATAAGGTCTCTGATTGAGGAACTGTAGAGCCGGGTTCGAATTCCAGTCGAATCCATCACGTTCCCTTACGTGCTAATACTCTTGGGAAATGTATGAATCTTTTACTTCTCCCCCACTAGCTATGAATAAATAGCAGGCCAGACCGGGTTCTATAGCATTAGATGGCAACTGTTCTACTGCAGAAAGAGATGGCAACCTACAGCGGGAAAAAATCTGCCTCGTCAGTCATCTACCAAAAGTTACATGATAGCCTAAATGTGTATCACTTATGGCACATAATTAACCGACTGTCAAAAGAATGACAGGGGCCAGTGAAAGTACAGTAAATTCTTAAACAGTATGGCAACAAAGTGCTAAGTAGTCCATGAAAACAAAGTGTCAGGTATTCAGTTTATTGGATCTTACTAACAATCCCAAAAGATTCAATGTCCCCGGACTAAATGTGTGCGCTTGTGTGTGTAGAAATATTTTTAGTGTTTTCTTTTCTGCTGGAATCTGACATCACAATAAATACGATGGCAGAAATAATAATGATGATGCTGATTGCAAAATAGACAAGAATTTTTCATGTGTGTCTATGTGTAGAGTGATTTTTTCAACTGTAGCTTAGATGCGGCACTGGGTATCGAACTTGCTACTCAGTCGTAATTGCGCCAGGGAGACAAGTTTGCTAACCATTACACCGCCTCAAGGTGCCCTGTGTGTAGGTGTATATAGTGATTTTCAAAGCGTAGCTTAGATATATCACAAGGTCGAAAGTATGGGGCACCTAGTGAGGATCGAACTCAATACTCAGTCGTAATTGTTCTAGCGAGATAAGTTTATTATTATACTGTCGCTATGGGTATAGAAGTATATTATGGTTCCGTAAGTAGCCAGGTGCACATTTTTTTTTTTATTTTAGCGTACGTGGAGTGTGTAGAAACGACTTTTTATCAGCTTGATACTACTACTACTACTACTACTACTACTAATAATAATAATAATAATAATAATAATAATAATTCCATTAGTAAAATATGTGTGTGCGTATGTTTGTATGTGTGCGGATAATGTTTGTTCAGGCGTGGTTTTTATTTTTGAATAAATATATTTTATTTATTCACGTTTGATCTGTGGTGCTTTCTAGGCTAAGATAAAGTGGGAACACTTAAATTTTTCGGAACTTATTGGTTGTAAATAGGTCTAAATGCCCGCTGAGTTGAAGCTGTCTTGTATCGGGGGATCTCGTATTTGTTGGCGAAGTATTGTCATTCTATTTCTGCGTGGGTGGGGGGAGAGTTTGGTTTCACCGATATAATCTTCGTCACATCCTTTACATTTTATGGTGTGTATTTTTAAATAGATGCGTTTTCTTTATTTACTCGTGTTTCTTCTGTGGTGTTATCTGGGCAAAGATAAATCGGTAAGTCTTGGAATCTGGTGGAATTATTGGTTGCACATAGGTCTAAATACCCACTGAGTTGATTCTGTCTTGTGGCGGGGGAGAGGGTCTCGTACTTGTCGGCGAAGAATTGTCATTCTGTTTCTGCGGAGGAGTTTGGTTTCACCGATATAATCTTCGTCACATCCTTTACATTTTATAGCACATATTAAATGCTTTGATGAACAGGTGACATTATTTCTTTTACGAAATATAGTGATGTGTCATTTATAAATTCTGAGTTCAATGAGGTTAATACACGTCTCCCATTTAGATAGCAGTGTTAATAATAGCAATAATAATAATAATGATGATTCAATTAGTAAAATTAACAAGGATGTTACCTATGTGGGTGTATGGGAAATGATTGTTTTACAACAAAAGTTTGTCCTGAATAAAAATTATACATAGTTTCTTTAATAAGGTGAACACATGTCACACAGTTAAAGCAGTTATCCTTTTTGACTGTTGGCGTCGAGGTGGGTAAATTGACACCGGTGAGTACTTTTTTGTTGTTGTTGTATTTAGGAATTTTGGTTGTCTTGAGCATTTGATTATTTCATGTCCGTCGAGTGCATTTTTTCATCCTGGGGTCTTGTCTCAATACAGTGATGTTCTTTGTGGATAATGTTGCATGCTTCTGTATTTCTTTGGTTGTCTGTTGAGATATAAGATAGAATTCTTTATTTTCTTTTTATGTGCCATGTCCTCTCAGGGCGTAGGCGATCATATCTTTCCACGTCCCTCTATCCCTTGCAGCTCTCAACAAATTCCTTCCCTCTGCTTCTTCCCCCAGACCACGTCATCCACTTTCTTAAGTCCTCCAAGTATGCCACGCGCTTTTTTTCCCTAGTCTCTCTTTCCCTCTATTCGACCCGTGAGTATCAGATTCTCCACGCCTTGCTTCCCCATTATGTGTCCCAGAAACTTCAGTTGCTTCTTCCTGATATTCAGTATAAGTCTCCTCCTTGTTTGCAACCTCTCTACTGAAAAGTGAGTTCGATCCTCACTGGATGCCCCGTAATTTCGGCCTTGTGCCACATCTAAGCTACGCTTGGAAAATCTCTACTTACACGCTCGCTCCATGATATCCTTAGCATTCCTCTGTAGAAGCACATCTCTGTCGCCTCAAGTCTCTTCTTCATCTTTGAGGAAATCGTCCAACATTCGCTGCCGTAAAGAAGGACAGATGTCACGTAACAGTTCAGTATTCTTTTCTTTGTTACCAAAGATACCTTCCTGTCTCGCAGTACTCTGCCCAACTTTTGGAATGTGTTTTTGGCTATCCCAATACGCCTACAGATCTCAGTGTCGCACTTACCATCCTCTGTCAAGACGTTTCCCAGGTATTTAAACTTCCGCGTCTGTCGGGCTCATCCTCTTACTGACGACTATGGAATCCGTTTTCTTGTGGTTTATACTTAGTCCTTTCTTCCCACTCTCCTTCGCTACCTTCTGTAGAAGATTTTGTAATTTCATTTCTGTGTCTGCTATCAGTACCGTGTCATCTGCGTATCTTATGTTGTTAAGATTGAGGCCGCCAATGCTAAATCCCGGCAAGGTTTCCAATTCTCTCAGGATTGCCTCGCTGTATAGGTTGAGCCTGTCTGGTGGGAAGACGCATCCTTGCTTACGCTCCTTTCTATTTTGTTTTATATTCACTGAACTCGTTCCCTATGCGCATACAGGATAGAATATTGGGCGTAATTGTTTTGTGTTTTTTCGAAATTGTTTCTATTCCGTTATTTAATATCATGAAAGTCTGAAGACAACGACAGCAACAGCATATTGAAACAAGAAACCCTAAAAGAACTATGAGAGATAATTCCCAAACTCTGAAAGAAAACTAACAAAATACAAATCTATAGAAAGGAACCCACTGAAGGAGAATGTACTTACTTAACGATTGTTATTCAATACACGGAGACGATAACGCGGCGATCTTGAAAGAATGAAGCAAGAACAGGAAGAATAGGAAATATATCTACAACCAGAAATCCACTCAGTAAAAAGCACCCTGAAATCTGTCTTTTGGAATTCTGCATAAAATAACGGCAAACCATATATATATATATATATATATATATATATATATATATATATATATATGTGTGTGTATAGTTTGCCGTTATTTTATACAGAATTCCTACAGATTTCATAAATGCAAAGAAACAATCACCTAACCTATCAGCTATCCTCACCTCTACCAAATGAACAATACAAACCAATCAGGAAATTACAAATGTAACAAACCTCGTTGCTTAGTTTGCAAACACTTAATAATAGATAATGTATTTTCTGTATCCAACACCGATATCAAGATACGCCCACCTCATCTCACCTGTGATAGCCATAACATAATCTACTATTTATTCTGCACCTTATGCCCTAATAGTGGATATATTGGTGAATCTGGAAATAATTTTAGATTTCGCTTCAACAATCATAAACAAACCATACGTCAAAACAATCCTTATTCCCCCATAGCTGAACACTTTAATCAATCAGGACATTCATTAGAAAACTGTAAATGCTTATTGATAGATTCTGATTTCAGTTCCACATATACACGCAGAAAAAAAGAAAAATACTGGATTTTAAAATTAAATACATATAAACTAGGGTTAAATAAAGACTTGGGTATTTTAAATCTTTATAAATATTTCAATAGTTAAACATTTTTTTAGATATAGTTAAAAAAATTTTTAATTTTTTTAAACAACATCTAAAATATTATTACAGTTAGATTTTCGTTAGGAATATTCGAACACAGTGGCATTCCATATCACGTGACGTCCTCGTGTCACGACGGACGCTACTTGTAAACAAGCAGTTATTTCTGAAGAACGATTGAGATCAATGTGAAATATCAAATATATATATAAATAAATAAATACTTAAAAAAAAAACATTATTATTTTTTTAATTTGCAACTTTATATATATATATATATATATATATATATATATATATATATATATATATATATATATATGACAGCTCATCAGTGAGACGTCCGGTTGCTTCGAGCTAGGATCGAAACCCGACTGAACTGGCGTCAGTCGTGGATTCTACTACTAAGCCACTTTCAAACCCACATTTGCTCCCCAGAGAGCTCAACCAAAATAAATTTTTGAGCTCTCTGGAGAGCAAGTATGGGTTTGTAAACAGTGATTATTACGGCTAATAATGCAAGACTCTTCGGTAAATCGAATCGAGTTCTCTCAGTTACTGTGGGCTTATCTAAAAAATAAATACGCTTAAATTCACCTGCCTCCCTGCCGTGCGCCAAACGCTTAGTGCTAGAATCCACGACTGACGCCAATTCAGTCGGGTTTCGATCCTAGCTAGTTGCAACCGGACGTCTGACCACATTTGAGTTGTGATACAGCGAAAGAGTCTGTCTGTGGATGACAACATATATATAATGTAATTTTTAGAAAAACAGACCACTTTAAGGTACCATTGTAGGAATTTATTTTTATTTCACCAGAGAATTTATTATTCTCTGGATCTTCAGACTTCAATTTTAAGTTTGAAAGAATGAAATTAAAATGTACACTTTGGAAGGGCAGTATTAATCATATATAAGGTGAAATAGAAGGTGATGAGGAATAGTGCGAGAGACATGGTCGAAATTAGGGAGGGAAGAGAGTTTTAGAATGTATTTTTATTTTTACTACAATAATTAATATTGAGGAGGGTGGGGGATGATTAAGGACACGACATTGACCTACTTAATCGGTCAACTCAACGGACATGATATGGAGGAAAAAGGAAAAAAGGAAAAGAAAGAGAAAAACAAAAAATGGGGGGGAGGTAAGAGATGAGAAATAAGAGATGGACGTAGGGTTTTGAAGGAAGGGAAGAGGTGGCATATCATGATACTTGGGCAAATAAGAAAAACACAGATTTTAACCTTTGATAGTAATTTAAATGTTTAAATACTCCATAAATAAACTAGATATAATGCTTGATAGTAATCTAAATATTTAACTTCTCCATAAATAAATTAGGGATTTAATATAATCTGAATATTATATTAATAAACTATATATATATATATATATATATATATATATATATATATATACATATATATATATATATATATATATATCCGTGTGTGTGTGTGTGTGTGTGTGTGAAAAGTGTGTGTATATAAATAAATATATATATATGTATAATTTTTTATATATTATATGCGCGGTACTTATTAGAAAGCGCTCAATATCAGAGATAGAGCTAACATATATGGTTGGATACATGTGAGCTTCTGACCCTGGGTTTCACGCTTTAGCGATCGTCAGATAATATATATATATATATATATATATATATATATATATATATATATATATATATATATATATATATATATATTTGGTTGAATTGACGTGAGTTTGTGACCCTGGGTTTCACGCTTTTGTGGCAATCGCAAAAACATGAAACCCAGGGTCACAAACTCACATCAATCCAACATATATACACTTTTGACACACACGCATATATATATATATATATATATATATATATATATTGTTAATATAATATTCAGTTTATATATATACAGTTTATTAATATAATATTCAGTTTATATATAGTTTATTAATATAATATTCAGTTTATATATATATATATATATATATATATATATATATATATATATATATATATATATATACTGAATATTATATTAATAAACTATATATAAACTGAATATTATATTAATAAACTGTATATATATATCAAAAGTGGCTCATTACAACTCCGATCATTCTCCTCTCCACCCACCCATCCCCACAAAAATCTAAATAAACTCTATCAATAACAAACATCCGGAGAAGATGGTTTTAGAAAAAAACAAAAAACAAAATGGAGATAGAATTATTACGGTAAAGAGGCAACTCCGACGAAGCAAAAAAAAAAATAAAGTCATTCGGCCAGCAAATGGAAATAGTTATTTCAAAGCAATCTGAAACCCTGCTCCATGAAAAGGCCACTAAACGGGAAAGATTTGAAAATAAAGAACCAACATCTCTTCAACGATGGAAAACATATTATCTGGTTCTCCAATTATGAAAGGGAATTCAGAAATTGACATATGATGATAATCCATACTTGAAAAAAAGCTAACATTCACACACCACGTGCACAACCAATAAATAAAAAGCAAAACATGAAACATACACTCACCAAAGCTATGACAATAATCTCAGGTTCTTTAAACAATAATATAGCCCTACTAAAAGAATCTAAGCCCTCCCTGACTCAATACCGGACTTGTTCCGAAATCGTAGAACCGAATATATTCAAAAGGTTATTAGGATTCTAACTCGAAAAATTCCCTAATGAGATCCCGGAAAAAGTAAAATATTTATAGCAACAATGGTCTAATATTCATTCTAACGAAAAGTATTTCAACATCATATTTATAAAGGAATATCTGGAACCGCGATTTGTACAAACATTGCTCTGACGTACGCTAATTACGGCATGGCATACCTGGAAATCCAGATAGAGAAAGAAACCAAATTAAAATACGGCTTGAAGTTCCACAAATATTTGCTAGTCAACGGAAAACGTTACTTGGATGACTGCCTTATTCTATGGACGCACACA
The DNA here is from genome assembly GCA_963932145.1 of Acanthosepion lycidas. Taxonomy (NCBI): domain Eukaryota; kingdom Metazoa; phylum Mollusca; class Cephalopoda; order Sepiida; family Sepiidae; genus Acanthosepion; species Acanthosepion lycidas. The sequence continues at coordinate 83,948,469 of OZ010592.1, read as the reverse complement.
TTCGACCAATTTAATGAATTCAGGACCTTAATTAATAGCTTAAATAATAATATTCAATTCACAATCGAACACAGTCAAGACCAACTTCAATTCTTGGACATGATAAAAAAGGCACAGGCATTGAAACTGACATCTAGCACAAACCAACAGATTTTAACCCTAACCCTGCTATTGACCAGAGGCCATTCAAAAGAGGCAAAACCGAATATTCGATTTAAACAATACCTGCTATTTACTTCAAGACTAATATTCCATTTAATCTAGGCAGACTAATTAGCAGAATTGTCTCAAATTATGAAACACGAAATAAAAGACTCCAAGAATTAAAAGAAATTCTACTCGAAAGACAGAAAACATCGTTATTAACAGATAACAGAACAGAATATGCCAAAGCAATGGAGATTCAAGACATATGAAAAACAAAAAAATCTCCATCTATGTCCAATATTGTATCTTATATGTCAACACACAACCGAAGAAATACAGAAGCTTAGAAGAACATCCCTGTATTGAGACAAGAGTACAGGATTAAGGATCCGCTCCAAGGACATGAAATAATGAAATGCACAAGACAACCAAAATTCCTTAGCTAACCACCAGTGATAAATGGCCCAGAAACTCGCCACAAAATGTTCAAAAGTGTAGTTGCTTCAACTGCGGGAATTGTATTAACCTCATTGAAAACAGAATTGTATTAACCTCATTGAAAATAGAATTGTATTAACCTCATTGAAAACAGAATTGTATTAACCTCATTGAAAACAGAATTGTATTAACCTCATTGAAAATAGAATTGTATTAACCTCATTGAAATAGAATTGGATTAACCTCATTGAAAATAAAATTGGATTAACCTCATTGAAAATAAAATTCTATTAACGTCATTGAAAATAGAATATATAAATTTAAAAATTTGGCCTGTTCATTAAAAAATCTAATATATGCCATAAAATTTTTAAAAATGTAAGGAAAACAGAATACAATTATCTAACTAACAAATACGAGCCCCCGCCACAAGACATATGCCATCCAGTGGAAATTGGGTCTTACTTGCATCAGATGAGTCCCCCAGGTTCCAAGTCTTCCCACTTTATCTTTGCCAAAATAACACAGCAGACCAAACACGAATAATAAAAAAAAAGAAAATATATTTATTCAAAAATAAAAACCAAAATCTAAGGCACGTTTGTCATATTCATAGGTGCACGCACACATAACTTCCTTGTCTATTTTACTAATGGTTATTATTATTATTATTATTATTATTATTATTATTATTATTATTATTATTATTATAATAATAATAATAATAATAATAATAATAATAATAATAATAATAATAAGGCGATTTCCACACACACCACACACGGTAAAATAAAACTTTACGGAACAATTATATATTTATATACGCACATAGACATACATGTACAAATCTTGTTTATTTTGCCATCATCATCATCATCATTATTATTACTGCCATCGCTTTTTCTTGATATCACATTCTCCTTCAACGAAGAAAAGATTTAAGCTACTTCTACACATATACACACACAGACACTCAAACACACTTGTCTTGGTTGATATTTGTCGTCTTCCTGAAGGATTCTTGTGCACACTGTGTACAGTATCGTCAGCCTCAAACTTATCTCTAAATACTTAAATATTATAAGCCGCGCGTGGGTTGATCTGAATAAAACTCTCCTTGGCACCGCCTTTGATACTGCTTTTGAACCTCAACTGCACTTTTGTAGCATTTCAGGATTTCTTTGTTCAAAGGTAACCCCGGGTGACAAAGAAACACTAACGTGTAAAACAGGAAAGAAAGAAAGTTAGCTGTGTATACCTTTTTCTGGTAGCTTGTTTCCAGCTATCTATCTATCTATCTATATATATATCTATCTATCAGTCTTTTCCTATCTATCTATCTATCTATCTATCTATCTATCTACACTACAGTTCAAAAGTTTGAGGAAACCAGATACTTTTTTAACTTGTCCTAAAAAGTAGTTAATTTATACTTTAAACAAGAGAAAATTATTATACATGGTTAAAAAAGAAAGACATGATCTTTTATTAGAAATTTCATGATGCCGAAAAGAAAAAAAAAGGATTTTATGATTAAATTTTGATCTCGTCAAAATATCCTCCTTTAGCCTTGATTACTGCTGCATAAATTTTTGGCATTCGTTGCAAAAGTTTCTCAGAGAATAAGCTTCATAATTAATTCTATGCTTTTTTCAATAACTCGAAGAGGTCTTTATTATTTGGATGGAAATGTTTAACTCTTCTTTCAAATATAAAACATACCAATTATGTTATGTTATCTTTAAACTTTTGAACTGTAGTCTATATATATATATATATATATATATATATATATATATATATATATATATATATATTGAAGATTAATTTGACGTCGTTTTTTATTATTTATACCAAAAATTTATGTTTATTTTGTTATTTTTTAGTTGTTTTTTTTTATTATTTTCTTGTTTTCCGGTTCATATTTAAGGATATATTTTCTCATGTCTTTTTACTATTGTATATTTGCCTTTCAAAGATTTTTTTCTCTAGAAATGGCAGACATTGGAAAATATATTTTCAAATATGAACCAGAAACCAAGAAAACTTTCAGAAACACCAAAAAAATCAATTTAAAAAATTACCAGCGAACATACATAGGTAATTAACCAAACTTGTATAAATGAAAAAATGTTCCCCAAATGCCCGCAATTCACATTATATAACTAAGTTGTACTGAAGGAAATTAAATAGCATAGCTAAGCAGTGGTGAAGGAAACTAAGACCTTAGAGGCAGTGAATGAAATTGAATTTGCTGTACAAATGCCGGTAATTCAAGTTACATAACAAAGAGTGTAGCGAAGGAAATTAAATTATATAACTAAGCAATAGAGAAAGGAATTACATGACATAACTAAGCTCTGCTGAAGGAAATTAATTTACATAACTAATCAGTAGTGAAGGGAATTAATTTATAGCTAAGTAGAAATGAAGGTAATTAAATTACAAATAACTAAGCACTAGTGAACGAAATTATATTACATAACTAAGCAGTCGTGAAGGAAATTAAATTATATAACTAAGCTGTATTGAATGAAATTAAATTACATAGCTAAGCACAAGGCAAGGAAATTAAATTACACAAGTTATCAGCAATGACGGAAATTAAATTACATAACTAATCAGAAATGAAGGAAATTAAATTATAAATAACTAATCAGTAGTGAATGAAATCAATTTACCTAAGCAGCAGTGAAGGAAATTAATTTACATAACTAAGCAGTAGAGAAGGAAATTAAATGACTTAACTATGTAGCAGTAAAGGAAATTAATTTACATAACTAAGCGGTAGTCAAGGAAATTAATTTACATAACTAAGCGGTAGTCAAGGAAATTAATTTACATAACTAAGCGGTAGTCAAGGAAATTAATTTACATAACTAAGCGGTAGTCAAGGAAATTAATTTACATAACTAAGCGGTAGTCAAGGAAATTAATTTACATAACTAAGCGGTAGTCAAGGAAATTAATTTACATAAGTAAACGATACTGAAGGAAATTAAATGGCATAACTAAACAGTAATGAAGGTCATTAAATTACATAAGCAAGCGGTAGTGAAGGAAATTAAATTAAATTACTAAAAAGTAGTGAAGGAAATTAAAGTTGCTACCCAAATGCTTGCAATTCAAATTACTTAACTAAACAGTAATGAAAGAAATTAAATTAAGAAAACTCATTGATTGGCAAGTTAAATAAGAGATACGAAAAGACATTTTCAAATATGCACCTTCATTCAAGAAAATAAACAGGAACATCGGAATAATAAGCATAAAAAGCAATTAATAAACAAGGAATTTTCGTCGGTGTTTTCGTTGGAAGGGGGAAAAACGTTAGAGACGAAAAACAACTGAGTAATGTAAAATGAATGAGAAAAAAGAAGAAAGCTAAAAGAAATTGCGTAGAACGATGTCATGTGGGTGAATAAAAAAACTGAATATTTTTGTTCAAGTCACCCCAGGCAAGGAGATAATGCCACTAAGACACAAGCGGCTGCTGTCAGTGAAAGAGAATGAAAAGATTCAAGAAGTAACCAGGAATCTAATCCTAAACAGGAAATAAGTGATAAGCATCTACTCCTTTTCAAAGCACAGGAGAGGAGAGTGAACGGGGCGAACAAACAGACTCCCAAGATGATGCTTCTCCGATCACTACAATCTTAACCTGTTCAAGTCTCGGGTCAACCGTTATCTTCCCCACATATCATCATAAACTGCACCTCTTACTCTGTAACCCTCTACCTCGAGGTAGAACAAACAGACTCCCAAGAGGATGCTTCTCCGATCACTACAATCTTAAGCTGTTCAAGTCTAGTGTCAACCGTTATCTTCCCCATATATCTACATAAATTGTGCCTCTTACTCTGTAACCTTCTACTTTCAAGGTAGAACAATGTGACTCGCAACAGGCTGCTTCCTCCATCTCTAAAATCTTCAAATGTTCAGGTCTACATTTCACCGTTATCTTCCCCACGTATCCACATAAACTCTGACCCTTACTCTATTAACCTTTATCTCGAGGTAGAACAAAGTGATTCCCAAGAGTCTGCTGCCTCGGTCACTACAATCTTAAATTGTTCAGGTCTAGAGTTGGCCGTTATCTCCCACACGTATCCGCATAAGCGGTATACTTCTTACTCTGTAACTTTCTGTCTTGAGTAGACTCAGGGCCTTGTACAGAATGAACACCACTGTAAAAAATGAAAGTCGGTCGGAGTTCTTTAACTCTCCTAAAACGATTTTCCACTAACACAACCCGTTATACATACCAAAACCCACCTGATACATGAATAACAACGCCTCACGTTTCTTCGCTTCTATCTGGACAGTTGATTATTAACCTGGACTGCTGCAAGGCGGGGAAAAATACGCAATGTTTGGCGTGTGAGAGTTCGAAGACATTAATATATTCTAAACTAGACGACGACGAACGAAAAATCTGCTGTTGCTATGAAAGCGTAATTCGTTCGAGTTGCTCCTACGGAGATATTAGTTGAATTATAATGAAGCTTTAGTCTGGAAGCTCTGCCCTAATCCCAGGGTCATGATCTGATTCGAGCTGTATTGTTTTCTTAACACTTTCTTTTTTTTTTTTTACAGTAATAGTCACTCTGTAAAAGGCCCGGGAGCAACTCAAACTAGAGGGTTATGTTAAGGTAAAGTTTATACGGCTAGAATGGGAACATAAAGGTTACTCAAGACTTGAACAAATTAAAATTGTAGTCATCTGAGAAACATACTTTTGGGTGTCTTTTCTACAGGGCAGTGGCTCGCGGGGTGAAGCTGTTTGAGTGGAACTTACTTCTCGCCAATGGAATACGAAGAGAATGTGGATGGTTTGCTACTATGTAAGTGGCATGGCGGGTCCTAGCCGTGGAGGTTAGGCCTGGCGGAACCAAGGAATGTAGTTCTTCTGAGCACTTTCCATGGTAGTAGCGACAGAGTAGTGAAAGTTTTGTCACGTCCCGCCTGTGGGAAAGGTTGGAAAATAACTCTTATCCAACAAGAATACACGCATCTATGGTGTTGGTCTTTGTTGGGGTCTGCTTTCTAGCTTAGGCTTGAGCAAACGCCAAGAAGTTGAACTCTCTGCCTTCGGACATAACGGAACCCAGATGAGGCTTTGCTGAAGGACAGAGTCTTTTCTGAGGGGTCTGAGAAAACAGAGTCCCTGTATGCGGTGTCTACGGGGAATATTTCTACGAACTCGGATCGCCCCACGTAAAAATCGGCCTTATGTCACATTCTGCTTCGTGAGGAGATCGGGTTAATATCGTTTGCTTTCCAGGTTCAGACGAACTTGTAAATATCTACTTGAATTGTTCTTGTTTAAAATAAAACCCTTATCGTTCTAGTCATTATTTCAATAAACGCTCTGGACAACATTACAAAATATACCCTTCAGGCCGTAGGCGACTATGGCTCTCTACTTCTCCCTATCCCTTGTAACTCTCTATACGAGTTGTTCCTTTGCTACTTCCCCACTGCTATGTTCTGTCATCGTTCTGCTTAAGCCCACTAGGTATGTCATACGTTATTTTCCCTTGTCTATCTTTACCTCTATCTACTCTGTGAGTATCAGATTCTCCAAGCCCTCCTTTCTCATTACGTGTCCCAGAAATTTCAGGCTACCTCTTCCTGATGTTAAGTATAAGCTTCTTCCTTGTTTTCATCCTCTCCAAAGCCACACATGTTCGGCCTATGGTATCTTTAGCATCCTTCAGTAGAACCACACCTGCGTTGTCCTCATCTTTGTTGCCATATTTATTACAACGTTTCGGCCTTTCAATATCTGTCTATATTTCTGAGATGAGGTATTATGTACACTATTTACATTATTCGGATTATTGTCCTCATCTTTGAAGCCATATTTATTACAACGTTCCAGCTTTTCAGTATCTGTCTATATTTCTGAGATGAAGTATTATGTACACTATTTACATTACTCGGATTGCAAAAGTAGATATACAGTAGGTAAATCAATACAACAACTTTTATTTTTAATTTCTATATACCTATTTTTGCATCAATTCTGAAAATGTATGAATATTGTCTAATTAAAAGTAAAAAAGGTAATTCATATACATTCTTATACAGACAGAGATATATAATGTTCTTGATTACGAAGGCGGAAAGCCGAAATAAACGCTGTGTATAGAAAAAGAAACAGAACATCCACTTAAAAAAGGGTATCCACTAAAATAAAGTGAAAACGTATGATGTAATAGGAAAATCGGATTAAAATATATACAGGGTGACTGAAAAGAATCTCCTTATTCTTAAATACTTATAATTTATTTATTAATTTTTATTTTTACAAGAAATGCATATCAGCGGAAAGCGTTGAGCATGAGATTTCATTTAAAATTAGATGAGTCGTTTGGGGACCTTGTGGCACGTAGTGCACCAGCTCTCTGTATTCGGGCCTTCAAAAAGTGTGGATGGTTCCCCACAGATTCTTCATTGCCCTTAAATTTTAATATTTTATATTGTTCAATATATAAATATATATATATATATATATATGAAAAGTGTGTGTTTATAAATATAAATAAATATATATATATATATATAATTATTTATATATTATATGCGCGGTATATCAGAGTTATATATATATATATATATATATATATATATATATATATATATACATATATATATACATATATATATACATATACATATACATATATATATACATATATATATACATATATATATACATATACATATATATATATATACATATATATATATATATATACATATACATATATATATATATATATACATATCTATCTATCTATATATATATATATATAAATATATAAATAAAAGCACGGTAGAGTAATGTATAGAGCCTTGGATTGAGGGATCAACGAGCCGAGTTCGAATTCCAGTCGAATCCCTTGCATTCAATTACGTGGGAAATATGTGAATTCTCTTCTTCTTCCTCCAGCTATGGGTAAATAGCCGGACAGATCGTGTTCTATAGCCTTGTATGCCAACTAGTCTATGAGCAGGACAATTCTGAATTGAAAAAACTGCGGATAGTCGTTTTGGACCCTGTCTCTCTATTTGGCCCTTCAAAAAGTGTGGATTGTTCTGCACAAAAGCTTCACCACTATAATCAAATCTCATGTGTCGGGCTGTGAGTTTCCTAGGAACTGATCTGCTTGAATCTCATACGTTGAATTTGATGGAAGAGTCGAGTATATATATATATATATATATATATATATTATAGATTAATTGATTTAAAATTTGTTTTTTTCGATACACAGTTCTAACCATGTTTCAAAAATGGAAGCTGAAAGCTCTGAATTTCATTTTGTAATTAAATTAAAGACATTAGTTCCATTTCATCCTCAAGCGAATTTTGGAGTAACTTTTTAAAATACTGGGTTTAAAAACACAGCAAAAATCATAATTCACGTTTCCAAGGATATCAGTTATTAGTTACGTTTTGGTAGGGGTAGGGATGTATTTTTCAATGAAATCTGACATCCGTTAAATGCATGTCGTCTGGATTTTTTTAAAATTTTATTGTTAACGGCAAAAATTCTTACCGCATTTTTTTTTTCCTATCTGTATATTTAAAGATTTTTGGGGGTGTTTAGTATAGTTTTATTTAACTACGGTTTGAAAAATATTTTCACTTTTAATTTTTAATATACTATATTCCTTTTAAGAACAAGTAAATTTATTAGAATCCCTTACAGTATGTAGAATTATTTTCACATCAAGTATAAGTATGTGTATTATTAGGTATAAATTTTTTTAAATTATATTTAAATATTATTTAAGTAAAATTTATGACAATGACGGCAAAAATAGCTAATTGATTTCACTGATTTAGTAAACTTTTATTTTTTATATAAACCTAGTAATATATTGTTTCTCATGTAAGTACAAAGGACATGGGTCATTCAATGGCTTACATCTAGCTTTTCATATTAATTTCATTTTACTGTAGGTGTTTTATTGGATTCTTTTAAGTGCTTGTAATACTTAGAGGGAGGTCTATAGGTTAGAATACGTTTTATTTAATTACAATTATAAAAGATGTTTAGGTTAGAATTCATTTTATTTAACTACAATTTTAAATACAACTTTAAAATATTTTCACTGTTAGTTTTAAGTAAATGTATTTGAATTACTTACAGTAAGTAAAATTATTTTTACATATCAAGTATAAGTATGTATATTACGATTTTTGAAATTTTTATATTTAAATATTATTTAAGTAAAATTTATGACAGTTACGGCAAAAATAGCTAATTCATTTCTCTGATTTAGTAAACTTTATTTTTTTTTTCAACTTAGTAATATATAGTTTCACATGTATGTACAAAGGACATGGGTCATTCAATGGCCTACATCGTATAGCTTTTCATTATAATTTCATTTTTCTGTAGGTGTTTTATTGGATTCATTTAAGTGCCGGTAGTACTTTGAGAGAGGTGTTTAGGTTAGAATATGTTTTAGTTAACTACAATTTTAAAATATGTTAGGGATAGAATTCGTTTTAACAACAATTTTAAGTACAACTTTAAAGTATTTTCACTATTATTTTAATAGACTAATTTTTTGTAAATGTAATAGAATTACTTACAGTATATAAAATTATTTTTCCCGTTAAATATAAGTACGTATATTACCTGGTCACTCTTTTTAAATTTATTTTTATTTTCAAATATTATTTAAGGAAAATTTTTGACAATGACGACATAAAATAGCTATTTCATTTCTCTGATTCAGTAAATTTTTATTTTTTATAAACTTAGTAATATATAGTTTCTCATGTATGCACAAAGGACCTGGGTCATTTAATGACCTACATATTCTAGCTTTTTTTATTAACTTCCATTTTACTGTAGGTGTTTTATTTGATTCTTTTAGGTGCCAGAAGTATTTCGATAGCGATGTCTGATTTTTATATTTATTTATCCTAAATGAGCTTTGATGTTGGTTGAATCTTTTTTTGAACTCATGGCTAGTGCATCCTATATATATTTTTATGTTTTCAGGATTTTCAATCGAAGAGATATTGCATTGGTATACTAATGATTCAGTGCGACATTTATTTTGTAGAGGACAATTATGAGGGTTTCTACAGTTACATAATTTTTGTTTATTTTCATCAATTTTTATTTTTATTTTTCCAATGTCTAAATTTTTTTGGTTTTGGTATAAGTGTTTATTTAATATATTAGCATTATGGTTCTTAATAATTTTTTCTAAGTTTTCCGTACAGCTGTAATTCAATTTTGTGTGTTTTTATTGAAAATAGTACTTAGTTTACTTCCACTAGGAAAATGCTTGACTATTAATGCGAGGAATTTTTTGTCCTAATTTGTTCTTTACCATTTGGTTGTGTGGGGGCGTATACCAAATTGTTTTTCTACATCTGTTTTTTTTATGCTTTCCATTTTCCATTTTTTATATAAGTTAATTTTGGTTTTTTGTAGCCACTCTCTTTTACAGCTTTATTATAGGAATTGATATGCTCATCGAAAACCTTGTTATTTGCTGAATTTGTACTAATTCTTTTACTGATAGATAACGGTATATGTTTAATTATAGATGGTGGGGTGATTTGATTTAGGGTGTATATATAAATGATTGGTATTGGGTTTTTTATAAGGTGTGTATGTATTTTTATTTCAATCTAATGACATATCCAGGAAGTTCACTTTTTAAATTTAGTGCTAACCGTAATTTTTAAGCACATGCTTGTAAATTCTTTATATAATACCTTTCTAATTCTATCTATTTTGAAGTTAGTTGAGTTTCTAATAACCATAAGTCCATCGTCTCTGTACAAACCAATGTCAGTTATATTAATACCACGGTGCGCTGTAAGGTTGTATAAAATAAAAAGACCAATGAGATCAGAAGACTCAGTAAATTTACATTGAGCACTATTTGGTAAAAATAAAAATATCTATAAGAACATCGGATTATATATCTTACTGTTCTTTCTTTTTATTTATACACACACACACACATTTATTACTTGGACATATGGCCCAATATACTCATACATTTATTTATTTGTATGCATGTATCTATGTGTATGTATGTATGCATGTATGAATGTGTATGTATGTATGTAGATCTTTATTCTGAATATCGTATCGAACATCGTGATATGTAAATGGATTCTAAATTAACCTAATATTTTTTGTATTGACAAAAATATTTTTTGTATTGACAAGAATATTGTCCTGAAGAAGGTTTATTAATCCGAAACGTCAGACGTTGACATTTCATTTATATTAAAACAACATAATTGCATTTAAGAATTTTTGTTTGTTTTTTTCCAAATATTTTTCTTCATATATATATATATATATAATATCGCACATTTTAATACTCCTTCATACCTAATAGTTAATCGTTATATGTTTACATATTAGTCTAAACATGTAATGTGCCTTTTATATTATGGGATGTACACGTTTGTCATTTGGGATTCTCATTTGTCTTCTTTTTATGCTGTATCGCCAGTTTCTACTTATTGGACTTATGGGCCAATATATTCATAAACTTATTTATTTCTATGCATGTATAATATCTATGTGTATATATGTATGTATGTATGTATATGCATGTATATGTATGTATGTAGATATTTTTTTCTGAATATCGTATCGAACATCGTGATATGTAAATGGATTCTAAATTAACCTAATTTTTTTTTGTAAATATGATTATTCATATGTACTTTTATTTATATGATTAGTCATATGTACTTTGATTTATATGATTAGTCATATGTACTTTTATCTATATTCATATGTACTTTTCAATCTATAACGTAAAAACGTAAGCGTTTCTCATACAGATAGTAAATATTATTATTCTATTATTTTGTGTATATTTTCTTAGCAGTCCTATTTTGTTGAATCAAGATTTTTGCCAATGTTTGTAGTTTTAGTGTCCATTGTTCTCTTGCGTATATAACTGAAGCTGTATTAAAACAAACAAGATCAATGGATGTTTTTAATTTAGAGATTGTTTACGCTTGACTGCGATTACAATGTATACTTTATGACATTGTATTCAAATCAGCTTTGTAACATGAAGGCTACATGTATAAATATATATATATTATTGGTTACTGACCAATAAAGTACTCAGATTTAATATCCTTCTGGTCTTTGCAATTAATATCTCTCTGTAAGAACTACAATAAACAGATATATATATACATTTGGTTAATTTATATATTAAATGCTTATTCACTATGGTACCTATTAATAAATGCCTAAATTTCCAAAAGAATCTTTTAGTCAAATTTAAAATTAATCTCTCTTTGCTGAACATATAAAAGTATAACATCCATTTGTTCATCCACTGAATATTGCTGCCACATCTAGTCTAGTTTTTCTACTATCTATGTAGAGATTGTTAATAAAATCCAAAGAAGAATCTGCAATGTTATCTGTTCTGACACGGCATCTCGGCTTCAGTCAGTTTCCCACCGCCGTAATGTAGCTTTCCTGTGCCTTTTCTAAAAACATCATTATGTTGATTGTTTTGATGAACTTTCCCCGTTTGTACCTCGACTTGTATTCATTTTAGCGTAATACTTGATTGGCAGCTAGGTCTCATCATTTTACTAATGGCAATGTTAGTTTTAAATCAACCGTAAATAGTGTGTCAATAATTTCTTCTCTCACACTTCTCGCTTGAGGAATTCTCTTTCGGACTTCTATTTTCCAGTCAACTTTGATCTTCAAAAATTTAAATACTTCAATATATTTTATTGCTGTCCCTCACCGTAATAATATTTTACTTCCCTCATATTCTCTTGCACCCACTACCCTCCTTGCGTCTTAGTGGCATTATTGCCTTGCTTTTAAATTTATTTAAAAAAAAGATAAAGAAGAGCTGACTTATTGCAAACTTATTATTATCAATGGACTAACAGTGGGATCACCACTTAGGGTAGTTTTAGTTCGTTTTGGACTGAATTTACTTACGAAGCATAAGCAAACAAAACATTAGCTTTCCTCGATATCATGTTTCACAGTATTGTTAATGATCTAAAACTAAACGTCTATCGAAAATTCGCCCCCAAAATAGGAATTCATAAACGTCTATTCACATCACAACAACAAAATAAAACTCGGAATAATTTTGGTTTCTACTTAAGTGCACTTACAATTTATCAACCTCAATATTTGTGAACAAAAATACATTGAATTTTTCAAATCCTACAATACTCTCATTCATATATATATATATATATATATATATATATATATATATATATATAGTGTATTGTATTGTACACAGTATATTAGTTTCATTGAATAATAAGATATATTATGTCTACTTTAAACTGGCCCTTTCCAGTTATCTTATCAGTTTCTTGATGGTAAAATGAAACTCATCAAAATAGGCGTCGTATTTTTTTAACTGAAACTTTCGATCTATAGGACATAAACTCCTATATTTTACGGCAAATAAGTGAAGCACAAACAAGAAAGAGACGCCTACAAATAAATCTTTCTAAATTCAGTAGCTACAAAAACATTTCTACAATTGTCTACAAACACGGCTTCAAATTAAATAATTGGTATCTGGAACCTGATTGGATAGGATAAGTCATGTCCGCGCGGTTGAAACCAAAATAACGTGTGAATTGGTCAGGGTCGGTTTACAGAGTATATTCACGCGCAAAACTCAGCGATTCGGAGCCGAAAAACCAATCTGCTAGTCAGCGACCTGATCTGCAACGACACAGTCAGCCAGTCAGTCGGCGAAAGAGAGTCAGCTAATCAGATCATATCTCGAGGAACAATATAGTTTCACATAACATGACAACGGGTTTTGTTAGTGGTGATTATCCTGCATACAATGCCATGACGAAAGAAAGTCTTGTCTCTCCTCTCTTTGTTCATTGGGTTTTCAAATTACTGCTTTCGCGCGCAATCAATCAGCAGTCACACACGTTTCATTAGCGCGTGCTTCACAGACACAAATATTAATCTACCCTACATCTTGATTTCCTCATTTGTAATAAAAACACTTCGAAATTTTGTAGACTCTCTTTTGATAAATTATTTCGCACAATCGAACTATTGGTCTCTTCATTGTTGCAACATAGAACATTGATTTTAAATATGTAAATACATGTATCAGACTGTATATCTATTATCATCTCTCAATTACCTCTCTATCTTTGGGCAGAGTGCGCTCAGGCGACAAGCTCTGAGGAACAGCTGTCCGAGGCCGCGCACTCTCGTTGCACTAGAGAGAGGGATCGTTGCTTGCACCGAGGCAAGCGCAGCCGACGGTTGCGAGGGCTGAGGGAATTTTTGTTCCTTGCTCGGGTTTACGCGCTCGGGTCCGCACCTTAAAAACTGACCTTGTGTCGCATTTCATCTTAGTGGGGGGGGACAGATTAAATACCGTATTTGTGGACCTGAAATATTAAAGGGTAAATTACAAAAGCAAAGTTATTGTAACAGCGATAAAATTTGCATTCTGTTGTGATGGTGCTTTTAAAAACATTTTAAACCTAAAAATAATCCTTTAGCAGCATCCATATAACACCATATTACTTGCTATAGTTGATGTATATACATGATCGTCTCTGCACATCGTGAGTCCGTTAAACAGAAAATGCCCTGAAATATTGCCAGACCAATGGCTATTGAATATTTTTCTCGGGTAGCTTTGATGGAAAATTTCGAACCTGATTTATGGCCTAATATTTGATCAAATACTTATCGTACATGCATATAGACACACACAGAGAGGGAGAGAGAAACGTGCACACAAATATTATATGTATATTATTACTATATATATATATATATATATATATATGAAAAATGTCTCAGAGTTAACCTGCAGAAAAAGATATTATGTATAAAAATAAAAAAAACAATAGGCAAACTGTATTATTAGCCGATGCGTTTCGTCCAATGTGAACTTTTTCAAAGCAACAACAAAATATATTTATTGAAAGCAAAGTAGCTATTAACAACAAAATGTCTTTAGCAACTAAAAGAATTTAGAAAACGCTATTGTATTCATATTGTCAATTGAAAAAGTCAAGTACTTTCACGTTTAGAAATATTTTTTCTATTGTGTTGAGACATTCAACCATTTTCTTTTAATGTCTACAGCTTAACTCTGAGAAATTATTCATATATATATATATATATATATATATATATGCATGTATATAATGTATATATATATGTAAGTATATATATATATATATATATATATATATATATATATATATATATATAATTTATATTTGTATCAATTATATATGTATATATATATATATATATATAATTGATACAAATATAAAGTGTGTCACATAATTGATTTTACCTTCAGAATCCTAGACAGACCCTCCAGCAATCACTCCATCGACTTATCAAGCGGTATCAGCAATTGACTGTTTATATTTCTCGTTTCTTTTAAATAATCCTTTATATATATATATATATATATATATATATATATATATATATATATATATATATATATATATATATATGAAAAATTTCTCAGAAAAAAAACAAAATGTATAAAAGCAAAAGACAATAGGAAAACTGTATTATTAGCCAACGCGTTTCGTCCATTGTAGACTTTTCAAGGCAAAATCGAAATGAATTTATTGAAAACATTCAACCATTTTCTTTTGATACAACTGCATCAAGGAATCAGGCCGGTAAATGTTGTTAATACTGTTTGTTATAAACAGAGTATTTACTTAAATATTTGTATCTAAAAAAAAAAGAATATATAAACATAAAAATGTCTTAAAATAATTGTCGAACTTTGTCCATTTCATAATATATATATATATATATATATATATATATATATATATATATATATGTGTGTGTGTATGTGTGTGTGTGTGTGTGTGTGTGAAAATATATAGAAAACAGGAAAGAACGGGTTAGGTTAGTAATCCAAGGTTCTTTAGTATTTTAGTTATTATTTTTAAAAAATAGTGCTCGATACAAAAGTAGAGCATAAATATAATTATTTATTTAAAAATATGATTCCAACACGCTACATAAGAAGTCTCATGTTTCAAAAACAAGAGCCGAAAACTTCAATATAATTATTAGAATTAAATTGAGTTAAAGTGAGCTCTGTTTCATCTTCAAGCGAAATCTTTTTGAGGAATAACTTGTTTCTGAAATTTACGTGTTTTATATCGGAATCTAAAATTCCCATGGTGACAGCCATCGTAGATATTTGAAATAGGTAGGGGTGTTATCTGCTAATGATATGTATCAACATAGAGTTACTTTCATAGATGTTAAGTCAGGGTAAGGTGGGGGTGTCTAAATTTAAAGCGGAAGATGTTTTCAATCAGTCAGGTTAACTTGTCTATGAAGATTAATTTATTATTTTGTTTTATTACTTATTTGTTTTATTACTTTATGAAAGGGTTTTGTGTATATAAAAACATTTGTTATTTGACGACTTAATAAAGGGCTATCATTTTTTGTTGGGTGTTAAAACTTTTTATTGAGTCCATGGATTAAAATGTTAATTTATTGTATGTTAGTTTTTAAGCTAAATTGTTCAATGCGTGAATTTGATGATGTCGGCAAAAAACCGTTAACTCATGTCTATTGTCTTTACTAAGAATTTCCCTGACGAGATCATCAGACATTAATTTCAGATTGTGCAGGTAGATAGAATATGGAAGGACGGAAGTACTTCTCTGTTAGTTTGTTTTTGTTTCTTTTTAGTCTGTTATATTCCGTGTATTGTAAAATATTCTGCTAGATTTCTTTCGCATTAATTATCGAAGTAGGCAACCATATTAATCTGATCTACCGAAGCCTCATCCAATTTTCAGAAACAGACAGAAAACAGCAGCCAGATGATAACAAATGAGAACTGTTCCAAGTGTCTGAGACAACTATGGATGCTGGCATGTATTCATGGCTGAAAAATTATCTTACTCAATACCTTCATAATATTTCCCCAATACAAGGCCCGAAAGCCACTCAAGTAAGAGGGTTACTGAATGTGTTGTTGCATAAGGCATAAAATGTTGAAGTAAGAAGAGCATATTATGAGGATATGTAAGATATACTGGGTTTAAGTGCAAAATTGTTCAAATCGTGTTGCATCATGGGATAGTTATCCAACCCACAAAATGTTTAATATCTAAAAAAAATCTGCTAAACTAATTGAGTTTCTTTTTTGCGGGTTTTCAGATGAGACGTTCAGCCATGTTGACACCATTTGACGCAAGTATCACTGAAGAAAAACCCTTTGAGTTATTTAGCTGGAAAGGGAATAGATTAAAATCATTTTGTGTCAGCCCACTACGTCTTCCCAGTTGAGCAATGGTGAGAGGAAAATGATCATTCAATCTTTCAGTAATGTTACTAACATCCCTACTCTGGCTTCCATCTTCAAAGTCCATTCAAGAACCAGCAAGAGAACGGTGAGTAAGTTTTAAAAAGATGGAACAGTAGAACTGAAAACTGAACCAGGAAGTCAGAACGGCAAGAGGGAGCTAAATACATTCTTATTATCCAATAGTTTTATGAAAACCTCGGAGAATTCCAGTAAGATATCTTTAATCGTTTCTAAGATACAACGGTTCAAAGGTTAATGTAACAATTGGACAATTTTGCTGTTACACAATTTGGACAATTTTGGTGTTATGCCAGATACAAATGTTGACCCTCGTAGAGGTTAACATCGTACTGATCGCTGAAGCATCCCCACAGGAGTCTCTTCCACAAAGTAACAATTCTGGGAAATAAACTGTGGGAATGCGACTTTCTATTTACAAATTGGATGATAAAGGTAATGAGGATGAGTATGCGACATGGGGGGGTTCTAGTTGTGAAGGTCTGAACTGGTGAATATCAGGAATGCAGCTCGTCGGATGATTTGAAATGAAAATAGCAAGAGTCGAAGAACGTTTTCAGCGTGAGAAAAAGAGTTGCAGTCTAGGAAATAATTCATCACTTGCAAGGCCACGTAAACACTTTTGAACTCTGTTGACGAGTAGAGGGTGTTAACTGCATGCTAATTAACAACGCGTTACAGCTTTCCGCTCAGAACGTCTCTCGAGTTGTTGACGTCCACTTATGTTCGTATCTAACTTGGCTTCGTCCCTTTTTGTGCTCTATCAAGAAAAAAGAACTATTAAGCATTTTTCAATAGAGCCTGGGGTGCTTATGTAACGTTGCAAAGTGTTACCGGTGAAATGGCGTTTTTTTTTTTTTAAATATTCTTTGCAATTCTAACTTAAATATCTCAGAAATTGTTTGCAATGCAATGCACAGCCTTCAGGGGAAACGAATCATGTTTAATACGTCTATGACGAAATAACAAAGTTGAAGTCATCCAATAATAAAAGGACAAGCCGCTCTCTTACCTTTTATTTCGAAATGTCATGTGGACTTAATTAAAATATTACCCATTGACCTTTCCTCATGTTCTTAAAGAAATTTCTTTATTATTTTTCTTCGGTATTTTATCTCGGGTCAGCATGTGATGTCCACGTGTCGTAGAACATATCAGTAATAAAATTGGTGTCCCTATTTGAAGCTTCAGATGAATATAAGTCAGTTGAACATTTATTTAACTATTCCCTGGTTCCACTTTCTTTTTATTCTACTACTAGACCACGCCTAAACCCGCTGCGTTAGGCAAGCTTATCTCGTTACATCAATTACGACTGAGTATTGAGTTTTGTCCTTAGAAAAATCACCACAAATCCACTGTGCCATGTGTTCTCAAGGACACATGGCACAGTGGATAAAGGCGTTAGTTAGATCCCGTGACATGACCCAAAGAGTAGGAGTTCAATACCTGGTTGCAGAGGGGAATTAACAGGAGATAACTGATAACTGATATCCATTAAACATGGCACGTGGAACTAGAACAGTCTACCCCAGTGAGCGAAATATAGGTTCAGTTCGACATTCCAACCACCTGAAGAAGGCCGGAGTGTACAAAGGCCGAAACGTTGTAATAAATATGGCGGCATTACTGAATAATGTAAATAGTGTACATAATACCTCATCTCAGAAATACAGACAGATATTGAAAGACGGAAACGTTGTAATAAATATGGCAATATAGATGAGGAGAATAGTCCGAATAATGTAAATAGTGTACATAATACCTCATCTCAGAAATATAGACAGATACTGAAATGCCGAAACGTTGTAATAAATATGGCAACAAAGATGAGGACAATAGTCCGAATAATATAAATAGTGTACATAATACCTCATCTCAGAAATATAGACAGATACTGAAATGCCGAAACGTTGTGATAAATATGGCAATAAAGATGAGTACAATACTTCGAATTATGTAAAAAGTGTATATAACGATCTTTACTGGAATTCAAAATCGGCTATATATATATATATATATATATATATATATATATATATATATATATATATATCCCATGAATGAATAGCAGACCACACAGGTCTCTCTGGCCATATTTGACAACCAGTATAGGAGATTTAATTAAATCTTCAGTGAACATTGGCCGTTCAGGCAAGTATAACTAACCACCTTCATTCCCTTCGTGATACATTGGTGAGACATATGTTCCACTCAAGCAAATTCTTCTCACTGAACACTACCTTGTGGGATCAACTCCCACATGGTTGCTTCCCCGACCACTACAACTTCAACTTGTTCAAGACCATGGTTAATCGTTATCTTCCACATATATCCGTATAAACATCTACCTCGAGTGTCTCCCGAGCTTTGTACACGGTGCATACTATTGTAGAAAAAATTATTTGTTGTTGTTTATATTGCTTAAGTGTCGCACTTTCTGCTATTTGGTCCTGTTCTTATAAAATAAACATCGGTAACACTGGAAACCTACGTCTGCTGTTATTTCTCAAAATGTTGCAGACGAATTTTCCATAAAAGCAAGATTTTTGTACT
Organism: Acanthosepion lycidas; assembly: GCA_963932145.1. NCBI lineage: Eukaryota > Metazoa > Mollusca > Cephalopoda > Sepiida > Sepiidae > Acanthosepion > Acanthosepion lycidas. The sequence continues at coordinate 83,928,939 of OZ010592.1, read as the reverse complement.
CTTCCTAATTTATTTTGAGTGAAAACTTTTAAATGTTTACAAAAGAAAAATCTGATTGAAATGTTTGATATCTTATGAGACCAAAATCAAAATGTAGAAATTATATTTGTATTCTCATAGAAGACGTAACTTGGAAAATAATTCTCCTGTCCGTTACTGAAAGCCAAAAATATTAGCACAAAATAGTAGATGATAGATTCTTAAAATGTATTCAAATAACTGATTGTGAAAAAAATGGGAAAATGGCCGAGCATAGAAAGGATGTTCTTTTTTAATATATGAAATTGCGTCTTTTCAAGGAAATTTATTCTATCGCTATCAACAAATGAATGAAAGAAAGAAGGTAAATGGAAGAGAAGAAGGAGAGGAAGAAAATCAGAAAATTGTGGGAATGGAATTAAGAAAAATGTATTTTCATGAAAAAGAAGAAAGGAAAAATTTTGACCAACAAAGAAAGAAAGAAAGAAAGAAAGAAAGAAAGAAAGAAAGAAAGAAAGAAAGGGAACAGAAAGAAAGATTTATGTGCACATAGAGGAAGGAAAGAAAATCTTGATCAAAGAAAGAAAGAAAAGAAAGAAAAGAAGAAAGAAAGAAAGATTTATGTTCACACTAGCAGCATGGCCTGGCGTTGTCCGTGCTTGATTCAACAATCGCACGACTCATACAGCAATCGCTATCACTTGACTTAAAATATTTTTGCCCTTCTTTGCCTTTAAAGGAGTGCCCTTTGCCGTGCTGATGTTGCTACATGCCTTATTTCTTGCCTATCTCACACTGCGAATTTTTTCTAAGCTCTATACTAAACATTAAATCTGTTACGAAAAAAGAACTAAACAAAATGAACACAAAATGATCAGCTTTAAAAAAGTAGTCGTAACTGGAAAAACCGAATGAAAAAAGAATGTTAACAACAAATACTTTTTCACACCGAAACCCAGTTCTGCGGAATAAGAATCAACGTTGAGTTTAAGCCATCGAATGAGCCAATTGGAGTAAAGTGCCATGCAGATTTAAATTTTTCCCACTTGTGACGAATGCAGCTATCGATTTTTTTTGCATGCTAGTTAACATTCGTGTCAGTCAGTTGCTGGCTCTCACGCTGGCCAACAGAATCTTCATGCCTATTCGTGGCAGCCAACTATTGGCTCTCACTCTGGCCAGTAGAAAATGGCTGCAAACTACATGAAAACTGCCGTAGAAGCATGAAGAATCGATTATTTCCACTATCGGTGAGAGTTGGGAAATGCAAAGTCAGTCTTGGCCTTCCCGCTAACTTAGAGTATGTGCATGTAAATTTTAGTGCAAATCCGTCGAAAATTGCGGCCGTGCACACACACACACACACACGCACACACACACACATCCTGTCTTTTATAGATAGAGATAGAGGAAGGAAAGAAAATCTTGATCAAAGAAAGAAAGAAAGAAAGAAAGAAAGAAAGAAAGAAAGAAAATAAAGGAACAGAAAGAAGAAAGATTTATGTTGATATAAAAGAAGGAATGAAAATTTTGATCAAAGAAAGAAAGAAGGAAAGAAAGAAAGAAGGAAAGAAAGAAAGAAGGAAAGAAAGAAAATAGAGACAATGAAGGGAAGAAATAAGTTCATGTAAAGGGAGGAAGAAAGGAAGATAGATAGGAAAATATTGACAAAGAAAGAAAGAAAGAAAGAAAATAAAGGGAACAGAAATGTATTTTTCTATAAAGGAAGGAACGCAAATCCTGATTGAAGAAAGAAAGAAAGGAAGAAAGAAACAAAAAAGAAAGAAAGAAAGAAAGAAAGAAAGAAAGAAAGAAAGAAAATAGATGGAATGAAAAGAAGAAAATACGTTCATAAAAAAAAAGGAAGGGAGAATGGATGGAAAATGTTAATCAAAGAAAGAAAGAAAATACAGGGAAAAAAGGAGGGAAAGCTTTGTTCAAATAAAAAAAAGGAAAGAAAAAAGGAAAATAGTGATCAGAGAGGGAGAGAGAGAGATGGTCGGACTTAGAAAGATAGATAGATGGTTTCGAGAACAGATAATAAATATCATCTTCACAAATCAGAAAACGTCATATAAAGTGTATCTGAAATAAGTCAATCGGTAGATAGATAGATAGATAGATAGATAGATAGATATGGACATACTTTGATACATATATATATATATATATATATATATATATATATATATATATATATATACATAGTTATAGTTATATAACTATATAGTTGATGAACAAATAAGATGCTTTCTTAGAAATCTCAATACTAAGCAATTTGTACATAATACTGCTTCTGCCGATCTCAAACATATTAATCTCCTATATCGTAATCAAATGCATACTAATTATAAACAAGATGAAAATATACTAAAAAATTTAGTATATTCTAATATATCAACTACAGATCCTAGCAAAAAAATTAAATTAATCATATACTACACTAAATCTAGTATATCCAACTTAATACTTCGCAATGATTCTTCTCCCCCGGTTAGCGATTTGCAAAAAACAAACATAGTTTATAAATTCAAGTGCCCTTTGGGAGAGTGTATCTCCAACGAATTTAATAATATTTATGTTGGTCACACAACAAACTCGCTTTCCCGATGCTTGACACTACATTTGAATGAAAACTCTAACATTTTTTTAGGCATTTAAAACATGCTTGCCCGCGCACACAATTCCGTAAAATACTTGTCGAAAACACAATTATACTTCGACATGAAAACAATAGGCAAAAACTAAAAATCCTTGAAACATTATACATCAAACATTTGAAACCCAACCTAAACAAAATCAATTATGGCATCTCTACAAATATTCTTAAATGTCTATAATTGGTAACAGAAGCCATTGGTTTATACCAACGGCATACCATACCTTATACTTCTCAATTCACTCTCGTGTGGTCATGTGTGACGTCATGAGATGCGGTGCGATTTTCGCTTCTAGCGTCTTTATGCACGTGTTTATCGTTGCTTAGAAATCATCTATGTAAACATTGTTTAATATGTTGTAATTGACATCTTTGATAATGGCTTATGTAAGCCGAAAGCTTAGATTGTATTTAAAAAAAATATGGATCAACATTGTCAATTTCTTTCTTCGTTCAACGATAATGTTATTAAACTTATCAGATGTTAAGAAAAAATTTTGCATAAAATAAATAGACAACACTTGTCTATAATATTTAATGAAACGTGTATATATATATATATATATATATATATATATATATATATATATATATATATATATATAAAGTCTCGTAGACAGTGCCAAACTGACCCTACCATACTATTAAAAATATAAAATGGAGACGATTTGCCTATCACACCCTGTAGTGAAAACGCTTAAATTTATAATGTTGAGGTACCAAAGACAAAAGTTCAGAACAATTACCATGAAATTATTTATAGAAAAAGCCACAGAAACGATAAGGTTAGATAAGGTCCTCATCAGAAAAGCCTGGTGGGTGAACCAGTTTATTTGCTGCTGATGTATAATAACTAATGAGCTTTTATATAATCATTTCACCTCAAAGAAGGCACTGAAGACAGCAGGGGGTTACTGTGTGTTAGAGAATCTGAGAAAACCAAAAGATTATTGAGGAGGGAGAACAATAAAAGAAGAATGAATAGGATAGAAGATAACGATTTACATTGTATTTACATTTTTGAAGATCAAAGTTGACTGTAAAGAGTTCCACAGGTGAGAAGTGTGATTGACGGAGCCGCATAGAATTTACAGTTACATCTAGCCATTTCAACTACAAAAGGATGAGACCTAGCTTCCAATCAAGTACTGTGGTTAAATTCAGAAAGTCAAAAGAGGAAAGCTCATCAGAATAATTACCAGGAAAATATTTATAGAAAAGGCAACAGGAAGTTACATCATGGCGGTGGGAAAATGATTGAAGTTGAGATGCCAAGTCAGGACAGATAACGTTATAGGGTCTATTTCTCCCCACCAGAAAAGTTATTAGAGGTGGAAGGGTTAGAAGCCAACTATCTGTATATGTGGCAGATTGTACTGGGTTATATTTTACCAGTAGTAGGCATAAGCCCGACTTCCCTGCAAGGGATTAAACTCACGACGATAACATGACAGTAATACATGTTTAACCAACTCCTATGTCTACTGGGCCAACGTTAGTTGTGCATTTTGGGAGCCTTTATATTCAATGTCAGATGGTTATCATGGCAGCTTCATATTGTTTTTGTTTTTTGTTTTTTTGTAAAGCATTTGATTATTATGTCAGATTTATAATGCTTTTTTTATTTATTTCACCCCAAGCAAGGCAATGAAGCCGCTACGATGCAAGGGATTGCTGAATGTTAGAGAATATGAAAAAAAAAAGAAAACATTATTAAACAGAGAGGACAATAAAAGAACAAGGATTAAGAAGACAGAAGAGAACAATTGATATTGTATTTATATTTTTGAAGATCAAAGTTTATTGTAAAGCAAGAAGATTGTAGAGCGTTCCACAGCCGAGAAGTGCGAGAGAAGAAACTAGAACTTACGGCTACAGCTAGGCATTTCAAATATAATATGATCAGACTTTGTCACCAATCTAGTACTGTGCTTAAATTCATAATGTCTAGGTATCATTGAAGAAGAAAAAAAAGAAAAATTAATTTGAAAATATTTAAAGAAAAGGCACAGCGAAGCAATGATACAATGGTGGGGAGGTGACTGATGTCGAGATGCCAGGTAAGGACCAATAATATTGCAGATTCTTATTTTCCAAGCATATCTCATCCTAAGCAAGACAATAAAACCACTAAGACACAAGGGGGCTACTGAGTGTACGAGAATATGAGAAAAGGAAAACATTATTAAGAAGAGGGAACAATAAAAGAGAACTTAAGAGAAAAGATAATAACTGTCATGGGTCCTTACCTATAACTACAGAATGAACTCTTCCTAACACTATGTATACTGCGCATCTCAAGAGAGAAGAACGAATCAAGCCGAGCTTCTCGGCTTGACGGTCGAACTCTCTGCCTCTGAGCAGAGAGGAACCCGGACCAGGCTCCGCCGAAGGGCAGAGTCTCGTTCGGGGAGGTTGACCGACCCGATCCCGTTTATACGGGTTCTACGGGCATTTTTTGGCCGAGCCTACGGGCTCGGGAAACCCACGTTAAACTCGGCCTTGTGCCACATGCAACCCTCGTGGCGGGGTGGCTAGATACCGAATCAAGCCGAGCCGTTTCGGCTTGACGGTCAAACTCTCTGACTCTGAGCAGAGAGGGTGAGGGTGGCTACATACCGAATCGAATCGAGTCGAGCCGATAGTAGTTCACTCCAAACCAGACTGACAGTCATACTAACACCTTCCACATATTGTTTTATTATTTCGTGTAATATACCTTCGTTATTTCTATTCTTGTGTCCGTGTTGTTCTTCCTTGGTCCTAACCTGGACCATAACAATGACGATTGGCAATGTATTTAAATTTTTGAAGATCAAAGTTTATTGTGAAAGAAGAAGCTGAAAGAGAATTCCGCAAGCGAGAAGTGTGAGAGAAGAAACTGTTTACATAGAAGTTACGGTTACATCTAGCCTTTTCAAAATGTTGCGATTTAGCTGTCCATCTAGGACAGCGCTTAAATTTTATAAAATCTTGATACCAAAGAGGAAAGCTTATCAGAATAATTACCTTAAAAATATTTATAAAAAAGGCATAGGAAATCTGATAATGCCGTGGAGAAAATGACTCGAACATGCGGAAGCAACACTCAAAAATGATAAACCTTGATGCAAAGAAACTTAACCCTTCGCTGACTGAACAAGACTGACCCTGGCTCGAATGATGTTCACCTATTTTTGGTCATCATGTGGATTAACCACGCCTTTTGGTTCCTTACCTTGGCTTGCTCAGATTGGAAGCAGTTAAGTGTACAATAACTGTTCATTCGACTGATAATCGTCAAAGTAAGCGACTCGTTTTATGTCTGCGTATATCTGTCCAAGGCCTTTGAACCACTAACCGTGAAACGTACAGATCTTTTGTATTTGTTACCCTTCTCCGGACACACGCTCGATTTCGTCGGATGAAGATTGGGAAATATCCTGCCAATTTTCTTTCTTCATGCATGGACAGACAGAAAACAGAAATAAAATGTCCATATTGATTCGCGCTCTTCATTTGTATGAACTAGATATGACGTCGATATTTTGATAAAGAGTTCGCGGTCATCTTTGAAAGGCTGTCTGAATTGATTCTAGTTTAGTGTATAACATCTTAATTCAATTAAACAACTGGAACACCTGTGCTATGAGTAGTGAATCCTTGTACATCAGTTCAACACTCAACATCGATACAAAATAATATTACAAGTCTGCTTGTTTCTTAGTTATTTAGATTTATTATTTAGCTCTTTAACACGTAACTTAAGCCCAGATAGAAGAAACTGAATACAACTTACAGTTACATCTCGCCATTTCAACTGTACAATGGCGAAACCTGGCTTCCTATCTTGTACTGTGGTTAAAAGTCTAGTATCAACATGGTGTATCATCAGTCCCATTATCGGATGTGGTCTTAGGGTGTTTGCGTAGCTAAACAGCTGACCGGTTTCCTTCGCGTATCTGGGACAAGTATTTATTAATGGACGGCGTGTCTTGGATGAATAGACCTGGTGAAGCCGATCTGTCTCCAAATCAAACCACAGCCCATGTCCTCCAACTTGACGGGTCATCTTCCTCACATACACATGGTACCGGATTCCATCGGGGAATCCAACTTTGATCTTCACCTCTAATGAATAATGGACTTTTTTTAAAAAAAATCATTTCACCACAATCAAGGCAATAAAGCCACTAAGACGCAAGGGGTTACTCAGTATGAGAGAATATGAAAGAAAAAAAAGAAAATATAAGGAGAACGAACAATAACAAGACACAGAACCGATAAGATCCTCATCAGAAAAGCCTGGTGGGTGAACCAATTTATTCGCTTCTGATTCGTCCATAAGGAAGCAACATTCGTGATCGCTAAAGATTGGTGTTAAGTAACTTGATCCTTTGCTGACAGGACGAGACTAGCCTGTTCTAAACGATGTACGTTAAGTCGTCATGTTGATTAATTACGCCGTTTTCTTTCTTACCTCGACTTGCTCATCAGTTTAACACACAACATTGATATAAAATAATATCATATTACAAGTCTAATTGTTCCTTGTTTATTTAGATGTGTTATTTTGGTTATCTAATTAGTTAACCCTTATGTGACGCCATGTCAATACCTAATAAATAATGGACTTTTTTTTATAATCATTTCACCCCAAGCAAGGCAATAAAGACTGCAAGGTGTTACTGATTGTTAAAGAATCTGAGGAAATCAAAACATTATTCAGAAGGGAGAACAACAAAAGAAAAAGACTGAATAAGACAGAAGATAACAATTGATATTGTATTTATATTTTTGAAGATCAAAGTCGATTGTAAGGCATTTGATTATTATGTCAGATTCATACTGCTGTTTTTTTATTTTTAATGATTTTACCCCAAGCAAGGCAATAAAACCACCATGATGCGAAGGATTACTGAATGTTAGAGAATATGAAAAAAAGAAAAAGAAAACGTTATTAAACAGAGAGAACAATAAAAGAACAAGAATTAAGAAGACAGAAGATAACAATTGATATTGTATTTATATTTTTGAAGATCAAATTTGATTGTAAAGCATTTGATTATTATGTCAGATTGATACTGCTGTTTTTTATTTTTAATCATTTCACCCCAAGCAAGGCTATAAATCTTCTACGATGCTAGGTATTACTCAATGTTAGACAATATAAAAAAAAGAAAACATTATTATGGAGAGAGAAAAATAAAAGAACAAGAATTAAGAAGACAAAAGATAACAATTGATATTGTACTTATATTTTTGAAGATCAAAGTTGACTGTAAATCAATCAGTGGAAAGTTACACAGGTGAGAAGTGTGATGGAAGAAACCCTATAGAACTTACAGTTACATCTCGTCATTTCAACTCTAAAATGATGAGACCTAGCTTCCAATCTAGTACTGCACTTAAATTCAGAAAGTCTAGGTGCAAAAAGAGAAAGCTCATCAGAACAATTATCAGGAAAATATTTATATAAACAAGACCAAGAAGTTACATCATGGCGGTGGGAAAATGATATAAGCTATAAAACAACTAAAAGGCAAGTGCGTTAGAAAATATGAAAAATAAAACACTATCAAGGAGAACAATAAAAGAAGAAGAATTAAGAAGACAGAAGATAACGATTGACATTGTATTTACATTTTTGAAGATCAAAGCTGATTGTAAAGCTTTTGGTTATTATGTCAGCTTCATACTGTTTTTTTATATTAAAAAAAACTGTTAGCATAGAATTTATGGTTATATCTACCCTTTTTAAATTTAAAATGATCAGGCTTTGTCACCAATCTAGTACTGTGCTTAAATTCATAATGGTTAGGTAGGATAGAGGAAACAATAGATCAGAACAATTAGCCTGAAAGTATTTATAGAAAATGCACAACGAAGCAATGTTACGATGATGGAAATGTGACTGAGATGCCAGGTAAGGACCAATAACATTGCAGATTCTTCTTGTCCAAGAGTATTTTTTTTATTAATCATTTAGTCCTAAGCAAGGCAATAAAGATACAAGTGATTACTGTCTCTGAGATAATACGAGAAAAGGAAAAGCAATATTAAGAAGGGAGAACAATAAAAGAACAGAAATTAAGAAGACAGGAGATAACGATTGACATTGTATTTACGTTTTGAAGATCAAAATTGACTAGAAAGCAAGAAACCGGTAAAGAAATCCACAGGCAAGAAGTGCGAGAGAAGAAACTGGGATCATAGATCTTACGGTTACATCTAGTAATCTCAACTGCAAAATGATGAGACCTAACTTCCAACCTAGTACTAGGCATAATTTCTTAAAGTTTCGGTTACCAAAGAGGAAAGCTCATCAAAATGATTACTATAAATTATTTATAGAAAGTGCGCAGTGAGGCTACCTTACAGTGATGGGAAAATGACTTAAGTTAAGTCAGGACCGATAATGTTGCAGAGTTTTCTTCGGATTTTATCAAGCACCTCTAAATGTATTATAGAAGCACCAGATCAGGTGACAGTAATATTCAATGCATGGAAGAATGGTAAACTTATAAATGTGTAAGATAGATTCAGGTTATAAAAAATTGTCTGGCACGACACAAGAAAGCAACATCCAAATCAGCAACGGAAAATGCCAGCTCGAGAAGGCGTAAAGAGTCACTTTTCTGGAGGTTAGCATCAGCCATACTGGTAAAAGGCAAAAAAACGTTCTTTAACTCGATTAAAATAGAGCAGAGTCGTTTTAGAGCCGTTAAAATTAACACACTATGTCTTGCCACAGTTAACAACAAATACTATATCATTGTTAAGATCAGCTGCCAAATTGACTTATTGAAACGAACAGATTTATAGCGTCTTAGGTATGCCGAAAAACCTTGTTGGGTAAAACGATAAAATGCATCCACGTTCTGGGTAAAATAATAAACTATATCAGGTGACCTGGGTAAGACGATAAACTACGTCCAACAGCAAGCCTCTGACCATGGAGTTTTGTGGAGCGTGGAGACATTTCTTAATTGCTGGTGGTCCCAGGTCCACTCTGACCTGGAGTGGTAGCAACAGCTAGGGTCCCAACTATGGGCAAATAGTTAACCCCTAAAATGAGATCAAAACAATATGAAAGTATAAAGAGAGGTTTTATTAAAAATATATATTTATATATATATTTTGTAAAAGATTATTACCAGCAATAAAGTTTTGAAGAAAAAATTGTTACCAGCAGTATATTTTTGGAAAAAATATTACCAGGAATACACTTTTGAAGAAAAAAAATTAACAGCAATAAAAATCTTGTCAGTATGATATAACCTATTGAGGTTGACATGCCGTAAAACAAACCTTACAATTAAAACTAAACTTACAATAAATTTATTCCGTTTTAATCGACAGGAAAACCGGAAAAGACATATCACATTCTTACAGAAAAAAAGAAAGAAAGAAAGAAAGAGAGCTAAAGAAATAAACAAACAAAAAAGAAAGATGGTTATAGAAAGAAAAAAGAGATTAAGAAAGAAAGAGAGAAAAAACGAAAGAAAGAAAGAAACAAACAAACAAAAAAGAAAGATGGTTATAGAAAGAAAAAAGAGATTAAGAAAGAAAGAAAGAAAGAAAGAACGAAAGAAAGAAAGAAAGAAAGAAAGAAAAATAGTTAAAGAAACAAACAAACAAAAAACAAAAAGGAAAGATGGTTATAGAAAGAAAAAAGAGATTAAGAAGAGAAAGAAATAAAGAAAGAAAAAGAATTAAAGAAAGAAAGAAACAAACAAAAAAGAAAGATGGTTGTAGAAAGAAAAAAGAGATTAAGAAGAGAAAGAAAGAAAGAAAGAAAGAAAGAAAGAAAAAGAATTAAAGAAAGAAAGAAACAAACAAAAAAGAAAGATGGTTGTAGAAAGAAAAAAGAGATTAAGAAGAGAAAGAAAGAAAGAAAGAAAGAAAGAAAGAAAAAGAATTAAAGAAAGAAAGAAACAAACAAAAAAGAAAGATGGTTGTAGAAAGAAAAAAGAGATTAAGAAGAGAAAGAAAGAAAGAAAGAAAGAAAGAAAGAAAGAAAAAGAATTAAAGAAAGAAAGAAACAAACAAAAAAGAAAGATGGTTATAGAAAGAAAAAAGAGATTAAGAAGAGAAAGAAAGAAAGAAAGAAAGAGAGTTAAAGAAAGAATTAAAGAAAGAAGAGTTATAGAAAGAAAAAAGAGATTAGGTAAGAAAGAAAGAAAGTTAAAGAAAGAAATTGTAGACAGAGGAGGCGATAATGCTCTCGTGTCTTTAACATCTGTTTTTGTGAAATGGAAAACTCATCAATTTTAAATATTTTTGTTTGCATCACCCTTCAGGACGTGGGTGATCGTGGTTCTTCAAAGCTTCTTTTTACCTCTGAGCAACTTTTATTCTTTTAATATCCGCCCACACAAGCTTATTAGATAAGCCTGCTAAAACTAAACAAAGTAGTGAGAAACGGAATTTTTCGTTAACAAGAAAGAAAGAAAAGATTTTGTTAAAGTGCTTCTTCTTATATCTACCGTGTCCTTTCAGTATGTTGGCAATCATGGCTCTCCACAATCTCCAGTTCTCTGTAGGTGTTTGAAATTTGGTCTTTTTCTGATTTCTCCTAAACTCTCTTCAGCCAACCATTTACACAAACTCGTTAGGTAGATTATGTGGTGCTTTCTGCTGTCCCTCTTGTCTTCAAAATGCCCAGTTTGTGTCAAATTTTAGAAGCCCTCTTTCATCGTTAAAGATTATATAAGTATATACATTACAACTGTCTCTTTCTGATATTAAAGTATGTCTAATTTTTGTTTCAATCTTCGCTAAAACTATTTTTACACTTTCATAGTGTTTTGACCCCAGTTTGGGGATTAACTATTTGCCCATAGGTGTGACCCTAACAGGTGCTACCATCCCTTGGTCAAGGTGGGGCTAGGAACACCAGCAATTAAGAGGTGGTTCCACGCTCCTCAAAACCTCCTTAGCGGCCTTACCGTTGGTTGTAGTTTATCGTCCTCCCCAGGAAGGAAAAAGGTAGCCATTAATTTTGGCTTGCACGAGTCAAAAAGGTAAATACAGGTTTGGCTTTCTTTGTATTGGATAAAATTTAATATAGAATCGCTTGTGTCGAATTAACACAGATGCAAGAAATTACACAGCACTTATTTCGATTACCGGGTTACTTAGAACGATCACTTTGTTACTTACATAAATGTAAAAACAGTCTAAGTTGGTAATAATTTAAATAACAGACAGAAGGTACGGTGCTGTAATGGATAACGGCTCGGAATGAGGAATCGGAAAGCCGAGTTCGAATTCCAGTCGAATCCATTACGTTCACTTGGGAAAAGATATGAATCCTCTTCTCCAGCTATGGGTAAATAGTAGAACAGACCGCGTTCTATAGCCTTGGATGGCAACTGGTCTACTGCAGAAAGAAATGGCAACCTACTGCGGGGAAAAATCTGCCTCGTCAGTCATGTATCGAAAGATACATGATCGCCTAAGCGTGTATCACGCATGACATTTAAAAGTCAAGGGTATAATGAATTTTTAAGCTTAGGTTAGATATGGCCCAAGGCTGAAAGTTTGGAGCACTCAGTGAGGATCGAATTCACTACTCAGTCGTAATTAATCTAGGAAGACAAACTTGCAAACCATAAGACCACATCGAAGTTCCCAAACGATTTTCTAAGCGTAGTTCGGACGTGAGAAAAGGCCGAAAGTATGAAGCACCCGGTGAGGATCGAACTCATAATGTTTCTAGGTAGACAAACATGCTAACCATTGAACCACGTCGAAGTGATCTAAATGAATTTTCTAACTTAGATGTAAGACAAGGCCGAAAATCTGGAGCACCCAGTGAGAATCGAACTCAGTCGCAAGAGACAAGCTTTATTAGTTACGGTTGATTTCTTTAAATAATTCACTGCCAAGTAATGATGATTTTAAACAAAATGATGCTCCAAAATTAGTTGCTGAGTAATCGTTTTATATTTTCTGAATATTGGTGCCATTAGCGAATTCATCTCAGTAAAAGTTAGCCATCAAATTCTTAGAAATAGCTAAAATCAGTTCCAGTATTTTTTTCTTTTTCCGCTATTTGTTTTTTCCTAAGGCGTGCAGAAGGTGTTTCTAATACTCGTTTTACTTCAATGTTCATACTTTTACAGTGTTGTCTGCTTCCAATCAATTTCTAACGCCAAATGGTAAATTTTGACAAACACATTGAAGCAGATTTGAACATCTGCTCCTCCCACTATCATTCGCCCATGTTCACACGCACACCTAACACTTCAGAGAACATGAGAACCTGATAGAAATTAACGAACTCGGCACAACCTACATACATATATCACCTGGATGGACCACCTTCGAAATTAACTTTTCACACTTTCTTAATTAAAATTTTGTATTACAAAGAACTTACAAGATCAGAATTTACGTAATTTGTTTAAAATAACTTTGTTCTTTACACAATTTTCTTTTCTTTCGGTTTCTACACAAAGTAATATATGTATGCAGATATTCGTTTAAGACATTTTCAGTTAGTTTGGTTCCGTTTATGACGTATCAGCTTAAATGGGTTATTGAATCCTGAAATTTTCATTACTGGTAATATTTTTTTTTTATAAATGTGTTACTGTTAATGTTTTTTCTCTAAAAATATATTGCTAATTTTTTAAAAATGTATTGCTGCTAAAGTTTTGTTTTGTTTTTTCCAAAATATATTGATGATAATATTTCTTTTTTAAAAAAAATGTGTTCGTGTTAATGATTTTTTTTTTTGTTTTTTTTTTAAATGTATTGCTAAAAAATTTTTTTTTTCAAAAATGTATTGTTACTAATGTTTTGTTGCTTTTCAAAAATGTATTGCTGGCAATATTTATTCATTCAAAAATTCATTGTTGGTAATATTTTTACAAAAATGCATTGCTGGTATTAAAACCTATTATTACACTTTCATAGTGTTTTGACCCCAGTTTAGGGGTTAACTATTTGCCTATAGCTGGGACCCTAATAGTTGCTACCACCCTGAATCAGAGTCAACATGGAAACGCCAGAAATAAAAAAAAGTCGTACCACGCTCATTAAAACCTCCTGAACAGAGGCCTTGCTGTTGGAAGTAGTTTATCGTCTTACCCTGGACGCGGATGTAGTTTATCGTCTTACCCTGTACGGAAACAGTTTAAGTCATTAATTGTCATCATTTCATTATTGGGACGACGGATATTAAGAAATTACTGCTAGAAACTTAATTAAAATTAAAATGAATCCCAAAATTAAAAAGAATTAAATTAGCAGTACTGGGTAGGACAATAATTCCAAGAGCAATGCCTCTGCTCGAGAAATTAGAGGCTTCGAAGATCGTGATAACCCTTTTTAATTTCTGTTCTTCCTAAGTCCACCTCGGCCCATGGTGGTAGCACCTGTTAGGATCCCAAGTATAAGGAAAAAGTGACCGCCACAACAAAAACAAAACGCTATGAATGTATAAAAATATATATTTTTATATAAAAAAATAGCAACAATATATTTTATCTGTAGTCGAAGGCATACAATTTCGTTCAAAATATTTAGATTTCGGCATTAAATAACCCATAGAGGTATTGATATGCCGCGATACAAAATGAACCAACCAACTCTCTCTCTTTCATTATTGCTCTTTTTCTTTCTTTCTCTATCTCTTTCTTTCTTTCTTTCTTTCTTTCTTTCTTTTTTCTTTCTTTCGTTCTCCCTCTCTTTCTTTTTTCATTCTCCATCTCTTTCTTTCTTTCGTTCTTTCTTTTTCTTTCTTTTTCCCTCTCTTTCTTTCTCCCTCTCTTTCTTTCGTTCTCCCTCTTTCTTTTTTCATTCTCCATCTCTTTCTTTCTTTCTTTCTTTCTTTCTTTCTTTCTTCTTTCTCCTTTAATCTGTAGTAAAGTGACCAACAATACATTTTATCAGTAGTTGAAGGCATACAATTGCATTCAAAATAACTGGAGTTGAAGCCATAAAATTGTGTTCAAAATATTTAGATTTCGGCATTGAATAACCCATATGACGCTAAACAAAATCAACCAACCAATTTTCTCTAAAACTTATATTTTAATGTCACTGGATTTATGTGTGATGAACTGCTATGTAATATCCTCATATATGACAGTGAATACTGGACAATTTCCTCACATGTATGGCAACCCATACTGGAGCCAGACGCCTGCTTACAGAGAAAAAATGAATTTACTAATTATGCAAAAATGGAAAAGAGAATAAAGAATATGTCTTCTTACCGAACTTTTTTATAATGAACTACTGTGTAATATCAATCCTCCTTGAATAAATTTCAAGAGAAGACTTTTGTTATCTCCACAGATTAAACATGGTTTTGTTGAAAGAAGAAAGAATTGACTTCTCTTTCTGGGCTATGCTAAAGTATAATGTGTACTCACTGAAAACCACAGATGCAACACACTTGATTGAACGCATAAAGAGTGAATGTGCTAAAATTGACGGCAATCTGCAGTTATTGCATCGAATTCACGTGAATCTTGCAAAGTGCATCAACCTTTGTATCACAAATGATGCAAATCATATTGAAGATGCTATTTTTTAATATTACAATTCAATAAAATGTTGTTGAAAATTTAATTTCTTGAAAATATGCATTTTTGCCTAGGATGTCAAAATTTAAGGACACCCTGTAGAGTGCTGTAATCTTAGCTATCGACTTGACGTAATAACAAACAATAAATGTATCTCTTTCGCAGACTCCATATAAAGTACTTCTTCTGTGTGCTGTGTACCTCCAGAAAGGTAGACCCTCATGGCTCTCCACTACGTCCTTTCTTTTATAGCTCTTAGCAAAAATTGTCTTTTTGCTATCTCTCTTACTGTTCTGCCATTTACCCAAGCTCTTTAGGTAGTTTCCCCGCCGTTCTCCTTTGACCCTTTTTCCTTCATTATATCCAGTGAGTGTCAAACTCTCTAAACCTTCTTTCTTCATTATATGCTCTAGAAATTTCAGTGTCTACTTCTACTACTCATAAAACCTTCTACTCAAATGGTGACTTACAACCAGTCTTCCTTTTTCCTTCCTCAGAAATATATTCAAATATTGGTACTAATTACGTTAATTAGTAGGACTTGTATCAGTATATGATTATTATCTCAAACAAAATTTCTAACAATCTAATAATATTATCTGGAAACGATCGATAACCCGTAAAAAACAAATCAATCAATCATTTACTGATTTTAAACCTACCATAAATAAATTCGTCACAAATCAATGTCAGGACAACTGGAAGTTCAACTTAGACAACAAACTGTTTAGCATCAGAACGATAAGAAAAGATGGGGCTTTTGTTTGTCAGACTCCACACAGGTCAAACTCAAATCATACTTTTAATAAAAGATAAAAACCGATCAGTGTGTATTGGATGCCAAGAAGAATAAAGAGTTAAACACATTCTAATGAATTGTATAGATTTAAATCTAATCTGAACAAAATATTATCATGAAGAGAACTTAAAATAACTCCATAGTTACTGGAAGAAGGCACATTTTATATGAAAGTATAATCTCAAATTCTACACTACTCGTAAAATCTTTTATCCCAGTAGTGACTAAACATCCAAAGACTTTCTTTTCTCTTTTTTGGAAACTTATTCAAACACTATATAGTAATTAATTTAATTGGATTAACAATATATTGTTTAAGTAAACAACTGAAAAGAATCTTCAGCAATGTCAATTTATCCGAAATAATCCAATTCCAGAAAAATGCCAGGTTTTAGATAAAGTATAGACTTTGTTTTTCTTCCGAATCATATTCAAACATTTTGATGCATAGCTGACAAGGCTGAAGATTCTTCCCACAGGAGGCTACCGTTTCTTTCAGTGATAAACTGGTTGCCAATCAAGGCTATAGGATCCAGTCTGCCCTGCTATTCAAACCAAAAGTTATACACACTTGGGCGATCCTGTCTCTTTCGCTTCTTGACTGATTAGGCAGAAGATTTTCCCACAGGAGGCTACCGTTTCTTTCAGCGGTAAACTGGTTGCCAATCAAGGCTTAAGGATCCAGTCTGCCCAGCTATTCAGACCAAACGTGATACATGCTTGGGCTATCATGTCTCTTTTGATTTATGGCTGACAAAGCAGAAGATTTTCCCGTAGAAGGTTGCCGTTTCTTTCTGTGGTGTACTGATTGCCAACCAAGGCTATAGGACCCAGTCTCTCCTGCTATTCAACCCAACGCTTGGTCCACCATGGCGCTTTCGATTTATGACAGACTAGGGGGAAGATTTTTCCGCACTTGGTCATCGTTTCTTTTTGCAGTGAACTGGTTATCACCCATATAGCAGTCTATCCTGCTTTTCAATCCATACGTGATACACACTTGGGTGATCATGTATCTTTCGATCCATGTTGAATAGATGAAGATTTTTTTCTAAATAGTTTACAGTTTTACTCAACAGTAGATTAATTGCCAACAAAGGACAGCCTATCCTGATGTTTAACCCTGGAGGTGTGAAGAGTGAATGCGACTAGAATTCGAACTCGGCTCGCGACTCTTTATTCATTGCGCCACCCGCACATCCGTTATCATGAAGACAACTTAAAAGAACTCTTCAACAAAATCAATCCATCCGAAATAATCCAAATCCTGAAAGAAGACAGATTTTAGATGAAAATATAAACTGAAAATCTTAAAGATATTATTTCCCCACACTACCCATAAATTTTTTTTTACCCAAACCGATGTCTGGCAGTTTTCGTCTTTCGATTTTTTACCAAATCAATGTCTGGCAGTTTTCGTTATTCGATTTTTTACCAAACCAATGTCTGGCAGTTTTCGTTATTCGATTTTTTACCAAACCAATGTCTGGCAGTTTTCGTCTTGAGATTTTTTTCCAAACCAATATCTGGCAGTTTTCGTCTTCTAAATTAAATTCCTACGCTTGATTTCCAATACTAAATAATACCGTTATTGGGGTTTTTTTTAAGAATTTCACCCCAAACAAGGTGTTAGTGCCTCTAGTACGCAAGGAGTTACAGAGAGTGAAAATAAGAGAAAAGACTGTGCATGGGGAGGCAAGAAATAGATAAAAAGAAGAACGGAGATCAAGGCATCAGAAGATGTCGATTGACATTACATTTAATTTTTTTGAGATTAATGTTACCAGGAAAGCAAGTAAGAGGAATGGAGTTCCACTGTCGGGAAATGCGAGAAAAGAAAATTTTGAAGTAGAAAAAGCGGTTACATTTAACCGTTTCAGCAGTAAAGGGTGGGACCGAGATGGCAATCTAGTAGCACGCTTAAATACATGCAGTCGGTGCACCAGTGAAAATAGCTCATCAGAGTAGTTGCCATGAAAATATTTGTAGAAAAGACAGAGAGAAGGTACATTACGTCTGTGAGCGAGTGTCGGGAGTCGAGGTGCCAGGTCAGGACCTATCACATTGAATATCCGTCTTTGGATTTTGTCGAGAACCTCCATATGAACAGCGGGGGCACCAGCCTATATATATGACAACAGTATTCTATGCATTGGCGAATGGTAGATTTGTAGATGAGAAGGATAGACTCAGGCAAGAAATTCCTCTTGTCACGACACAGAGAAGCAACTTTCCTTGCAACAGATGCAGCTATTAATTCAATGTAGTTGTTCCACCTCACGTCAGCGGAAAACGTGAGACCTAGAACGCGCGGTGAGGCGCTCTAGTAGAGTTTAGTATTAACCATGACGATTGGAGGCAGGAAGCTTTCTCTATGGTGGGTAAATGAGGCCAGTTTCATTTGGGAGGCATTAAAATTTACAAGCCATTTCCTTTCCTAGTCAACCAAAGATTAGAGGTCTTTTTCGAGACCAACGGCCAGGTTGTCAGCAATGCCGGATTTACTATTGAGACAGAAGTCAATGGTAGTGCCATCTACGTAAATGCCTACTTTAGAACTGGTGTCGTCAGGAAGATCATTGATGAAGATTAGAGACAATGTAGGACCGAGGATAGAGCCTTGAGGAACACCAACGTCCATATGAAATGAACTGGAAGAGAACTCTTTCAGGACGGCCTTCATTTCACGGTTTGTCAGGAATGACTAGATTAAATCAAATAATCGTCCTGTAATACCGTATCCCTGAAGCTCACACAGAAGGCCGGTATGCCAAACACTGTCAAATGACTTCGAGATATCTAAAGCCACAGCTCGAACTTCGCCGTTATTATCGCGAGTTTGGTATTCATATTCAGTTATTCAACCGCATATCAGTATTAGACCGGGAAAAATGGAAGCTATAGTTTTTTTTTATCAGAGAGTAGGTCGTAGGAAGCATCCTCCCAAGACGTTACGAAAGAGATGGGGCTCTTAACTACCAGTTGGGAACAAAAACCAGAAAACTGACAACCTGGTACCCTTAGTATGAAGAGATATTTTTACCAACTACACGCATCACAAGGCCTTAGAAGAGGAAAGAAACCAGAAAATCCTTCCTACAGAAGAAACAAGAGGTGAGCCTCTACTCCTGTCCAAGAGAAGGGTGAGGACTATGGTGTGTGATACTATCTAACACAAAACAGTACTGAAAGGAAGGGGAACAGTAAAGAAAGAAAACTGAGTTAAGTAGAGAGAGAGAGACTAAGACACAAGCACAAATGGTCTGGAGATTGAAAAGAGGGTTTCCTAGCCAGTGGGAGATTTTTGCGGAAATAAAGCCCTCGGTATTGCATGTGGACTCACAGAGAACTAGAATGTCTGGAGACTTTTTAAAAGATTCTAGACTACAAAAGTTGGTACGAATACCACGAATGTTAGAGAAGGAAAGGTTAAGGGGTTTAAGGGATTTTTGTTGATCTGGTTTAGATTTATAAGTTTGGTTCTTTATGGTCACGACGTGTTATATTGGTAAGGAGAAGGCCTAAGGTAGTAGCAACAGTGTGAAATACGCAAAAAGGAAATGGTGCAGACTGCAACATAGTCTGGCTTTGGGGTTGCCGACCGGAGGTACATGCACGGATACTGTTCTATGTGCGAAATGGCACTGCAAGAACCCTGATTTTATGCAACTGTTCATCAGAGCAGCCTCTCAGGATGTAACACAGGAGTTCGCGCTCTTAACTACAAGTAGGGAACAGCAACCAGAAAACTGCCAACCTGGTACCCTCAGTATGAAGAGACATTTTCACCAACAACACACATCACAAGACACTCATGATAGCCGCACTATTAAGGCTATTAAGTGATGGCGGAGTATGGAGTGGGATACTTTCTAACACAAAACTGTCTTGAAAGTAAGGGGAACAGTAAAGAAAGAAGAGATAGCTGACTGAGTTAAGTAGAGAGGGAGAAACTAAAACATAAGCACAAGTGGTCTGGAGATTCAAGAGAGGGTCGACTAGCCAGTGGGAGATTTTATGTGGACATAAAGTCCTAGGTATTGCATGTGGACTCACAGAGAGCTAGACTGTCTGGAGACTTTTTAAAATAGGAAAGATTCTACATTACAGAAGTTGGTACGAATACCACGAATGTTGGAGAAGGAAAGCTTAAGTTGATTTTTGTTGACTTAGTTTAGGTTTATAAGTTTGGTTCTTTATGGTCAGGTGGTGTTATATTGGTAAGGAGAAGGCCTAAGGTAGCAGCAACAGTTAGTCATTTCGTGTGAAATACGCAAAAGTGAAATGGCGCAGACTGCAACATAGTCTGGCCTTGGGGTTGCCCACCGGAGGTACCTGTAGGGACATCCTTCCATGTGCGATATGACACTGCAAGAACCCCGATATTATGCAATTGTTGATCAGAGTAGCCTCTCCAGACGTTACCTAAGAGTTCTGGCTCCTAACTACAAGTCGGGAACAGCAACCAGAAAACTGCCAATCCGGTACCCTAAGTTTGAAGAGATATTTCTACAAACCGGACACATCACAAAAGAATCATGACATCACTACTACTACGGCCAGAGAAAAGGAAAGGACCCGGGATCCCGCTCCTGAGCCTTTATCCCCTGTTCAAAGGGGGAACAGTATTGACCGGACAATAAAAAAGTGTATCTACTATTTTAAAAGAAGAAATAAAACTACACAAAAGACAAACAAACAAAAACAAAACAGTCAACATCGGGTTTTGGTATCCAGAAAAATTTATATTACAGAAAACGATTTTTACGCCAGTTGTGTATATATAGCTTGCACATGAACTAAAGGGCTAAAAGACACATTTTGTGGATAGGGTAACGTGCATTCACTACACCCGCTTATAAGGATTAGTATAGATGGTTACAGGAGAAGCATATGAGTTGTAGCGGGGTATGGAGAGAGAGAGAGTCTGAAACTGAAATATAAAATTTAACTTAGTTTAAGTGCAACATTCACTTCCTTTGAAGGACTCTCCAACGACCAGGAGCCACATAAAAAAAATAACTTCCTTTACTTACCAGAGTCAGAGAAATTACCAATGACTTAATATTCAAGAAAGTTTTCAAAGAGAGGAAAGAAGGTAAAATAATGACCCACATATTGATGTGCCGATAAACCAAGCAAATAAAAAAAATTGAAATGATGTTAGATAATCTATGAAACACCGCGTGCCATTTTCATTGGATACATTCCTAATTTTTTATCAAAATTCTCTTGATTGGCTATTGTTTTAGAAGTGGAAATTAATTTAGTAAGGTTAATAAGTTTGTCTTTTTTCATGACTATTATTGTTGTGGTAAACCCTCTTAGAGTTAATGAACTCTTTCTCCTCTCATAAATACAAACTGCGAAAGTCGGATAGTGTAAAGTGAAGTGGAGTAGTAGACGCAGTGCTAATCTACTTATTACTAACGCTATTGTTTTGTATATATCATCAATATACTTTTTCAACCTAAGTTCGTTTTCCGTGTCTTTCTTTCTGGCCCCTAAACAGGCCACAACTGTTATCTAGTGCCATTCATATAATTGTTAGGAAAGCAGGAGAAGGTGTCAGTATCTTTCTGCGGTAGGCTGTTTGCTAACAACGCTCGTAGGATCCAGTCTGTCCTGCTATTCAACCAATAGCTGGGGAGGGAGAAGAGACGATTCCATATCTTTCTCATTTGCGCGTAAGTGATCGTAATTAACCCAAGAGGAATTGGAACTCTGCTCTCCTATTAACAACTCCGTGCGATTATCCATCGCACCACACACACCCAAGCTTACAGCACCTGCTAGTCCCAAGAGGGTACCCATCTAGGTACTGATTAGGCTCGATGTTGCCTAATTCAGAGGCAGAGAAAGCATTAAACATTAACCAATCAAATACAAAAATATTCGATGCTAATAATGGATTTAGTGCGTTTAGCATTAAATGATCCATATAATTGTTGATATGCCGATAAATCAAACAAATAAAAATTATGTAATGATATTGAATAATGTAAGGTATATTGAGTGACGTTTTTCTTCATAATACACCTTTATTATTAGATAACTCTTGATAGGCAAGTTTAAATTTTTTTTTTTTTTTTTTTTTTGCAAAAGTAATAAAAGTCTGATCATGGAATTCAATAAGAGAAACAGACAAAATAATTTATAAAACGCAGGTACACATCTATTTTATTTCTCTTTCTTATATCATTCAGAGCATAAATATCTCATTCTATATCGCTGAGAAAAGGTATTATAATTATTTACATTATTCGGACTGTTATCTTCATCTTCATTGCCATGTTCACAATGTTTCTGCCTCTATATCTCTGAGATGAGGCATTATGATTACTTGCTTTATTTACATTATTCCAACTGTTATCCACATATTGCTATATACACAATCTTTCGGCTGTTGTACGCTCCGACTTTCTTCAGGTGATTGGAATTATTCTTCAATATATATCTATATCTCTGAAATGAGGTATTGTGATTACTTGCATTATTTACATTATTTGGACTGTTATCCTCATATTCATTGCCATATTCACAACTTTTCGGCCTCTATATCTCTGAGATGAGGTATTATGATTACTTGCATTATTTACATTATTCCAACTGTTATCCTCATATTCATTGCCATATTCACAACTTTTCGGCCTCTATATCTCTGAGATGAGGTATTATGATTACTTGCATTATTTACATTATTCCAACTGTTATCCTCATATTCATTGCCATATTCACAACTTTTCGGCCTCTATATCTCTGAGATGAGGTATTATGATTACTTGCATTATTTACATTATTCGGACTGTTATCCTCATCTTCATTGCCATATTCACAACTTTTCGGCCTCTATATCTCTGAGATGAGGTATTATGATTACTTGCATTATTTACATTATTCGGACTGTTATCTTCATCTTCATTGCCATATTCACAACGTTTTTTCGACAGTTCTAGGCTCCAGCATTCTTCATGTGATTGGAATTTCGAACTGAACTCTTTATTTTGTCCACCAGGATAGATTGTTCTAGTTCCACGTGCCATGCCTCTTCCGTATGTCTCAGTTATTTCCCTTTAACTCAACTCTCCAAGCTGTGGCCTGGTATTGAATTCACAACTATTTGGGTCTAGTCACTGGATCTGATCAACATCTTTATCCGCTGGGTCATGTGTCCTTTAGGAAAATGAACTTTAAATCCTCTTTTCCTTAACTCTCATGTGAATGTCACGCGATGGCACTGATGAAAGAAAGAAAGAATTTGTTATCTCTGCTAAATTAACTTTCATCTCTAAAACAATAACTTATTAACTATGCTTAGCAAATCATTTTGGGCACTTTGACGTGGTGTAATGATGAGCAAGCTTGTCTCGCTAGATTAATTACGGCTGAATAGTGAGTTCGATCCTCCCAGGGTGTCCCATAATTTCGGGCTTGCCTCGCTAGATTAATTACGGCTGAATAGTGAGTTCGATCCTCCCAGGGTGTCCCATAATTTCGGGCTTGCCTCGCTAGATTAATTACGGCTGAATAGTGAGTTCGATCCTCCCAAGGTGTTCCATAATTTCGGGCTTGTCTCGCTAGATTAATTACGACTGAATAGTGAGTTCGATCCACCCAGGGTGTCCCATAATTTCGGGCTTGTCTCGCTAAATTAATTACGACTGAATAGTGAGTTCGATCCTCCCAGGGTGTCCCATAATTTCGGGCTTGTCTCGCTAGATTAATTACGGCTGAATAGTGAGTTCGATCCTCCCAGGGTGTCCAATAATTTCGGGCTTGTCTCGCTAGATTAATTACGGCTGAATAGTGTGTTCGATCCTCCAAGGGTGTCCCATAATTTCGGGCTTGTCTCGCTAGATTAATTACGACTGATTACAGAGCTCGATTCTCACTCTGTGCCCCATTGTGGATTTTTTTTATGCGTAGCGTAGCTGAGATGTGATCCAAAGCTTTGGGTCACATCTAAGCTACGCTTAGAAAACCACAAATATTGAAAGCATCTGGAGACCCCGGCTAACCTACATGACGATCTTATGTGAAGGGATGGCAGAATGGAAGACGGGGGGAGTGGTAAAAAGACAAACGTTACTAGAGCTTCAAGAGTTCGAAGTTTTGGGGCGGCCATGATCGCTTGGACACTCTGAAGGGACCCGGCATATCAATGAAAAAAATATTCTATAGATAAAAATATTGTCTTTGTTGCTTGTAATGATTTGAATGGCGTCTTTTTGCTGCGGAGTCGTTTTTTAGGGTCACTGCTCTGTGTTTATCGATTTGCTGTAGTCCAGCGTTTCTCAACCATTTTTCCCTTGTGGAAGCCTTGAAATAGTTTTAATGTTTCAGGGAACGTCTGCATGAACATCATTATATACCATTATTAACATCTGTATTTTATCGTAGTTCACGCAGTAAACTTAATACATGGACACTGTGCATGCATCCTGTACTAGAGTGAATCAATCAATAGTAAACGGAACTTTGAAAAATCTCTCATTCTAACGATAATTATTTCTTGTATTGATTTTTCTAGATCGATTGTATGACTGATTCGTTTTTACGGCTTATCAACCCTTTGCAGGTTATTTAAAGCCATAAAATATTTTAAGATTCTAAGATTATATTTTGGCGCTAATAACTGTTTACAAGTCTTACTAATTTATTCTTTTAATTTCTTTTGCTTAATCAGTCGATTGATTGACTGATTCGTTTTTACGGCTTATCAACCCTTTGCAGGTTATTTAAAGCCATGAAATATTTTAAGATTATATTTTGACGCTAATAACTGTTTACAAGTTTTACTAATTTATTCTTTTAATTTCTTCTGCTTAAACGAAAGATTCATGGACTGATTCGTTTTTTACGGTTTATGAACCCTTTGCAGGTTATTTAAAGCCAGAAAATATTTCTAGACTTAATATTTTTTCGGGATCGTGGATAATAATGATTTAAAGCTCAAGTCTTACTAATTAACACTTATCTGGGACGAGAAGAGGTTGATTCATACATTTCTTAAAGTTATTTGAGCGTAAGTGAATATGACGAACCCAACTAGAATTTGAACTCGGCTCTCTGATTAAGAATTCCCAGCCATTATCCATTACACCAGCTGCACATTTAAGCTTACAGCACATGATATTCCCAAGTGGTCACCCATCTAGGTACTGACTAGGCTCAACATTATTTAACTTCGGCGATCGTACAAGAATCGGTGTTTCAATGTGATTTGGCTTAATTTTTTACCACTATTAGGCTGGAAAATAATTTATTTTCCATTTATCGAAGCAGGGTACTTACAACTCTATGCTTCGTTTACCAAATAAATTTGCTGAAAATAAACGCCTGACGTGATGGTCCTTCCGTGTTATTGTTGCCTTGTAAACGATGACAATTTTTACATCCCATCGGACACAAAGCATAAAAAAATGCTTATCAAAATTGGAAATCAGTAATGACACTGAAAACAAGACTCCATTTTTCATCCCTGTAACAATGCAATGCACAGGTTGGAATTCCGAGATGAAAGACTCTTGCTAAACTTTTGTCGTTAGCAAGTATAACAGTCCCATATGTTAGATATGAATTCCTAACTTTAAAATAAAGCAAAAAGACGTCGAAAAACATTTCAGTGAAATCTGAAGGTACATTGACATAGCGAAAGATGCTATGGGAAACATTGTCTTAACAAGAAATCTTCATTAGAATTAAACATGGTAAATTTTCTTTTTAACACCTGCGCTAAATACCTCTTAAAATTTTCCAAGATTGTCATAATTCCGTGTAAATGTACATGCTGAACTAGAATTAACAATTAAGTTATGAAGAAACCTACCGTTTTGGAGTTATCGACAATAAAACTCCGAACTCAGTCGCGTTAAGCTCTCAGCCATTACTGGTTTTGTATAACTACATTCAGCGCGGAACATTTAGCGCGCGGAGGTTTAATTAAGAGCCTTTTTACTGCGCTTAACTGAACTTATTCGTTTAAAATTACTCCGCATTTAAGTTACGTGGTAAAGAACACCAGCTCATCAAGTAAAAATGTTGTTTGCATGTAACTTTGCCTTAATCTTTTCAAAAAGTCGTACCCACCTTCAGTTTTATCGATTTTCCTGCCAAAACTGTGTGGGGGGGAGGTGGGTTGGAAATTCAAAAGCTGGTCTTAATTATATTTGCAATGTGTGTGTACAATTTCATCGAAACCAGTCGAGAAATATGGGCGTGCATAAATAGCATACACACACACATCTTTTGTTTTATATTATGTTGGTGCAAAAATAATGTCGTTTTCTCACATAGTAACATATGTGAGAAAACGACATTATTTTTGCACCAACCTAACAGATATATTAAAGAAAAGGAATTAGCGGAAAACCGCGTTTGCAAACGTTCAGCAGAGACATGCTATTAAAAACCTAAAACTACAGATAATAAACAAAAGGAAGCTGTGGTGAGTCATGATTGATTATGTCCTGAAGTAATAATGCATTAAAGTAATGCACATTCTAAGTAACATGTCAACACTTCCCTGTGTGCAAGAACAGTTTAACCACTTTCGCTTGGTTGGGGCTTTCTTAGTCAGTAACAGGACGCACAACGAAAATGAAAAGCTCAGCTGTATTAAAACGGCCGAAATTAGTTTGGCCAACTGGTGCCATTGACTCGGAGATTCATTATAGCCTTTGGCACATGTCAGCGGGTTGAGAATGTAATCGACACCAAAGTTTGCCAACAGGAATGAAATAGCTTCTACATATGGATTAAAAATAAGCTATAGACTTATCAGTTAATACCCTGAAGCGATAGCATTATTGATATATCATGGAACTGATGAGCATTAAAGAAAGAAATCTGTGGCTGAACTTAAACAGAAATCATTTCAAGATCGAAATACCCTTATAAAGATCACAGAGAATCAGACAGACGAAGCTAAGATAAATATAGCGGTGTGTATAATAAAGTTCTAAAGAATTGTGGTTATATGTGAGCTGAAATCAAGTTTAGAAGATATGAAGATAGAGGTCAAAAGAAAAGAAATAGAAATAGGAAGATCATTTAGCGCCACCGACATTTAATCAATTAGTACTAAGTTAGGCCATAAGTTCTTCCAATTCATTAATAAACATTTTCCTAAAAGTAACTCTCTTAGTAAAATATTTAACAGGAACACATTAAAACAATAATCTTATGAAGGTCATAAATTTACACAATAATACGATTTTAAACCAATTTAATAATCGGGATCATAATACAAGTTCCAAGGAAAATATTGTTAATCATACTGACCAGTGTAATTGTAGGAATCCTGACCAATGCCCATTTCCAAACAAATGTTTCACTAAATCTCTTGTTTATCTTTATACTATTTCTACAATAGAGAATCTGGCGCTTGAAAAGTTCTATATTGGTAGTACTAAGAATTCTATCAAGACTAGGTGGTATCAACATAAATAGTTTTACTAATAATACTTATAGAAATGGTACATCACTTTCTAAATATTTTTAGAGATTGAAAGAGGATAATAAAATTTCTAAGGTGAAATGGAAGATTTTAAAAATGTCAAGGACATGTAGATATTCTCGTCTGAGACCATCCTTCAAATCTACAAATCTGCCATTCGTCCTTGCATAAATAATGATTCCACTGTTGCCATATATGGTCTGCTTTAATCTAAATGCAATTTGATCAATTCTGATTTGGTGTTTCGACTCCAGCCACTTTCTCAACCTCATGGTTCTCGACAAAATCCAGAGACAGATATGCAATGTAGTAGGTCCTAATCTGGCATCTCGACTCCAGTCACTTTCTCAATCGCGAGGTTCTTGACAAATTCCAAAGACTAATATGCAACTTTGTAGGTCCTATCCTTGCATCTTGACTCGTCACTTTCTCACCGACGTAATATGACTTCCCTCTGTCTTTTCTATAAATATTTTCATGGCATCTGATCTGACGAGCTATTTTCACTGATACCCTGAATGCATGGATTTAAGCGTGCTACAAGGTTGACATCTCGATCCCATACATTTACTGTCGAAATAGTTAAATGTAACCACCACTTCTACTCCAGCAGCTTCTCTCGCACATCCCGACAGTGGAACTCCATTCCTCTTACTTGCTTCCCTGATAACTATAAGCATGAAAAATTTAAATGTAACGTCAATCAACATCTTCCGTTGCCTTGATCCCAGTTCTTCTTTTTATCCTCCTCTCTTCTTTTTTTTATCCTTTCCTCAATCCTCTTATACCCAGTCTATTCCATTAATTAAACTCTATGTAGCCCCTTGTTGGGGTGAAGTGATAGAGATCCTTTTTGTTGAGTTGATGAAGATGCCTACGAAGTTTGTCTCCTTAACTTTGACAATTGCATGTACCGACAGATAGATGGAGTGGCAATGAGTAATCCATTAGGTCCTCTGTTGGCTAGCATTTTTGTTGGCTTTCATGAGAAACAGCTTTTTGATAGGATTAATCATCCTTACTGTTACTTCCGCTATGTTGATGACACGTTTACGTCATTTTCCTCTCGTCGTAAAGCAGAAGAGTTCTTTTCATACCTTAATAATCTCCATCCATCATTAATATATACAACAGAGGTAGAAGAGAATAATCAGCTTCCTTTCTTGGATCTGTTGGTAGAAAGAACACTTTTGGGCTTTCCTACGAGTATCTATCGTAAACCCATTTTTTCTGGGTTTTACCTAACTTGGAACTCATTTTCCCCCACAACCAGAAAAATGAATCTCATTAGTACCCTTACTTATTGCGTTTTGATGTTGTGTTCTGAGTGTAGACATGGCGCTGAGTTAAAGAAAATGAAACAGCTGTTTCCGATGAATGGTTACCACCCCCACCTGTTGTTACATCTACCAGTAAGCGAAAAATAACAAACTTCAATGAAGTTAAGAAACAACGTCTCTCTAAATGTCTTGTATATATGAGACAAAATTATCTTGAGTCAAACATACGCCGATAAAATTTCTAATTTTATAAAACAGTGTTTCAATAGCGTAATTCTCCAGGGCATTTTTTCAACTAGTAGGGCTTTCCCCTCGTACCATAAGGATGTCTTGCCTGCCAATCAACAAAGTTTAGTTATATCTCTATCTATAAGTTAGTTATATCTCTATCTATAAAAGGCAGGATGTGTGTGTGTGTGTGTGTGTGTGTGTGTGTGTGTGTGTGTGTGTGTGTGTGTGTGTAACGAATGCACGGCCGCAATTTTCGACGGATTTGCACCAGAATTTACATGCACATGCTGTAAGTTAGCCGGAAGGCCAAGATCGACTTTGCATTTCCCAACTCCCATCAATAATGGAAATAATCAATTTTTTCATGCTTCTACGGCAGTTTTCATGTAGTTTGCGGCCATTTTGTACTGGCCAGAGTGAGAGCCTATCGCTGACTGCCACGAATAGGCAGGAAGATTCTACTGGACAGCGTGAGAGCCAACAGCTGACTGACACGAATGTTAACTAGCATGATAACATGCAAGAACATCGATAGCTGTATTCGTCACAAGTGGGAAAAAT
>OZ010592.1:83834451-83894451 GCA_963932145.1 Acanthosepion lycidas | reverse complement strand
TATTGTCCTCATCTCTATTGATATATTCACGACGTTTCAGGCTGTTGTACGCTCCGTCCTTCTTCAGGTGATTAGAATTTCAAAATGAACCCTTTATTTCGCCCACCGAGGTAGATTGTTCTAGTTCCACGTGCCATGCCTCTTCTGAATGTCTCAGTTATCTCCATTTAACTCAATTGCTGTTTTTGTTCAGTAGCCAGGTATTAAACTCACAACTCTTTGGGTCAAGTCTCTGGATTCTTCCAACGCTTTTATACACTTGGTCATGACATTCTACGGAAGGATGCTGTGGATACCATGGACCGATTATGTGAACAACGATGAAGTTTTAGAGAAAATAGAAAACAAAAAAAGGAACTTATAACATCAGAAAGAAATAGTTGACATTTCTAGGGCACATTAAGAGGGAAGAGAACTTAGAAAATCTGATACTCAGAGGAGAGATTGAAGGGAAAGATGGACAGAGGAACACAACACATAACCTACTTAATGAGCTTGATTAAACGAATGGCGGAACAAAATTTAGGAGAAATGATAAAAAGACAAAATTTATTAAGATCTACAAGGAAATTGTGTAGAGCCATGATCTCCTACGTGCTGATGGGCCACGTCACATCATGAAGAAGTTCCTGCATCGAATACGTTTCTCAATATTGTACTATAACTAACGATTTTCTTTTATTCCCCTCTTTTGTTACCACTGCAAGAGAATTATGTATTAATTCTAGAATTCGTATTCTCAAACACGAATAAATGTGCCTAGACTCGAGATTTCTCTTCCCGAGATAACATTAACGAGATTTAAGATTTATGGCGTCTGTAATTTATCATAAAGTTTAACATCTCATCTTGTACGTCTCACAACGCCATAATATTATTAAAAGGATATGACAAAAAAAGCGACAATCATCTTTATCCTGAAGAATAATAACAGGTTGAAATTTAAAACGGAGGCATTCATCATACGTAAAATAAAAAAAAATATTATCAAAGCGAAGTAAATTTATTCTCTCCAGTAATAGAACGATTGATTGATAAATAAGATCCCCAATCCAATAAAAGGAGTTTTAAACCAAAGAGTAGTAAATTTATTTATCTCCAAAGTTATTACGTTTGATTGATAAGTATCCAGTTATAAAACAATTTTGAGACTAGATAGAATAATGAAATTAGTATCAAAATGAAGGAAATTTATTTCTCTTCAAAATTACGAAGGTTGATTGATAAGTAAGGTCTCCAATCCTATAAAACAATTTTGAGACCAGATAGAATAATGAAACTGGTATCAAAATGAAGGAAATTTATTTCTCTTCAAAATTACGAGGGTTAATTGATAAGTAAGGTCTCCAATCCTATAAAACAATTTTGAGACCAGATAGAATAATGAAACTGGTATCAAAATGGAGGAAATTTATTTCTCTTCAAAATAACGCGGGTTTATTTATCCCAAAAGTTATAAGGACGGATTGATAAATAAGGCCCCCAATGATATAAAACGAATTTTAAACCCGATAGAATAATAAAATTGGTATCAAAGTGAATTAAATTTCTTTCACTTCAAATTTTTGACCCCAACCAACTGGACGTATGGATGTGGTACTTAGTATTAATAATGGAATTCATTACATTAGTATAATAAAAAGAAAGGATTACCTGGAAGATGCTGGCGTATAAAAGATACTTGATTTCTGGTGAGATATTCTTACACTTCTAAGGTTTGTGTGATCATGGCTCTCCACAACAACTTAACCTTTTTAACTGTATCGAATGAACTAGCGGTTTTAAAAATAGAATAATATTATTCTAATTTAGTTTCATGATAATTCTTATTTTATTTTACATTTGTAACTATTGTTAGGTACATATGATTGTATTTGACATCTTTATGGGGTCGCAAATGCCGAATGTTAGTGTCAAATTGTTGGGTTTGCGGTGAGTAGTCATTTAGCAACGGATTTTTTGTATCTGTGCATAATACGTACCCCTGATTCTCATTATTTTTTCGAAAAAAATACGTATTATACATGGGGAATAACGGTAAATGATAGACCGGCTACTTCGCTACTTTCTCCTACTCATCGTGCTTTCAATATGACAAATGAGTGTCAAACTTCTTTTTTTATGGATTTGTTTTTTTACGAGTTATCAACCCTTTTCATGTAATTTAAGCCAGAAAATTCTTTTAGATAGTAACAATTTGTTTTAGTGATAAAAGTCTTACTAATGGAGGGGGAGAAGACGTGAATTCATACCTATCCTAAAGGTATTTACACATAAGGGAATGTAACGTATGTTAACAATTCCGTGTCGTTATCCATTACACCAACCTCTCATCCATGCTCACAGGTACTGACCAGTCTCGACGTTGCTTAACTTCGGTTATCGCACGGGAACCAGTGTTTGAACATGATGTGGCCTGAATTTTCCACATTACTGTTGCCGCCATTTTATTGCCGCCTTTTTCAGGTTATTTAAATTCAGAAAATATTTTAAGATTGTAATATTTTTTGTGATAATAGTGGTTTAGTAATCTTGCTAATTAACCCATAGCTGGGGCACAAGAAGTAGATTCATACCTATTCCGAGAGTATTTGCTTGTAAGGGAAACCATCGAAACCGACTGGAATTAGAAATCGGTCAACAATTCCAAGTCGTTATATATTACACCAGCTGCACATCCCTGTTTACAGTATCATACGGGAACTGGTGTTTCAACATGATAGGGCCTTATGTTACTTTTCTGCTGCTTCAATTTAAGGATTATACGAGTTGTTTTAGGTTTTTTGAAATCAAAAATAATTTTAGATTGTAATAACGTTTTTGAGATGATAATGCCTTAATGATACAAGTCTTCCTAATTAACCGATAGTTGGGCATAAGCTTCAACATTTCTGCTGCCTCCATGCCCTGTTCATCTGCCAGAAAGGAAGATTAATTTTGTCCAAAAGATCGGTACTTCTTTGTTTTTTCGCGATTTTCCCTGTTACTTTGGACTTTGTTCAATTTATGGAGGGCACAATATGCTATTCAAATGCAACTTCGTCTTTCTGTACCACATTTCCTATCGTCTGTTAAATAATTCCCGCGATAGTTGGATTTCTGGATTTGCCTGATTTTGACATCTGCCATTTGAATTTCGCGTGGTTCATCTCGATGACAACTATATATTGAGTCTAGTTCTCTTAGGATTACGTAGGTTAAATAATAAATCCTGATTGGACGTCTAATTCTCTTAGGATTGCCTAGGTTAAATAATAAATCCTGGTAGGACGTCTAGTTCTCGTAGGATTACTTCGGTTAAATAATAAATCCTGACTGGACGTCTAGTTCTCTTAGGATTGCCTAGGTTAAATAATAAATCCTGGTAGGACGTCTAGTTCTCTTAGGATTGCCTAGGTTAAGCATTAAATCCTGGCAAGATGTCTAGTTCTCTTAGGATTTCCTTGGTTGAATAATAATTCCTATTAAGACGTCCAGTTCTTTGTTGTACTCTTTGAATAAATCCAGTGAGTAGACGGATCCTTGTCTTACGCCCCTTTCTATTATGTGTACCAACTCAGTTCATTTTCTATCTGGGTACAGGTGGCTTGCTCTCAGTATATATATATATATATATATATATATATATATATATATATATATCCACACACATACAAACACACGCACACACACACATATATATATATATATATATAATTTTTAACCGCGTTCTGCGCAAGTAAAGCTGTAAAGCCACTCAGGCGCAAGGAGTTACTTGATGTGGATGTATTAAAAAATCGTAACATTACTAAGGAGCGAGAACAATAGAAGAGTAATCAGGAAGACAGTAGATAGCAATTGATATTGAATTTAATTTTTTGCAGATTAAAGTTGGCTGGAAAGCAAGAAGCCGGAAGGGAGGTTCCACAAGTAAGAATTGTTCGAAAAGAAATTGTTAGCATAGAAGTTACGGTTGCATCGTGCGAATTCAACTGTAAATTGATGAGACCTCGCCACCAGTCTAGTACTGCGCTTAAATTCAAAAAGTCTTTGGTATCATAGCGAAGATCTCATTCGAACAATCATTAAAGTATTTATAGAAAAGGCACAGTGTTGGACAGTGAATGGAGCTGAGCCGCTAGATCAGGATCGACAATATTACTGATTTTTCTTTGAATTTAATCAAGGAGTTTTAGATAGAGTTTTCCTCACGGTTCAAATAGATCTTCGTGTCGTAACTTATCAAAGGGTTCTGCCTAGTCTATGAAATATCGGTATACATTTTCATTTGTATTTCCACGTGACTTACATGCTCTTGACTGAATCAGGGGCGAGCTTATTGCTGGAATGTTTGGGTTTATGCACAAAACACGTGTCTCATCGTATCAATTTTCCCGTAACAGTTATTGCGGACTCAAATATAAGTCCAGGTAATAACGGAGTACACAAACCTATATAAAACAAACGACAATGCCTATATTAACAAAAGTATTACAATTATGGAAGAAAATATTTACAGACTAGTTTCATAAAGTATTTAAATTAAAGAGTGTGTGTGTGTGTGATATTTGTAATGACGGGATTTTTTAGGTAAGTCAAATATGTATCTGGTATCCGTACCGTTGTTAATCGAGTCGTTATAGGGTTCAAATCTTCAACCGCTTTCCCAGAATTCCTTTCAAACAAAACTTCCGGTGAATAGACTTTTAAAATTAAAATTCCTCCTCAAATCTGCATTTCTGAATTTACAATTTTATTCTCAAAATCTCCAATTCACTTCTAAAGTATATCGGTTTGAGTCGCTTTGTATCAAATCAGCGTTTTCCCCGGAATAAGTACGGTCACTTCGACGCTGTGTAATGGTTAACAAGCTTGTATCGCCAGATCATTTACGACTGGGGAGTGAGTTCATTTCTTACTTGGTACTCCATACTTTCAGCCTTGTCTTGAAATTAAGCTACGCATAGGAGTTCATTTGGTATCTCGAGGTGGTGTAATGGTTAGCATGTTCGTCTTGCAAGAAAAAAATACGACTGAGTAGCGAGTTCGATCCTCACTACTTGTTCCGCACTTGTGCCCCATTTAAGCTACGCTGAGAAAACTATTGGACAATTCTATGTTGTGTAATGGTTAGCGAACTTATCTCTATCAATTACGACTAGATTGTGAGTTCGATTCTCTCTCTGGGTGCCTCATAGTTTCGGCCTTGTGCCACATCTAAGCTACGCTGGGAAAACTATTGGACAATTCTATGTTGTGTAATGGTTAGCGAACTTATCTCTATCAATTACGACTAGATTGTGAGTTCGATTCTCTCTCTGGGTGCCTCATAGTTTCGGCCTTGTGCCACATCTAAGCTACGCTGGGAAAACTATTGGACACTTCCATGTGGTGTAATGGTTAGCGAACTTATCTCTATCAATTACGACTAGATTGTGAGTTCGATTCTCTCTCTGGGTGCCTCATAGTTTCGGCCTTGTGCCACATCTAAGCTACGCTTAGAAAAAATATTAATACGATGGGTATTTGAAGTTAAAGTTACTACTTTATATCTCAGATATCGAATTCGCTTATCGAGTATTTTTGTACGTTTCCTATTGTGTCAGTTTATTGTGAACATGATTCTGATCCTCATATTCTGCAAATCCTTTAACTCTTGGGCAACGCCATGCATTTTTTTTTAATCTCAATTTGATCTACACTATTAGTCTTGCCGAAATAACCACTACCAGAAGAGAAAGCAACACTTTTCTTTGTTCCTAGCTACCAAATTAGTTCTTCTAATTAGAATTATGTTGACTGCCCGGATATTGTTGTGCCTATTGTTGTAAAAGCCGACAAAGCAGAAAAAAATGAAACAAAGCAATTATTTCGCAATTCACTAAACATGGAGGATATATATCTATTTGCAACAAAACATTTTTGCGTAATTCGAGGCCGACCCTACAGCAGGTTGCAATGTATCCATAATTACACCCAGAAAGCAGTTCCTCTGCCCCACAAAAAGGGTAGAAAAAATCGAACGAAATAGAAACTTTATAAAGTACATTATCGCTGACAACCAACAGGAAAGCGAATGAAAATAATTCATTTCAACTGTCCTTCGGCAAAACCTATCGATTAACACAAGTGTAGATAATAGCAAACCCAACATCTAAAAGGATTCCTGTTACCTTATATATAACCTTATCTTAGATATAACTTTACGTTAGATATAACCAATCATTTGGGAGGATAAAAACATACTCTAGAATTCAATATAACGGTGTGCTTGTTACAGATTCAGCTGCGTTCTTGAAATTAATTTGGTTTCTCTTCAGAAATGGCTTTAGAATTTCAAAACATCTAATAAAGATGCCAACATGAGTAGCAAAGTTAAAATGGTTGTCATTTACGTGATTTAAATTATTATTACTGTAGGTTGTCAAAAGGTTGTGACAATTCTTCATGAATTCATTTAATAATAGAACACAACGCTGATTAAAATCAGTATTTACATTATTCGGACTATTGTCCTCATCTTCGTCGCCATATTTATTACAACGTTTCGGCCGTTGTACGCTTCAGCTTTCTTCAGGTGGTTGGAATGTCGAACTGAACCTTAAGGACACATGGCACAGTGGATAATGGCATTAGTTAGGTACAGTGACATTACCCAAAGAGTGCGAGTTCAATACCCGGTTAAGGCAGTGGAGAACTTTCAGAGGAAAATTAATAGGAGATAAATGATAATTGACATCCATTAAACATGGAACTAGAACAGTCTACCCCAGTGAGTGAAATAAAGGGTTTAGTTCGACATTCTAACCACCTGAAGAAGGCCGAAGTGTACAACGGCCGAAACCTTGTAATAAATATGGCGACAAAGATGAGGACAATAGTTTTTTAATCCTAACTTAGGTTTCGGCTTGCATAAGCCATCATCAAAAATGACAATTACATTACAATATATTAAACAATACACGGACATAGCAACAATGATTTCCAAGCAACGACAAATTCGTGCATACGAGACGCTGGAAGTGAAAATCGCTGCGTGTTATTTTGTTCAAGTTAGGTTTCAACTGTTTTATATATATATAACTTCAAGAATTTTTAGTTTTATTTATTGTTTTAATGTTTAAGTATAGTTGTGTTTTCAACAAGGATTTTCCGGAATTGTGTATGGGGCCAGGCATGCTGTTTTAAATGGCTAAAAATGTTAGAATTATCATTCAAATGTAGAGTCAAGCATCGTGAAATCGAGCTTGTGGTGTGACCAACATAAATATTATTTAATCCGTTAGAGATACAATCTCCCAGGGGGGAACTTGAATTTGTAAACTATGTTGTTTTTTTCAAATCGTTAACGGGGGTGGGGGAAGAATTATTGCGAAGAATTAAGTTGGATATACTAGATTTAGTGTAGTATATGATAAACTTAATTTTTTGCTAGGGTCTGTTGTAGATATATCAGTATTTACCATTAATTTACCATTATAGATTAATATATTTGAGATTAGTTGAAGCAGTATTATGTACTATTTGCTTAGTATTGAGATTTCTAAGAAAGCATCTTATTTGTTCATCAATTATATAGTTTGGAAAGCTATTATTAATAAGTGTCTGTTTTATATTCTTTAGTTCACTGTAAAAAATCTGTTTTATGGATGAATTAGTTTCTGTACGATATATTAGATTCTTTATAATTGCTATTTTGTTGTAATATGGGCATTCACTCTTGTAGTTAAGTGTACATGAATTTATGCTTGTAGGTTTTTTGTATGGCGAAATAGTAAATTTGTCATTATTTGTGTTTATCAATATGTCAAGGAAGGGGATTTTATTATTAGCATTGAGTTCATATGTGAATTTAAGGACAGAATTATTTTGGAAACGTTTTTGAAGTTGAATTATTTCATCTGTATTTTTAACTAACATAAGAATATCATCAACGTATCTTAGGTAGATTGATGGCTTTTTAAAATCTGTAAATATCTTATTTTCGAGGTTCGACATGTAGAAATTGCTAAATCTCGGGCCCAGTACTGAACCCTTGGAGACACCATCATGTTGTATATATTATTATTATTATTATTTTGATCGAAGAAAGGGACTTCAGTAGTACAAAATAATAATAGTTTCCGTAATATATTAGGACTAATTTTAAGTAGGGGTAAAGATGAATTACTGTATATATTATGCACACACACACACACACATATATATATATATATATATATATATATATATATATATATATATATATAGATAGATAGATAGATAGATAGATAGATAGATAGATAGATATGTATATATACTTGTTTATATTTATATATACATTTATATATATATACATAACATATATATATGTCTCATTAATACACACACACACACACACACACATCTACTTCTGTATGGAGCACTGTCTTCTTAAAAATAAAAACAAAAATACTAAGGAAATCCGGATTATGCACCCAACGTGTTCCTTTCTATTTTCTGCATACCTGCGCACTCGAAACTCACTTGGTGCTTCATGCTGTTGTCCTTGTGCCACATGTAAGCTACGCTTAGGAAATCGCTGTTGGTCACTTCAGCCTGTCATAATGGTTGGCAAGCTGGTTTCGCTAAATCAATTTACGGCTGAGTAGTGAGTTCGATCCTCACTGGTGGCTTTATACTTTCGGATTTTCGTCGCGGCACCTAAATGATTTCCTAAGGGTGACACATGTCCATAAATTATGGCGTACATACTGACCCTACAATATAACACCTACCCTGGTTACATGACAGCGGCTCCGATAAACTGTTATAAAAGCCTGCAACAACACCCGGTGTACTTACGCTATTTGATGGGTTTACTGGAAAAATACAAAAAATCTGTATATATATATATATATATATATATATATATATATATATATATAACCTGAGGATGACCTTCAAAAGTGGTTCAACACTTCGCAGACACGTCTTCCGAGTAAGAGGAGAACATGATTAAGGATTTCGTGTAAGCCATTTCATGAAGCAGCTGTGGCAAGAAACAAGCCGCCATATTAAGATGAAACAGCAGGAACATCTTAAGGCGGTAAGACGAAGGGAAATAGAAAAATCAAGCGTGGCTGACAAGATATGGACAGAAAAGGGAGATCAATGTGATTGAAATAATAGAAAGGACATAACTGGAAAATAAGAAAACTGAAAGAATCAGCGCATATGCTAGGCCACAAAAATCTCCTAAGCCGGCCAAACATAGACACGAATACAATAATATGGAGTGCTAGTGAAAACAATAACAACAGAAAATTGTAATATGATCTCTGGTAAAAAAGAAAAAAGAAAATGATTACTGAGACATTAGGTTTATAAGTCCCCCGCCCAATTTATACATTGGTATTTTCAAGGCCATATGTCCCAGTGGATAAAAGCATTCCATGAGCCAATGAGTTATGAGTTCAATCATGAACAAAAACTTGGACAGTTATGTTAAAGGGAGATAACTGATAATGAGAATTTTGGAAGAGGCATGACCCGTGGAACTAGAACAATCTTTCCCGGTGGATTAAATAATGGGTTCGCTTCGAAATTCCAATCACCTGATGAAAGTCGGAGCATACAACGTTGGGAGAACAAGTCCGCACAATGTAAATAGTGTAAATAATATATCTCTCTATCTCTATCTCTCTCTCTCTCTCTCTCTCTATATATATATATATATATATATATATATATATATATATATATTAGGTTGGTGCAAAAATAATGACGTAATAATGTCGTTTTTTGACGTTAAAAATACGTCAAAAAACGACATTATTACGTCATTATTTTTGCACCAACCTAATATATATATATATATATATATATAAAATATCACTTGATAATTATTAGGTTGGTGCAAAAATAATGACGTAACAATGTCGTTTTTTGACGTATTTTTAACGTCAAAAACGACATTATTACGTCATTATTTTTGCACCAGCCTAATATATATATATATATATATATATATATATATATATATAATATCACTTGATAATTATTAGGTTGGTGCAAAAATAATGACGTAACA
This sequence comes from Acanthosepion lycidas, assembly GCA_963932145.1. Taxonomy (NCBI): domain Eukaryota; kingdom Metazoa; phylum Mollusca; class Cephalopoda; order Sepiida; family Sepiidae; genus Acanthosepion; species Acanthosepion lycidas. The sequence goes on along the minus strand of OZ010592.1, from coordinate 83,884,421 downwards.
ATGTCGTTTTTTGATGTTAAAATTACGTCAAAAAACGACATTATTACGTCATTATTTTTGCACCAACCTAATAGTAGGGATAATTCCAAGGAGGGTATGATTCGCAAGAGAACTCAATGTAAGAACAGAGCAAATATAATAATGAATAGAGAATCTTTAAAAATCCTTTCACGTGATATTTTAATTCCAGGACTCAGACGTCCATCTGTTCAAAACAAATTTTACAAAATAAATTATTTTATTTTATAATAATAAAATACAATAATAAAAATTTTTACAAAATAATTTTATTCTTTTGTAAAATTTGGTCTGAAGAGATGGGTTTCTTACGGCACGATATAAAATATCACCTGAATGGATTCTGTATTCATTATATATATATATATATATATATATATATATATATATATATATATATATATATATATATGAATGAACAACATATAGTTTTGTTGCACTTTCAACCCTGAAGATTGTCTTGGAAAAAGATCGAAATTACTTAGGAAATGAAAATAAAAGAAATTTAAAAAGCCATAGCACATTTTTCTCATCCTTTAACATCAATACACGGAAGGTTATTCGTGAGTATGAACGTATCTTATTAAACATTAGCAGACATAATGTCTGTAATTTACTCAATCAGACTTGTCTAATATATATATATATATATATATATATATATATATATATATATATATATTACTGTGGTGAAAGTGTTAACAGCTTGTCTCGCCAGATCGATTACTATTCAGTCGTAATTGATCTAACGAGACACGCTTGCTAAACATATCACTACGTCGAAGTGCCCCGTTGACTGAACAATGTGGGAATTCAAAAAATTAATTATGACGTTTGGCAGATTTGGTTAGATTTTAGTTAAGTGACTGGTGCCAAGAGCTTTTCTAAACCTCCTGCTAGAAACTGAAAGTGTCATAAGTGAATTTTCGATTTAATGAATGTTAAATGCCGTTTATTATTCATGGTCCAAGTGACTCGATATCTGGCTTGACGGTTACTTTTGTAGGCCATTACGCGAGGCTATCGATTTTTACACTCGGTATTCAACACAGAATCGTTACAAAATCCTGTCTCAAATTCAAACGATGTAAACTATGTCGTTTTGTCACATATGTTACTATGTGAGAAAACGACATTATTTTTGAACCAACCTAATAGTTTCTTACTGATAATGGAGAATTTATTCTAACTGCAAAGCGTTCAAAGTTCAACGAAACTAACACTATGTGTATGAATAGAGGGATAATCTTTACCATGGTAGATTATCGTGATTAAAATTACAAGTGATTAGTTTAGATTAGGGGATTCAATATCATATTACTTTTACTTAAACAACGTCACATCCAATAAGTTTTGTAGGTAGAGAATTCGTAAGGAGAGTTAACCATGATATGTCTTGAGAGTGATACTGAGGGCTTTCCCATTATCTTATCTACGTTAGTTTATGAGGACACCACCTCTAGTTAGCTGACCGTTGACTCAGAGAGTTCCTCTGCCTTTTGTTAGGTCTTGTTTTTCGTCCTACTGGCTTGCAAACGAGCTGTCTCAATCGGAAGAACTTAGAGTCGGGCAGTCGACAGGAAGACGAAACTTATTGAGAGGTCCAAACGACAGGGAGAAGTGGAGAGCTATGATCACCTACGTCGTGAAAGGACACGGCACATAAAAAGAATGAATTTTCTACGGGAAATAATCTTACGAAGGGGAAGGTAAAAAAAGATGGCAGGAATTTAAAAACGATGGTGAAAAGATGGCTACATTAGTTAAATGTCCATACGTTCCGTGTCCAGAGAGTTATTTTGTGTTTGATGCGACCAGCCACAGGATAACGGTCCGGTGACATGTGTCGCTTATGTCGTTCCTTTCCGGGCGAGGGATATGTTCCGAGGAATTTTATCCCACTTTACACTGTTTATGCTGCAGTCGCTGGATGACGGTCAGGTGAGAACTTTTGTGCATGTCGATCCTTACCGGGCGAGGAGCTAATTCCCATAGACTTAACCCCCTTCATGCCGTTAGCTTTCGTATAATCTGAGTCGTTAGCCATGATTTGTTTTAGGATTAATAGTGGAGTGGTTTCCCGTTGCCTTCTCCATGGTGGTTTATTGAGACACTACCTCTAGTTAGCTGGCTGTTGACACAGAGATTTCCCTCTGCCTTTTGTTAGGTCTTGTTTTTCGTCCTACTGTCTTGCAAACGAGCTGCCTCACTCGGAACTTGGAGCGGGATAGTCGCTTTAATCGCCGACATTTTGACTGGAATACTTACCGAAAGGTGAAGGAAAAATAATTACAAAAAAGAAAAACAATTTAAGTTTTAATTTAATTAAAATCCTGATGCCTCTTACTAAAATACTAACAAAGAGTGGGGAGGACATTAAATTCATTTCACTTGCAGAAGAAAAATTTGAGAAACAAGAAAAGCAAAATAATTAGTAATAAGCGAAGAGAAAGATGAGGACAAGTTCCCCATATTTGAACCCAAGACCGAAGGGTAGGGTAATCTGACCGTTTAAATCGAAAAAAAATCACTTCACGACAGGTCTATCTTCTCTGTCAACTTACACTCAAACTTAGAAAACTTATGAATTCAGTACCATTAGAAGTAGGAGAGTTATGGAAATTAAAGTAATTAGTAGTAACGAAAGAACAGATTAATACTTAACTAAATTAGTAATTTGGAAACTAACAAACAAACAAAAAATGAGAAAAGCCAAGTTGCGCAAGAATGACTTTTAAATACATACATGTTACTTAGACCCGGCCAAGAATTGAGAAAGTACAGATAACTGGGACAGGAATTGTCTGGTCAACTTTAACGCTTCAAAAACAAACTACTCTCTATTAATCACCACAGAGATCCTTCCCTGCCCTCCATTACAATGTCTGACGCTCAACTTCTCGAGAGCAACTCTCTGCGGCTGCTCGGTCTCACGTTGATTGCTGACCTGAGATGGAATAAATACATTGAGTCAATTGCAAGTCCACCGCAAGAAAAGTTGGCTCCCTGTGCCGCGCCAGGAAATTTTTCTCCCCAGAATTGACCCTCCAGATCTACAAATCAACAATTCGCCCTTGCATGGAGTATTGCTGCCATATATGGTCTGGTGCCCCTTCTGTTTGCCTCGGGGTTCTTGATAGGCTCCAGAGGTGGATATGCAATATAATTGGCCCTGCTCTGGCATCTCGTCTACAGTCACTTTCTCACAGACGCGCCGTCGCCTCTCTCTGTCTGTTCTACAAATACTTTCATGGTAATTGCTCCGAGGAGCTGCATTCGCTGGTTCCCAAACTTCATGAGTTCAAGCGCCCTACGAGGCTGGCATCCCGCTCTCACCCTTTCACTGTCGAAACTCCTAAATGTAGCCGTCTCTTCAACTCTAATAGCTTCATGTCTCGCACCTCTCGCCTGTGGAACTCCTTTCTCTATTTCAGTTTCTCTGAGAGCTATAATCACCAGCTATTCATATGTAATGTCAATCGACATCTCCAGTTGGCTTGATCTATCCACTACCCTTCTCCTCATACTCTCTTCTATCACTCCTGTCTGATCTCGCTCTATATTTTCTGTAACCCCTTGCGTCCTAGTGGCTTCCCGCCTTGCTTGGGGTGAAATGCTTTAAAAACAAAGTAGGATTCTAAGAGTATCATGGACCGAGAGTGTGAGCAACGATGAGATCTTAGAGAGGATGCAAACAAGGAGTCTTATAATTAATATTAGGAAGAGGCAGCTGAAGTTTCTGGGAAACATAATGAGGAAGGAGGGCCTGATATTTAGAGGTGCGAATAGAGGGAAAGAGACAAAGGAAAACAACTCGTGACATATCTGGCGGACTTAAGCAAGTGGCAGAACGTGGTCTGGGAGAGGAAGCAAAGGGAATGAACTTGTTGAGATCTGTAACGGATAGAAAGAAGTGGAGAGCCATGATCGCCTACGTCCTGAAAGGACATGGCACATAAAAAGAAAGAAGAGTTAAAGGTGAGAGTAAGAATAATGGAAATATTACATATTTCACTACAAAGAAACATATGGCAATTATTGACCTAGAACTGATTCTTTTGTGTCTGTCTATATTTCTGAGATGAGGTATTATGTACACTATTTACATTATTCGGACTATTGTCCTCATCTTTGTCGCCATATTTATCACAACGTTTCGGCCGTTGTACGCTCCGGCCTTCTTCAGGTGGTTGGAATTTCGAACTGAACCCTTTATTTCGATCACTGGGGTAGACTGTTCTAGTTCCACGTGCCATGTTTGATGGATGTCAGTTATCAGTTATTTGCTAATTTTCCCTCTGAAAGTTCTCCACTGCTTTAACCGGGTATTGAACTCACACTCTTTAGGTCTGTCACTGGATCTAACCAACGCCATTATCCACTGTGCCACGTGTCCTTGAGTTCGACATTCCAACCACCTGAAGAAAGGTGAAGGGTACAACGGCCGAAACGTTGTAATAAATATGGCGACGACGATGAGGACAATAGTCCGAATAATGTAAATACTATGATTCCTTTTTTCTGTGTGTGTGTGTGTGTGTGTGTGTGTGTGTGTGTATACGTGTACGTGTGCGTGTGTGTATGTGTGTGTGTGTGTGTTTTCAGGGGAACATATTTCCAGTACTTGTTATAGTTCTTTCCAGCATTGATGGAGGTTTCCTTCCTAGCCTTTCGTCTGAAGTAGCGTGGAATGTCAACGTCTTGATTATGTCATTATTTTTTATTTGAGTTACATGTATTATCCAGTTTAGTTGTTTCCGCTTTTAGTAGTCCTCAACTGCAGTTGTTTCTGTCTATATCTCTGAGATGAGGCATTACGATGACTTGCATTATTTACATTATTTGGACTGTTATCCTCATCTTCATGGCCATATTCACAGTTTTTCGGCCTCAGTATTTCTGAGATGAGGTATTATGATTACTTGCATTGTTTACAATATTCGAACTTTTATCCTCATCTTCATTGCCACATTCGCAACGTTTAGACCTCTATATCTCTGAGATGAGGTGGGCACCCCACTTTGGTGTAATGGTTAGCAAGCTTGTCTCGCTAGAACAATTACGACTGAGTAGTGAGTCCGATCCTCACTGGGCGCCTCATAATTTTCGGCCTTGTGCCACATCTAAGCTACGCTTGGAAAATCACTATCTCTGAGATGAGGTATTATAACAACTTGCGTTATTTACATTATTCAGACTATTATCCTCATCTTCATTGTCATATTCACTACGTTTCGGCTTCTATATCTCTGAGATAAGTTACTAAGATGACTTGCATTATTTACATTATCAGAAGTGTTATCTACATTTTCACTGCCATATTAACTACGTTTCGGCCTCTGTACGCTCCGGCCTTCATCAGGTGATTGGAATTTCGAACCGAACCCTTTATTTCGTCCACCGGTGTAGATTGTTCTAGTTCCACATGCCATGCCTCTTCCGGATGTCTCGGTTATTTCTCTTTAAGTCAGCTCTCCAAATTTTGGTTTACCACTGCTGTGGCCTGGTATTGAACTCACAACTCTTTGCAAGGAGCCGAACATTTTAGCGTTGGTTCGTTTGGACGAGTTCCACTTGAGTTTAACTCACAATAGGCGATGAATGCGCAGGACCTCCCTGAGTGAACGCATGTTCATTGCGATAAGGGAATATGAAGAGTATGATCTAAAAGACAAAGAATAACAATAATCTGATCAAGTCTTGCAATAATAATTTCTCAAAATGACAGAAGTTATCTTAAAAGAAACCATTGAGGTTTATATTTCGAAGAATACTGATAATGATAATGAAAATACTTCTGTTAATGTCAAAATTTAAAATCCAAGAAAGCGATAGGCAATAACACAGAGCAATATGACATGTTGAGAGCTTTAATACCATTCCCTCTTTATTGGATGAGGCGATATACGTAAAAAAAAATCGTTCATGATCACAATATTGTTTCCACATTGGGAAAATGTTCCTGATATATATTTAGAAATAAAACCCAAAGAAGAATCTGCAATATTATTGGTGCTAAGCTAGCATCTCGACTGCAGTCACTTTCTCACCGCCGCTACTCTGTGCCTTTTCTATAAATACTTTCATAGCAATTGTTTTAATAAAGTTTTCTCTATGGTACCTAGACTTAATGAATTTGAGCGCTGTACTAGATTGGCGGTAAGGTCTCATCATTTTACAGTTGAAATAGCTAGATATAACCGTAAGTTTTAGTTAAACCGTTTATATTATCGCATCTTGTTTGTGAAACTGCCTTTCGGTTTCTTGCTTTAAGGGGTTCTTTAGCTAGGGAATTTTTTTTTTTTTTAAGGAATTTTTAATAGAAAATTTTATAACTGTTCGGGTAAACTTTCCTCTATGGTACTGAATTTAAGAACAGTTGAAATGGTTCGATGTGTGTCCTTTTTCTTTTACATTCATAACCTCTTGCATCTTAGTGGCTTTATTGCCTTGCTCCGGGTGAAATTAATATGCTAACCTCCAGGAGATTTGCTTATTGCGCCTTCTTTGATTAACGTTTTCCCCTGACATGAGGTAGAAAGATTATACTGAATCAATTGCTACCTCTGCTGCTAGGAGAGTCGATTCTCTGTATCGTGCTAGACAATTTTTCTAGACAGTATCTAACTTACATATTTATGTAAAATAAAACCTGCCATTCATCCATGTCACTCGCCTCCTTATAACAACATTCTACCATTCGCTCATGATTTGAATATTGTTGTCATATCTGGTCTGGCACTATATAGTTGGAGATTCGCGAGAAAAACCCAAAGAAGAATCTGCAATGTTATTAGTACTAACCTGGCATCTCGGTTTCAGTTTCTTTCCAACCGCCGTCATGTAACGTCCCTGTGTCTTTTCTATAATTACTTCCACAGACTGTACTCAAGCGCAGTACTAGATTGGCGGCAAGGTCTTATCATTTTACAGTTGAAACTGAGTCCTCACCTTAACCCAACTGAAGACCTTTGGGCGATAATGGACAAGCGTGCCCGTAATAGGAAAGTTAAAACAGAAGATAAGCTTTTTCGCGAATTAAAGGAATGCTGGAAAAATCTGGCGAAGGACGTTGACTCACTGAAAAATTTAGTCTATAGCATGCCACAAAGAATTAAGACGGTTTTTAAAGCAAAGGTTTTCTACAAAATAAAATTAGAAAATAAAAAAAAATGAAGAAATGAAATAATAATTAATGCTCAAGCTTTGTAAAGAGCATAATTTTTATTTACAAAATAAAAAAATGCTAGGAAGGCGCATTTCTTTTTATTTTGTAAATAATCAGGCTCTTTTCAAACTTCGTGTAAACTTTGCGCAATGATTATTATTTGTTTTATTTTTAATTTAAAAGAAAATCTATACTTTATTATTTAATTTTTTTATTTAAAAGGGAAAATGTACTATAAAAAAAACAACAGCTGAAAAAAAACATTTGTCATCGCTTTCCGACACAATTTAAGTGCGCAGTAATTTAGAAGAATAATATTAGTAAAGAGCAGTAAAAAGGCCGTTATTAAGCTTCCGCTCGCAAAATGTTCCGCAGTGAATGTAGTTAAACAACGCCATTAATGGCCAACGGCTGAACGCGACTGGGTCCTAACTTTTATTGTCGATAAATCCAAAACGGTAGGTTTTATCAAAATTTAATTGTTATTTCGAGTTCAGCATGTACATTTAAATGGAAATATGACGGTTTGAGAAAAAATTTAATAGCTATTTAGAGTGGGGCTTAAAAAGCAAATTTACCGAAAAAAATTATATCCAGCAATAGATTTTTGAAGAAAAAAATATTACCAGCAACAGAATTTTGAAGAAAAAATTATTGCAAGAAATAGATTTTTGAAGAAAAAATTATTACTAGCAATAGATTTTTGAAGAAAAAAATTATTGCTAGCAATAGATTTTTGAAGAAAAATAGTACCAAGAAATAAAAAATCTTGCCGGCATTAAACCATTCTGGTTGATATGTTATAAAACAAAGCAAACCAAACAATTTCACAGGTAAGCACAAAGTCAGTCGCAACATAGCAGTGGACAGATCGCGACGTGGTTAGATGCAATATATCCATGAATAGTTACGGCTGTATGGTATCACTCACAACTCCTCATTTCTGTGAGGACCCGTAAGGTTTGCCCTAGGTAAATAATGTAGATCATTCGTAATTCTCGACTTAAAAAAAAAAGAAAAAAACAGGATGCAAAGTAATTTTAACGACTTCACAGACACCACATACGTTCTTGATAATGACTGCGATAGTCGGTTGATTGATTGATTAGTTTTCTATGGCTTATCAGACATTTGCAGGTTATTGAAAACCAGAAAATATGTTTAGTTTGCAAATGTTCTTTTTTTAGATAATAATGATTTAGTGATACACTTCTTACTAATTAACCCATAGGTGGGGGAGTGGTTGTTTCATACCTTTGCCAAGGCTATTTGCGCGTAAGTGAATATAACGAACCCAACGGGAATTAGAACTCCGCTCTCCAATTTCCAATTTCGTGCCATTACTAATTACACCAACCGCACATTCAAGATTTCAGCACCTACTACTCCCCAGTGGTGACCCATCTAGTTACTGACCAGGTTCAACATTGCTTAACTTCGGAAAACCGGTGTTTCAAGGCGATGTGTCCGTACGCTCTGCGATAGTTAAAAGTACTTCAACAAAAATAACAAAGAATGAACAGCGAACAGTTTATTGGCTACTTTGAGCGCAATACTCAACACCGTATCCGAAAATTGTAAAAATATAATCCAAAATTATTTATTTTACTTTTAATACTAATATAATATATGCGCACATTAATTATATAATCGACTAGCAGCATGACCCGGCGTTGCCCATGCTTGATTCAGAAATCGTACCACTCATACAGCAATCGCTATCACTTGACTTAAAATATTTTTGCCCTTCCTTGTCTTTAAAGGAGTGCGCTTTGCCGTGCTCATGTCTTACATGCCTTACTTCTTGCCTATCTCAAACTGCGAATTTTTTCTAAGCTCTATACTAAACATTAAATCTGTTACGAAAACAGAACTAAACAAAATGAACACAAAACGATCAGCTTTAAAAAAGGACTCGTAACTGGAAGAACTGAATGAAAAAAGAATGTTAACAACAAATACTTTTTCACACCCAACCCAGTTCTGCGGAATCAGAATCAACGTTGAGTTTAAGCAAGCGAATGAGCCAACGGGAATAAATTGCCAGGCGGATTTAAATTTTTCCCACTTGTGACGAATGCAGCTATCGATTTTTTTTTGCATGCTAGTTAACATTCGTGTCAGTCAGTTGTTGGCTCTCACGCTGGCCAATAGAATCCTCCTTTCTATTCGTGGTAGCCAGCTATTGGCTCTCACTCTTGCCAGTACAAAATGACCGCAAACTACATGAAAAGTGCCGTAGAAGCATGAAAAAATCGATTATTTCCACTATCGATGGGATTTGGGAAATGCAAAGTTTGTGTTGCCCTTGCCGCTAACTTGGAGCATGTGCATGGAAATTTTGGTGCAAATCCGTCGGAAATTGCGGCCGTGCATTCGTTACACACACACGCACACACACACACATCCTGTCATTTATAGATAGAGATCTTGCACATTTACGAATCTGCCATTCGTCCGTAAATTGAACACTGCTGCCATATTTGGTTCGGTGCTCATCTTATTCATCTCGACGTTCTTGACAAAAATCCTAAGAAGAATCTGCAATATAATCGATCCTGACCAGACATCTCTGTTTCATTTTCTTTCTCACCGACGTGACAAGGCTTTATTTTCATGGCAACTGTTCTGACTAGATTTTTTTTCCCTGGTACCTCAACTACATGAATTTAAGGGTGCAACGAGATTGGTCTCTGGGTCCCGCCCTTTTCATGTTGAAATAGTTAAATGTAACCACTACTTCTAATCCAACAGTTTCTTTTCTTGCTCTTCCTGCCTGCGAAATTCCTTTTCGTTTACTTTCTTCTCTAATAACTACACTCTTCAAAAATTTAAATGCAACGTCAATCGCCATCGTCTGTCATCTTGAATCACGTTCGTCTTTTATTCTTTACTCAATCCACCCGATTTCCAGTCTTTTCTCTCCCTTTCATCTCCTGAAATCCTATGTATACTAGTAGCATTCCCACTTGCTTGAAGTGAATTTAAAAAAGAAATAAATAAGATAAGATGCATTTCAAAATACCATTTTCTATGGAGAAAGATATAACATTTAATGCGGGCTGTTTACTTTGTACAATATTAACTTCTAGGGTTTGGGATCTTTCTTGCATTGGGTGCTGCGGATTATTTTGGTATTATCTAATATTAGTCTTATGTTGATAGTTGCATTTTGGTCGTTCATGATGTGTTGGTGGATGTGTGCACGGATTGCGCTGAATTTCGACAGGTGACAGGTCAACCTGCGAGGGAGTGTGGTGCATGTGTACTCCATGTAAGTATTTAATATTGTTTTTTTTTTTTTTAGTAGTATTCGTGATACAATCGACTAATAGTCGTTACACATGACGCCACGGTAGGTCATTTGAAACAGCGAACTCCCCAAAGAATACCAGGATGCAGAAAAAGGAATTCTAACTACCACACAGACAACAGATCAGCTCTTGATAATGACTGCGGGAGTCGAAATTACTAGGACAACATCGGACAGTTTATCCGCAACTTCGAGAGCAGTACTCAAAATTTTATCCGAAAAAAACCCGCTACACCCATACTACAAAATCTGCCTCAGATATTGTGGACAGCGTAATTAAATAGGAGGCATAAACTTTTAGAATAACCTTCGAGTAGACACACACACACACACACACTAACACACACACACTAACACACACACACACAGAGTGGCAAGACACTTCCAGAAGGATACCATACGAGCAAGGATGAGGCGATTTCCCGGTCCTATCGAACTGTTACCATAGAAAATATGGTTACATCCGGACAATAAAATTTTATAAGGATGAGACCTTGCCGCTAATCCAGTTGTACTCTTAAATTCAGAAAGTCTACGTAAAAAAGTGAAAAGCTTATCAGAAAAAATTACCATGAAAGTATGTATAGAAACGTCCCAGGGAAGCAACATAACATCGGCGAAAAGGTGAATTAAACCGATATGCCATGTTATGACCAATAATATTGCAGATTCTTGATTGGATTTTAATCTAAGATGCCAGTTTTTTACTTAATGATTATTTATTTCTAGTATTCTATATCGAACATAGTTTTTTTTTTAACACCAGAACTCAATGTACGATAATACAGGGTTGTTGAAAGGGTCACTGCCTATTTTATGTCTGAGTGGCCAGCCAAGAGTACTGACTTAACACCCTGTGACTTTTTTCTTTGGGATTGGTTTTAAAGGGCCAAGTCTACTATAACAAACCAAGACTTTGGAAGAACTTGAAGGGCGAATAGAAGAAGTTATGTCTTCCCTACCACGATAGTTCGTGGTGAAATCACTTGACACGATTCCTGGGCGGCTCGAGAAATAATAACTTGTCATTAATGCCCTTACTCGTCTAAATGTATCATGTGTTCATGTATGTCTGTCTGCATATCTTAAAAATTGTTTGAACGGATGTCGCTCTAACACATTTTGAACTGAGTAAATCTCAAGAGTGGTTTCAGAATGTTCCTGGTTTGTGTATGGGCTGGGGTCAATTTTCAAAATTGTTAGTTATTAGGTTGGTGCAAAAATAATGACGTAATAATGTCGTTTTTCGACGTTAAAAAATACGTCAAAAAACGACATTGTTACGTCATTATTTTTGCACCAACCTAATTTTTACACAATTTACATTATCTGGACTATTGTCCTCATCTTTTCTGTCATATTTATTACAACGTTTCGGCCGTTGTACTCTCCGGCCTGCTTTAGGTGGTTGGAATGTCGAACTGAACCCTTTATTTCGCTCACTGGAGTAGACCGTTCTAGTTCCACTTGCCTTGTCTAATGGACGTCAGCTATCAGTTATCTCCTGTTAATTTCCCTCTCCAAGTTCTCCACCGCCTTAACCAGGTATTGAAGTCACAATCTTTGAAGAAGGCCGGAGCGTACGACGGCCGAAACATTGTGATAAATATGACAACAAAGATGAATCATGTAAATATTGTACATAATACCTCATCTCAGAAATATAGACAGATACTGAAAGGCCGAAACAGTGTGATAAATATGGCGACAAAGATGAGGATAATAGTCCGAATAATGTAAATAGTATACATAATACCTTATCTCAGAAATATAGACAGATGTCAGTTATTTTTATTTCAAATATACCCAATGTTTTATATATAAAAATATATAATAAAAAACAATAAAAAAATAAGCAGATAGATGAATAGTGGCTGCCGAAACATACCTTATATATTGTCGTTGGGAACGGACTGATAACTCTCAGTATGCAAAGAACTGATACACCTCTATTAAATGGACTGTTCCGGTAGGAATATAAGCATCTACGTTGTTAGGGTTTGCTTTTCAGCTTCGGCTTGAGGCTAGCTGCGACTTGTTCCAGCTAGACGGTGGAACTCTTTGCCTTCGGGTAGAGAGGAACCCGGACGAGGCTCCGCCGAAAGGCAGAGTCCCGTTCGGGGAGGTAGACTGCCCCTAAACCCGTTTATACGGGTTCGAAAGTTAATATTTTTGTCCGAGCCTACGGGCTCAGAGAACCCACGTTTAACCGGCTTTGTGCCACATACAACCCTCGTGGGGGGTAGCTAAATATACCAGCTTAGCAAGCAGTGTGTAATCCTCTCTCTCAAGTAGTTTGTAACAAATTATTCTAGCTATCAGTTGCGTCTCTGTCTTTGGTCAGAGTGCACTCACGGGCGACTCCGTCAAAGAACAGAGTAGCAACTGAGACAAATTTTACTGAGAGGTGCCCATCCCTGGGGAACAGCTGCCCGATGCCGCGACCTCTCATTGCACCAGAGAGAGGGATCACTGCTTGCACCTAGGCCAGCGCAACCGACGGTTGCGGTTGCTAGGGCAATTTTTGTTACTAGGCCAGGTGTACATGCTCGTGTACCCACCTTTAAAAAAAAGACATTGTGTCACAACTCGTTTTAGTGGGGAGACAGAGTAAACACCTAGTGGGGAGACAGAGTAAATACCTCAGTTTGAGCAAGCATCAAGGAGTTGAACTCTCTGCCTTCGGCCATAGAGTAACCCAGACGACGCTTTGCTAAAGCTTTGCTGCAGTCACGTCGAGAGTGGTTGACAAACTGGAACCCGTGTATGCGGGGTCTACGGCGAATTTTTTCCCGAGCCTACGGACTCGCATTGCCTCATATAAAAATATGCTTTCTTCCACATCCTGCCTCGTGAGGAGGTCAGGTTAATATCGTTTGCTTTCCAGCTTCGGATTGTTCTGTTTTTAAAATAAACACTTATACTTTGTATTTTGCCGATCTAGTTATTGTTTCAATAAACCCTCTGGACAACATTACAAAATATATATCTTTTTTATGTGCCGTGTCCCTTCAAGGCGATCATGGCCCTCCACTTCCTCCTATCAATTGTAGCTTTGTCCTTTTACTACTTCGCCTGGGCTATGTTCTGTCATCCACTTGCTTTCTTCCACATCCTGCCTCGTGAGGAGGTCAGGTTAATATCGTTTGCTTTCCAGCTTCGGATTGTTCTGTTTTTAAAATAAACACTTATACTTTGTATTTTGCCGATCTAGTTATTGTTTCAATAAACCCTCTGGACAACATTACAAAATATATATCTTTTTTATGTGCCGTGTCCCTTCAAGGCGATCATGGCCCTCCACTTCCTCCTATCAATTGTAGCTTTGTCCTTTTACTACTTCGCCTGGGCTATGTTCTGTCATCCACTTGCTTTCTTCCACATCCTGCCTCGTGAGGAGGTCAGGTTAATATCGTTTGCTTTCCAGCTTCGGATTGTTCTGTTTTTAAAATAAACACTTATACTTTGTATTTTGCCGATCTAGTTATTGTTTCAATAAACCCTCTGGACAACATTACAAAATATATATCTTTTTTATGTGCCGTGTCCCTTCAAGGCGATCATGGCCCTCCACTTCCTCCTATCAATTGTAGCTTTGTCCTTTTACTACTTCGCCTGGGCTATGTTCTGTCATCCACTTGCTTTCTTCCACATCCTGCCTCGTGAGGAGGTCAGGTTAATATCGTTTGCTTTCCAGCTTCGGGTTGTTCTGTTTTTAAAATAAACACTTATACTTTGTATTTTGCCGATCTAGTTATTGTTTCAATAAACCCTCTGGACAACATTACAAAATATATATCTTTTTTATGTGCCGTGTCCCTTCAAGGCGATCATGGCCCTCCACTTCCTCCTATCAATTGTAGCTTTGTCCTTTTACTACTTCGCCTGGGCTATGTTCTGTCATCCACTTGCTTTCTTCCACATCCTGCCTCGTGAGGAGGTCAGGTTAATATGGTTTGCTTTCCAGCTTCGGATTGTTCTGTTTTTAAAATAAACACTTATACTTTGTATTTTGCCGATCTAGTTATTGTTTCAATAAACCGTCTGGACAACATTACAAAATATATATCTTTTTTATGTGCCGTGTCCCTTCAAGGCGATCATGGCCCTCCACTTCCTCCTATCAATTGTAGCTTTGTCCTTTTACTACTTCGCCTGGGCTATGTTCTGTCATCCACTTGCTTTCTTCCACATCCTGCCTCGTGAGGAGGTCAGGTTAATATCGTTTGCTTTCCAGCTTCGGATTGTTCTGTTTTTAAAATAAACACTTATACTTTGTATTTTGCCGATCTAGTTATTGTTTCAATAAACCCTCTGGACAACATTACAAAATATATATCTTTTTTATGTGCCGTGTCCCTTCAAGGCGATCATGGCCCTCCACTTCCTCCTATCAATTGTAGCTTTGTCCTTTTACTACTTCGCCTGGGCTATGTTCTGTCATCCACTTGCTTTCTTCCACATCCTGCCTCGTGAGGAGGTCAGGTTAATATCGTTTGCTTTCCAGCTTCGGATTGTTCTGTTTTTAAAATAAACACTTATACTTTGTATTTTGCCGATCTAGTTATTGTTTCAATAAACCCTCTGGACAACATTACAAAATATATATCTTTTTTATGTGCCGTGTCCCTTCAAGGCGATCATGGCCCTCCACTTCCTCCTATCAATTGTAGCTTTGTCCTTTTACTACTTCGCCTGGGCTATGTTCTGTCATCCACTTGCTTTCTTCCACATCCTGCCTCGTGAGGAGGTCAGGTTAATATGGTTTGCTTTCCAGCTTCGGATTGTTCTGTTTTTAAAATAAACACTTATACTTTGTATTTTGCCGATCTAGTTATTGTTTCAATAAACCCTCTGGACAACATTACAAAATATATATCTTTTTTATGTGCCGTGTCCCTTCAAGGCGATCATGGCCCTCCACTTCCTCCTATCAATTGTAGCTTTGTCCTTTTACTACTTCGCCTGGGCTATGTTCTGTCATCCACTTGCTTTCTTCCACATCCTGCCTCGTGAGGAGGTCAGGTTAATATCGTTTGCTTTCCAGCTTCGGATTGTTCTGTTTTTAAAATAAACACTTATACTTTGTATTTTGCCGATCTAGTTATTGTTTCAAGGCGATCATGGCCCTCCACTTCCTCCTATCAATTGTAGCTTTGTCCTTTTACTACTTCGCCTGGGCTATGTTCTGTCATCCACTTGCTTTCTTCCACATCCTGCCTCGTGAGGAGGTCAGGTTAATATCGTTTGCTTTCCAGCTTCGGATTGTTCTGTTTTTAAAATAAACACTTATACTTTGTATTTTGCCGATCTAGTTATTGTTTCAAGGCGATCATGGCCCTCCACTTCCTCCTATCAATTGTAGCTTTGTCCTTTTACTACTTCGCCTGGGCTATGTTCTGTCATCCACTTGCTTTCTTCCACATCCTGCCTCGTGAGGAGGTCAGGTTAATATCGTTTGCTTTCCAGCTTCGGATTGTTCTGTTTTTAAAATAAACACTTATACTTTGTATTTTGCCGATCTAGTTATTGTTTCAAGGCGATCATGGCCCTCCACTTCCTCCTATCAATTGTAGCTTTGTCCTTTTACTACTTCGCCTGGGCTATGTTCTGTCATCCACTTGCTTTCTTCCACATCCTGCCTCGTGAGGAGGTCAGGTTAATATCGTTTGCTTTCCAGCTTCGGATTGTTCTGTTTTTAAAATAAACACTTATACTTTGTATTTTGCCGATCTAGTTATTGTTTCAAGGCGATCATGGCCCTCCACTTCCTCCTATCAATTGTAGCTTTGTCCTTTTACTACTTCGCCTGGGCTATGTTCTGTCATCCACTTGCTTTCTTCCACATCCTGCCTCGTGAGGAGGTCAGGTTAATATGGTTTGCTTTCCAGCTTCGGATTGTTCTGTTTTTAAAATAAACACTTATACTTTGTATTTTGCCGATCTAGTTATTGTTTCAATAAACCCTCTGGACAACATTACAAAATATATATCTTTTTTATGTGCCGTGTCCCTTCAAGGCGATCATGGCCCTCCACTTCCTCCTATCAATTGTAGCTTTGTCCTTTTACTACTTCGCCTGGGCTATGTTCTGTCATCCACTTGCTTTCTTCCACATCCTGCCTCGTGAGGAGGTCAGGTTAATATCGTTTGCTTTCCAGCTTCGGATTGTTCTGTTTTTAAAATAAACACTTATACTTTGTATTTTGCCGATCTAGTTATTGTTTCAAGGCGATCATGGCCCTCCACTTCCTCCTATCAATTGTAGCTTTGTCCTTTTACTACTTCGCCTGGGCTATGTTCTGTCATCCACTTGCTTTCTTCCACATCCTGCCTCGTGAGGAGGTCAGGTTAATATCGTTTGCTTTCCAGCTTCGGATTGTTCTGTTTTTAAAATAAACACTTATACTTTGTATTTTGCCGATCTAGTTATTGTTTCAAGGCGATCATGGCCCTCCACTTCCTCCTATCAATTGTAGCTTTGTCCTTTTACTACTTCGCCTGGGCTATGTTCTGTCATCCACTTGCTTTCTTCCACATCCTGCCTCGTGAGGAGGTCAGGTTAATATCGTTTGCTTTCCAGCTTCGGATTGTTCTGTTTTTAAAATAAACACTTATACTTTGTATTTTGCCGATCTAGTTATTGTTTCAATAAACCCTCTGGACAACATTACAAAATATATATCTTTTTTATGTGCCGTGTCCCTTCAAGGCGATCATGGCCCTCCACTTCCTCCTATCAATTGTAGCTTTGTCCTTTTACTACTTCGCCTGGGCTATGTTCTGTCATCCACTTGCTTTCTTCCACATCCTGCCTCGTGAGGAGGTCAGGTTAATATCGTTTGCTTTCCAGCTTCGGATTGTTCTGTTTTTAAAATAAACACTTATACTTTGTATTTTGCCGATCTAGTTATTGTTTCAAGGCGATCATGGCCCTCCACTTCCTCCTATCAATTGTAGCTTTGTCCTTTTACTACTTCGCCTGGGCTATGTTCTGTCATCCACTTGCTTTCTTCCACATCCTGCCTCGTGAGGAGGTCAGGTTAATATCGTTTGCTTTCCAGCTTCGGATTGTTCTGTTTTTAAAATAAACACTTATACTTTGTATTTTGCCGATCTAGTTATTGTTTCAAGGCGATCATGGCCCTCCACTTCCTCCTATCAATTGTAGCTTTGTCCTTTTACTACTTCGCCTGGGCTATGTTCTGTCATCCACTTGCTTTCTTCCACATCCTGCCTCGTGAGGAGGTCAGGTTAATATCGTTTGCTTTCCAGCTTCGGATTGTTCTGTTTTTAAAATAAACACTTATACTTTGTATTTTGCCGATCTAGTTATTGTTTCAAGGCGATCATGGCCCTCCACTTCCTCCTATCAATTGTAGCTTTGTCCTTTTACTACTTCGCCTGGGCTATGTTCTGTCATCCACTTGCTTTCTTCCACATCCTGCCTCGTGAGGAGGTCAGGTTAATATGGTTTGCTTTCCAGCTTCGGATTGTTCTGTTTTTAAAATAAACACTTATACTTTGTATTTTGCCGATCTAGTTATTGTTTCAAGGCGATCATGGCCCTCCACTTCCTCCTATCAATTGTAGCTTTGTCCTTTTACTACTTCGCCTGGGCTATGTTCTGTCATCCACTTGCTTTCTTCCACATCCTGCCTCGTGAGGAGGTCAGGTTAATATCGTTTGCTTTCCAGCTTCGGATTGTTCTGTTTTTAAAATAAACACTTATACTTTGTATTTTGCCGATCTAGTTATTGTTTCAAGGCGATCATGGCCCTCCACTTCCTCCTATCAATTGTAGCTTTGTCCTTTTACTACTTCGCCTGGGCTATGTTCTGTCATCCACTTGCTTTCTTCCACATCCTGCCTCGTGAGGAGGTCAGGTTAATATCGTTTGCTTTCCAGCTTCGGATTGTTCTGTTTTTAAAATAAACACTTATACTTTGTATTTTGCCGATCTAGTTATTGTTTCAATAAACCCTCTGGACAACATTACAAAATATATATCTTTTTTATGTGCCGTGTCCCTTCAAGGCGATCATGGCCCTCCACTTCCTCCTATCAATTGTAGCTTTGTCCTTTTACTACTTCGCCTGGGCTATGTTCTGTCATCCACTTGCTTTCTTCCACATCCTGCCTCGTGAGGAGGTCAGGTTAATATCGTTTGCTTTCCAGCTTCGGATTGTTCTGTTTTTAAAATAAACACTTATACTTTGTATTTTGCCGATCTAGTTATTGTTTCAATAAACCCTCTGGACAACATTACAAAATATATATCTTTTTTATGTGCCGTGTCCCTTCAAGGCGATCATGGCCCTCCACTTCCTCCTATCAATTGTAGCTTTGTCCTTTTACTACTTCGCCTGGGCTATGTTCTGTCATCCACTTGCTTTCTTCCACATCCTGCCTCGTGAGGAGGTCAGGTTAATATCGTTTGCTTTCCAGCTTCGGATTGTTCTGTTTTTAAAATAAACACTTATACTTTGTATTTTGCCGATCTAGTTATTGTTTCAATAAACCCTCTGGACAACATTACAAAATATATATCTTTTTTATGTGCCGTGTCCCTTCAAGGCGATCATGGCCCTCCACTTCCTCCTATCAATTGTAGCTTTGTCCTTTTACTACTTCGCCTGGGCTATGTTCTGTCATCCACTTGCTTTCTTCCACATCCTGCCTCGTGAGGAGGTCAGGTTAATATCGTTTGCTTTCCAGCTTCGGATTGTTCTGTTTTTAAAATAAACACTTATACTTTGTATTTTGCCGATCTAGTTATTGTTTCAATAAACCCTCTGGACAACATTACAAAATATATATCTTTTTTATGTGCCGTGTCCCTTCAAGGCGATCATGGCCCTCCACTTCCTCCTATCAATTGTAGCTTTGTCCTTTTACTACTTCGCCTGGGCTATGTTCTGTCATCCACTTGCTTTCTTCCACATCCTGCCTCGTGAGGAGGTCAGGTTAATATCGTTTGCTTTCCAGCTTCGGATTGTTCTGTTTTTAAAATAAACACTTATACTTTGTATTTTGCCGATCTAGTTATTGTTTCAATAAACCCTCTGGACAACATTACAAAATATATATCTTTTTTATGTGCCGTGTCCCTTCAAGGCGATCATGGCCCTCCACTTCCTCCTATCAATTGTAGCTTTGTCCTTTTACTACTTCGCCTGGGCTATGTTCTGTCATCCACTTGCTTTCTTCCACATCCTGCCTCGTGAGGAGGTCAGGTTAATATGGTTTGCTTTCCAGCTTCGGATTGTTCTGTTTTTAAAATAAACACTTATACTTTGTATTTTGCCGATCTAGTTATTGTTTCAAGGCGATCATGGCCCTCCACTTCCTCCTATCAATTGTAGCTTTGTCCTTTTACTACTTCGCCTGGGCTATGTTCTGTCATCCACTTGCTTTCTTCCACATCCTGCCTCGTGAGGAGGTCAGGTTAATATCGTTTGCTTTCCAGCTTCGGATTGTTCTGTTTTTAAAATAAACACTTATACTTTGTATTTTGCCGATCTAGTTATTGTTTCAAGGCGATCATGGCCCTCCACTTCCTCCTATCAATTGTAGCTTTGTCCTTTTACTACTTCGCCTGGGCTATGTTCTGTCATCCACTTGCTTTCTTCCACATCCTGCCTCGTGAGGAGGTCAGGTTAATATCGTTTGCTTTCCAGCTTCGGATTGTTCTGTTTTTAAAATAAACACTTATACTTTGTATTTTGCCGATCTAGTTATTGTTTCAAGGCGATCATGGCCCTCCACTTCCTCCTATCAATTGTAGCTTTGTCCTTTTACTACTTCGCCTGGGCTATGTTCTGTCATCCACTTGCTTTCTTCCACATCCTGCCTCGTGAGGAGGTCAGGTTAATATCGTTTGCTTTCCAGCTTCGGATTGTTCTGTTTTTAAAATAAACACTTATACTTTGTATTTTGCCGATCTAGTTATTGTTTCAAGGCGATCATGGCCCTCCACTTCCTCCTATCAATTGTAGCTTTGTCCTTTTACTACTTCGCCTGGGCTATGTTCTGTCATCCACTTGCTTAAGCACGCTACCTTATGCCATACGTTGCTTTCGATTGCCCTCTTTTTCCCCCCCTATGCGCCCTCTGGTTATCAGATCTTCCAAGCCCTCATTTCTCATTACGTATCCAGGAAATTTAAGCCTCTTCACCCCGATGTTAAGTATAAGCTTCCACTTTGTTTGCATTCTCTGCAAAACATTATCATTACTCAAACGCTCGGTCCTTAGCATCTTTTCTGCAGAACCATATCTCCGTTGTCTTTCTTCAACTTTGAGGAGACCGTCCAATATTCGCTGTCGTAAAGAATTTGTTTGCCTCCGAATCATGGTTAATATGTGTTTATGATGACGCAACTGTTTACAACCTTTTTTTTAATGACACATTTGATAGAACATAAAGGCTGAACAAGATCATCCTGAATAGGGAGGTCGAACAACGATGATGATGATGATCATCATGGTCATGATCATGAAGCTCACAGTTTTCTCTCTGGCACCTCTTACTGTTTGCCTTATTAAAATGAAGAGCCCGTAAATGAACAATCTCCTCACAGATGAAGAAGAGATTTGAAGCGACAGAGATGTGATTCTACTGACGAGTGCCCTTAGAAAGAAAGAAAAGGGTGTTATACGGCTATGTAATATCTAATCTCCTATCTGGCAGTGAATGCTGAACAATCTCCTCACAGATGAAGCAGAGACTTGAAGCGACAGAGATGTGGTTCTACTGACGAGTGTACTTAAAAACAAAGAAAAGACTGTTGGACGGCTATGTAATATCTAATCTCCTATATGGCAGTGAATGTTGGACAATCTCCTCACAGATGAAGAAGAGACTTGAAGCAACAGAGATGTGATTCTACTGACGAGTGCCCTTAGAAAGAAAGAAAAGGGTGTTATACGGCTATGTAATATCTAATCTCCTATCTGGCAGTGAATGCTGAACAATCTCCTCACAGATGAAGCAGAGACTTGAAGCGACAGAGATGTGGTTCTACTGACGAGTGTACTTAAAAACAAAGAAAAGACTGTTGGACGGCTATGTAATATCTAATCTCCTATATGGCAGTGAATGTTGGACAATCTCCTCACAGATGAAGAAGAGACTTGAAGCGACAGAGATGTGGTTCTACTGACGAGTGTCCTTAGAAACAAAGAAAAGACTGTTGGACGGCTATGTAATATCTAATCTCCTATATGGCAGTGAATGCTAGACAATCTCCTCACAGATGAAGAAGAGACTTGAAGCGACAGAGATGTGGTTCTACTGACGAGTGTCCTTAGAAACAAAGAAAAGACTGTTGGACGGCTATGTAATATCTAATCTCCTATATGGCAGTGAATGCTAGACAATCTCTTCACAGATAAAGAAAAGACTTGAAGCGACATAGATGTGGTTCTATTGACGAGCGACCTTAGAAACAATGAAAAGATCGTTGAATGTTTATGTAATATCTTATCTTCTATGTGACAGTGACACCTGGACCATCTCCTCAAGATGAAGAAGAGACTTCCCTCTATCCGCCCTGTGAGTATCAGTTTCTCCAAACCCACCTTTCTCAATATGTGTCCAAGAAATTTCAGCTGCCTCTTCCTGATGTTATGTATAAGCTTCCACCGTGTTTGAATCCTCTACAAAAGCTAATAGTTATTCACATGCTCGGTCCATTATATCATCAGCATCCTTCTGCAGAACCATATCTCCGTTGCCTCAAATCTCTTTTTCATTTTTGAGGAAACCGTCCAACATTCGCTTCCGTAAAGGATTTGTTTGCATTTGAATCATCGTTAATATATGTTTCTGGTGATACAACTATTTACTCCTTTTTTTAATGGTACGTTTGATAGTTTTGAAGAACTCAAATTGCCAGCTGAGCCTAAGAATGATCTTCGATCTGCAACAGACTGTAAGCCATCTTTAAGATCAGCTACCAATGTGAGTTCATCAAACCTATCAAACTGTTGCAAGAAATGGCTTGTTAATTATAACGTCTACAAGACAACGCTGCGATCTTTCGACTGTTTCTTTTTCGCATCTTGGCTGATACTAACCTCCAGGGGAATAATCTATTGCGGCTTCTCGGTCAAACGTTTTCAAATGGTTTGAAGTAGAGCGGTTATACCGAATCAATTGCTAAGTACACTGCTACGAAAATTGTTCGATTGTGCCATGCTAGACAATTTTTTCTCGCAAGAATATATCTAACGTATTTATAAGAATGCTATTCGTCCATTAATTGAATATTTCTGCCACAGCTGATTACGTACTTCTGTTTTATATTTACAGATTCTTGACAAAATCCAAAGAATAATCTGCAGTGTTATCGGTCCTGACCTGACATCTCGGCTTCAGTCAGTAATGTAGCTTCCCTGTGCTATTTCTACAAACATTTTCCTAGTAATTGTTCTGATTGAACTTTCCTTTTTGGTACCTAGGCTTTATAAATTTAAGCGCAGTACTAGATTGGCGGCAAGGTCTCATCATTTTACAGTTGAAATGCTAACAGTGTTTTTTCTTGCGCTTCTCACATGTGGAAATTCCTCCCAGCTCCATGCTTTCCTGCCAAGTTTAATCTTCCAAAATTTAATGCAATGTCAATCGCTACTGTCCACCTGATTGCTCTTTTCTCTTTCTAAGGCACATTGGGATAACGAAAGGTGACTTCCAAAAGCTGGGCAAAGTATTATGAAACAGAAAAATATGGTTAGAAAAAGAAAAGAATACTGAACTGATATGTATTATCATTCCTCCTATATGAGAGTGGGTATTGGAAAATCTCCTCGCAGATTAAGAATAGACTTGGAGCCACATTAATGTGGTTCTACAGAAAGATGCTGAAGATACCAGGAACCGAACATGCATTTTGAGTAGCAAATGATGCCTTCCAAAAGTTAAACAAATTATTAAAAATCAAGGAAATTGCGTTAAAAGAAAGAATTAATGGACTATTATATAATATCTAATCTCTTTTATGGCAGTGAATGATGGACAATCTCCTCAAAGATGAAGAAGAGACTTGAAGGGACAGAGATGTTATTCTACTGACGAGTTTCCTTAGAAACAAAGAAAAGAGTGTTGGACAGCTATGTAGTATATAATCTCCTATTTGGCAGTGAATGCTGGACAATCTCCTCGCAGATGAAGAAGAGACTTGAAGCGACAGAGATGTGGTTCTACTGACGAGTGTCCTTAGAAACAAGGAAAAGAGTGTTGGACAGCTATGTAGCATCTAATCTCCTATATGGCAGTGAATGCTGGACAATCTCCTCACAGATGAAGAAGAGACTTGAAGAGACAGAGATGTGGTTCTACTGACGAGTGTCCTTAGAAACAAAGAAAATAGTGTTGGACAGCTATGTAATATCTAATCTCCTATATGGCAGTGAATGCTGGACAATCTCCTCACAGATTAAAAGACTTGAAGTGAAAGACATGTGGTTCTATTGATGAGTGTCCTTAGAAACAAAGAAAAGAGTGTTGGACGGCTATGTAATATCTAATCTCCTATATGGCAGTGGATGCTAGACAATCTCTTAACAAATGAAGAAGAGACTTGAAGCAACAGAAATGTTTTTTCTACAGAATAATGATGGTTATACCATGGCCTAAACATGTCAGCAACGTGGAAGTTCTAAAGACAATAGCAATAAAAATGGCACTTATATTTAACATAGGGAAGAGACACTTGAAATTCCTGTCGTACATAATGAGGAAAGAGGGCTTGGAAAATATGATACTCACAGGACAGATAGAAGGTAAGTGATCCAGAGTAAAGCAATGCACAACATAGCTTGGATACTCCACATTTAATTCGACCATGTGTCACATTTGACTGCGTAAGGCGGTTGGTAAATATCCAAGCTGGCGAGCTAGAGTGAACAGAAGGCGGAGCAGTGTGTGGATGAAATATCATATCGACAAAAGTAATTAAAAGCTACAAAGAAGAGGAAATTGTGTAGAGCGATGATCGACCACGTCCTGAAGGGACACGGTAAATTTGAAGACTTTACTTGTAGTGTAGATTTATTTTTATCAGGCGTCCTGTGTATGACGATAATCTACACCCGCATCCTGGGCAAGACGATAAACTACATCCGACAGCAAGGCCTTTGATCGGGAGAATTTGAGGAGCATGAAACAACCTCTTAATTGCTAGTGTGCCCAGGTCCACCCTGACTCAAGGTGGTAGCACTTGTTAGGGTCCCAGCTATGGACAAATAGATAGCCTCCAAACTGGGCTCAAAACGTGTAAAAATAGGCTTTAATACTATACCTTTTCAACTTCAAAATGATAATAATCAACTTCAAAATGGACTTATTTTCAAGTAAAAGAATTAATCAACTCCAAAATGGATTAATCAACTTCAAAATGGAACAATCAACTTCAAAATGCATTAATCAACTTCAAATTTAGAAAATGTCAAAAATCTAAAAACAATCAACTTCAAAATAATTCAAATTCAAATTGAGATATTTTTTTGTTAAATTGAAATTTTTTTTTTTCAATTAATTTTCACCATGAGTAAGGAAATTGACTGTTCGTCTCCATTATATAGATGAAGAAAAAAACAAAATACAAACAACTTAGAGGCCAAGAAAGCATTGGGCGAGCCTACAGTAAAAGTAGGAGGAGAAAGTCCCGTATGGGCAAAAATGATGATTGATGATGATGCTGGAGAAACCTCTACAAAAGAAGCTGAAGAAGAATTAGCAACAGCTCCAAAGAGGACTCACCTCAAGAAAAATGTGGCTGGCGAAAAAAAGGCCCAGATTTTAGCTGCACATGCCGCAGCAGGAAATTGTAAAGACCTGGCAAGAACAATTGGTGTGCCTCTGCCAACAGCGTACCGTTGGTTAGACCAGGGTGCTGATAAGACTGACTCTAGGGGAGGAGCAAGAAAACATAAAATTACGCAAGAGCATAAGAATTTTATGGCTGAATTAATTGAAAACTCTCCTAGGGTCACTCTTCAATACATTGTAAATAAGTTGGTCGAAAAGTATGGAGGTTCGTGTGACGAAAGAATGCATAAGAAAGCACTTGGACTCCATGGCCTTTACTTTAAAAGCGGTTCATTATGAACCAGAAGCTGCCAATAATAATGTCAATAAGGCGAAACGTAAGGATTACGCAGTAGCTTTATTAGAATTTCAGTCCCAAAGTGTGGCAATTCTTTATATGGATGAAACCAATTTTAATCTCCATATTTCAAGAAGAGAAGGTCGCTCTAAAATGGCACGAGGTGCACTACAGTCGCAGCTGGATCCAGGGGAAATAACATCCATGTTATTGGATGTATTAGTAATAATGGATTAATTCATCATAAAATTAAAAGAGGTTCTTTCAAAAAAGAAGATGCGAAAGAATGAACCAGGGAGTGCCATAGAAAAGCAAATGAAATTTATGAAAGGGGAGTTGTCTTAGTTATTGATAACGCTCCTTGCCATAATTCAGTTGAAGAAGTTGTGGAGGAGGATGAATTTAGGCAACACCAAATTTTCAGACTTGCTCCCTATAGTCCGATGTTAAATCCCATTGAAAAGGTTTGGTGAGACATTAAAGCCGATGTAAAAAGAAGTATGGCAGACTCAATTGTTGTGATTTTAAGAGGTGATGGTCAGGGATCTTTAACTACTAAAGAATTCCACCTCAGCAAGTTAGAAGCGATGATCTCCGAGGCAATTAATAATATTTCCTCTGAGACTTGCACTAACTTCATATCTGGAATGCAGAGATTACTTCTCTCTGTAATTAACTTAGATGATGTAATCTTTTAAATAAATTTCTTAGGAACGTTTATATTTTTTTATATCCCTTTTAAGTAAAAATAAAAGAATAAATATTAAATTTATTTGTATTATATTAATTCTCAATTTGAAGTTGATTATTTCTCGTTTTGAAGTTGTTTTCCAATTTGAAGTTGATTAATCCATTTTGAAGTTGATTAATCCATTTTGAAGTTGATTAATTTTTTTACCTGAAAATAAGTTCATTTTGAAGTTGATTATTATCATTTTGAAGTTGAAAAGGTATAGTACTACATTTTTTGTGAAAAAATATTACCAGCAATAAATGTTTGAAGAAAAATTATTGCTAGCAACGCATTATTAACAGAAATACTTTTTTGAAATCTTACCGGCATATATGAATCTTGTCTGCCTTAGATAGATAGATAGATAGATAGATAGATAGATAGATAGATAGAACATATAACTATCAATAAAAATCTTGTCGGCATTAAATAACCCATTGAGGTTGATATGCCTTAAAACAAAACAAACTATTTTTAGCAGATTTTAGATCTAGGCCTAAATCCGGAATCGTTAACCAAGTAAATTGTTATTCGAGGACTGGCTATATTAATTATACATTAATTTCTGGTTTTAAAATTTTGGTTTCCAAACATCGACTTCATGTTATTTATTGGGATGACATGAAGCATAGAACATAGCAAGTGCGAAGTTATTTGGTAGATACATGTTAATTGGCACTACGTGTTAACATTAAAATTCAAATTTCTAGGATATTGATTGAAAAAGATCTGGTTAAATTTGGAGCTTATTTTAATGACAGAATCTATGTTTGTTTTTTTTATTTATTTATTTATTTATTTTTTATTTTAATGATGAAATTTTTCTCTGAGGAGAATGTCCCATTCAATTTTTACATTCAAAATGCCTGGACATTGATTGAAGATCATATTTATTTTGTCTTTCTATATTATAAGGATAAGGTGGTTTTGTTTTAAATTTAATGATAAGGCATTTTTTTCTTTAGATAGAATTCATCAATCATTTGTTAAATACGTTTAAATGCCACTAACTCTATTGAAGAAAATTCTATTCAAATTTGAATTCTTTATTTTAATTATAAGCTTCTTTTATGCACAACGTTTCGCTCGATTGTTGCATAAAGACAAAATGGCAACATTCTTACTCATAAAAAGATTTTCAGTCACAGCGTTTTCTTTTAATTACGAAGGGGCATTTCACTGTGCAAAATATATCAATCAAATGCTAAAGGACGATAGCCTAAATACCTTAAAGGAAACAAATGTCCTATCTGCTTGTTCATCTATGGATTATTTATTTTAATAAGGTAAGCAGTGAGGAGTGCCAGAGAAGAAACTCTTTCTTTTCTCTTTTTATGTATCTAAATTATAAACTTTAATTTCGATGATTTGAAACGTTCACTGAAATATATTACAAATGATTTAAGCCTTAAATCTGAAAAAGTGACAGGTAAAAATGTCACAGGTAAAAAAAAAAAATCACAGGTAAAAAAAGTAACAGAAAAAAAAGAAACAGGTAACAAGAAAGTTACCAGAAAAAGTTATTGGTAAAAAGATTCATGGGAAAAAAGTCAATGGTGAAAAAGTCACAGGTGAAAAAAAATCACAGGTAAAAAAAGTAACAGAAAAAAAGAAACAGGTAACAAGAATGTTACCAAAAAAAGTTATTGGTAAAAAGATTCACGGGAAAAAGTCACAGGTGAAAAAAGTTACAGGAAAAAAATCAAAGGAAAAAAGAAACTTCGAAACTGTCATCCCGCAAGATCTATCTAATCTAAGGAATCGCTCACATACTTCGATTGTACATATTCTAGTGGCTCCTTTCGACTAATTTAGCATCATACTTCTGAGAATGAGCCACATTCCACGTAGGTTTGTCCCTCATCTAAGAAATATGAATGATGCGACCATTTATGACAAAGCCCCGACATCTGCGAAGTGTGTAATAATAAATTTCTTCAAACAAAAGTTCAGAAAGGAATCTGACATCAATGCCAGAATTAGATTTTCGGCACTTTTTATCGACACCTGTAGGTTGATCTCCCCAATCCAGCAATCAGCAATATGGCAAACAAATACCACGAGAGGAATTTCGGATTTCCTGGGCAGCCGCATTACTGTTTGGTGTTGCTCACGGCTGTATCTGCTGTTCTTGAGAACATTCAAATGCTGCTAAATGCATTTCTATGCGTCTTTAGTGCGTCTTGTAACTTGCTAACGTTTAACCCCAGTCCCAAATTATCCAAGTAGTGCGTCCTCTTGTGTGAAGGCACCATACACTGTTCACAACAGAAAAGGTAGGACATTATTTTCATTTGATTTTTAAAAAATAATAACCTACAGTCTGTCGTTAACTGGGGCAAGGAATGGCTTGTTAATTTTAACGCCTACTAAACAAAAGCACCCACTTTTAATCGTTTGAAAGAAGCTTTTTTTTTTACTTCTACCAGCATGGCTGATGCTAACCTTCAGAAGATTCGTTGCGCCTTTTTGGAGTAAGGATTTCAACTGATATGATGTAGAAAAAGTATACTGAATCAATTGCTAAGTCTGCTGTTAGAAAAATCTATTCACATCGTCGTTTTTCTCGCCAGAATCTATCTTACATGCTTATAAGTCGAGCACTTGTCCTTGCTTTGAATATTGTTGCAACAGTGGTGTTCCTGCTATATATTCAGAAATTCTTGATAAAATCAAAAGAAGAATCTTCAATGTTATTGGTCTTGAGATGGCATCTCGGCTTCAGTCACTTTCCCCACTGTCGTAATGTAGCTTCGCTGTGTCTTTTCTATAAATACTATCAATGGAATTGTTCCGATGAACCTTTCTCTCCTATACATTGACTTTATGTACTGAAGCGAGAGTATTAGATTGGCGGCAAATTTTCATCATTTTACAGTTGAAATGGCTAGAAGTAAGCTAAGCGTAAGTTCTATGCTAACAGTTTCTGCTATCGTACTTATCGCTTGTGGATATCTTTTTCCGGTTTCTTGCTTTTCAGTCAAGATAGAACTTCAAAAATTTAAATGCAATATCAGTCGCTATCAATCGTTTTCTTAATTCTTGTTCTTTTATTGTTCTCTCTGCTTAATAGTGTATTTTTTCTATTCTATAACATTTAGTAACCCCTTGCGTTTTAGTGACTTTATTGCCTTGCTTGGCGTGAAATGATCATATATATATATATATATATATATATATATATATATATATATATATATATATGTATATATGTGTGTGTGTGTGTGTGTGTGTGCGTGTGCAAATGTGTCTGTATGCATATATATATATATATATATATATATATATATATATATATGGAGATCAACGTCTTTTAGTGGACTCAGCAATTTTCAATCTGCTTGTCTGAATCACCTTCAAGAAGCGAAAGCAAGATCTAAAAGGTCAGCCAATCTAACAGTGATCGTATCCCACAATCCTCACTCTTGCTCCATATGTGGCCTCCTTTGTAAATCACTAGCGGGTCTTAAATGCCACTTAAGATTATCGCATAAACTTTCATAACTGAATCAATAAGCAGTCATATCCTCATACGTCGAAACCGACGGGAGAGTCCATTATTATTATTATTATATATATATATATATATATATATATATATATGGTTTTTGTATAAATATATCTGAGAAGATTTCTTCAAATTTGATTTCGTGCTAATGTACTTTTTCATAGATATTTATTTTTTTAATGATCAAAAACTGTTTCGAAACTATAAGACCAGTGTATTAATTTAAAAAAAAATTATTGTTGATAAATTGTAACAACCAGACGATAAATAAGCTAAACATTTATTATTGCAAAGGCCGAGACTCGTAACTTTTCTTACATCTCTCTTGTCTAACTTTTGTAGTCTTCCGGTTTGCACTTAAATTTTTCTAGCCAGAATCTATCTTACATATTTATAAGTCTAACACTCGTCCCTTCTTTGAAACTTGTTGCCACAATGGTGGTCCTCCGACATATTCAGAAATTCTTGATAAAATCAAAAGAAGAATCTTCAATGTTATTTGTCTTGAGATGGCATCTCGGTTTCAGTCACTTTCTCACTGTCGTAATGTAGCTTCGATGTGTCTTTTCTATAAATACTTTCATTGGAATTGTTGCAATGCACCTTTTTCTCCTTATGTATTAAAGCGAAATTATTACATCTCATCATTTTACAGAAGAAATGGCTAGATGCAACCATAAGTCCTATACTAACAGTATATTTTTAATTGTTTTAGTGAACTATCCGCTATGGTAACTAGACTTAAGTAATTTAAGTGCAGTACTAGATTGGCGGTAAGGTCTCATCATTTGACAGTTGGAAATGGCTAGTTGTAACTGTAAGTTCTACGATAAGAGCTTTTTTTCTCACAATTTTTACTTGCACAAGTCTCTTCGTGTTTCTTTCTTTGCAATCAAGTTTGGTCTTCAAAAATATAAAGGCAATGTCAATTGTTTTCTTCTGTCCTCTTAAATCTGTATTTTATTGTTTCGATCTCCTTAATAAAGTCTTTCATATATTCTTTGACACTCATTAACCATATGCATGTTAGTGTTTCTGTTTTGCTTGGTAGTGAAATGATTTTTTTTAATTCTTAGAGTAACTGTGTCGTGTTCGATCTACACTGCCCGCGCCGGACTATCAAGATTCATTATTGTCGGCCATAATGTCAACACTATAAGATAAGCAGATGAAACAGCAGTGATAAGAGACACGGAAAGAAAATCGCAATAAAACTCCTGCAGAAGGTAGTGAAGGAAAGCGAGATCAAAGGACTAAACACAACCTTCGAGAAGACAGAATGCATGGATCAAGGATGAACCCAAAATGTAAATTAAAATTCGGGGATACCAAAATAAAAATAATTTCCAAATTTTAAATATATGTGTAATGTTCTAACAGAGGACGGTAACTACATGTAACCGTAAGTTTAATGTTAACAGATTCTTCCATCGCACTTCTCACTTGTGGAAGTCTCTTCCGGCTTCTTTGTTCATTGTTAACTTCAAACTTAAATGCAATGTCAATCGTCATTTTCTGTCTTCATAATTATTGTTCTTTTTATTGTCTTCTCTCCTTAATAATATTCTTCCCATATTTTCTAAGATTCTGTAACCTCTTGCTTCTTTGTGGCTTTATTGATTTGCTTGGGGTGAAATGATCAATATATATATATATATATATATATATATATATATATATATATATATATAATGAAAAGTGTGGTAATTCGTATGGATAATCCCAAGGAGGATGTAATCCAGAGAGCTCAATGTCAAAACAGAGCTAGTATTAATGTAATTAAAATTAGAAACCAGACAACCTTAAGGGCCCATTGATTATATTTTATTTACCCAAGAAGGTGGTTTTTCCTGGTTCTTCAGATCACATTTCCAAGCATGAAGAACCAGTAAAAAACACCTTCCTGGGGAAATAAAATATAACCAATGAACCCTTAAGGTTGTTTTCTAATTTTAATTAAATTAATATATATATATATATAATTTTTGCATACATATGTTTTGAGAATTTTTTTAAAAATTTGTTTTCGTTTCAAATGTACATTTTCATAGATTTTTTAAAAACACCAAAAAACTGCCGCTAAATTATATGACCAGTGCCATAATATAAAAAAAAATTATTGTTATTAAATTGCCGATAACTAACCTAAAAAATTCATTATTGCAAGACCGAGACCCTCATATCTTTTCTTACATCTTTCTTGTCTAACTTTTGTAGTCTTTCGGTTTTGTTAGCACTTCCGTTAGTAGCACACGTCATATGGATTGTTCGATGCGTTTCCAAAATATCTCAGTCGCCTGGGGTTGGGTCATATTTTCTTCAAAGTCGCAAACTTTCATCTTTGTTTCAGCAGAAATTTTAGCCGTTATTTTAGTATAAATAAAACAAGTTAAAGTTCAACTACGATGACTTGTCAAGGCACCTTATACACATGTTAATAAGATGGACCAATTCCTACTCAGAAATGTGCATATTCTCATAACTTTATCATCTCAGATCGCTCATAGGGCAGAATGTTTTGCCTGGTCATTTTCAGCTTCAAGCTATTTAAAGCAATGCATTTTCTGTTCATTGGCACCTATGAAAACACTGAAACTTATGTTCCAACCCTCAAAGGTCCACAGATAAAAAAAAGCATACTGCTAAACAATCTTAACTTTATAAAATAAAGATGTATAATCATTTTATGTAGTTGGCCCAAACGTTTTCCACGCCGATCTACATATAATTTGTTCTGGAGAAAAGGTGTGTTAAAAAAATTTAACCATATTTAAACCATGATTTTAACCATGATATTTTAACTATGATTTTTAAATATGATTTTAACCATGATTTTTTAACCATGGTTTTAAACATGGTTTTTAACCATATTTTAACGATAATTTTTTACCATAATTTTTAACCATGATATTTTAAGCATGATTTTAACCATGATTTTAACCATGATTTTCACTATGATATTTTAAACCATGATATTTTAACCATGGTTTTAACCATGATATCTTAAGCATGATTTTAACCATGATATTTTAACCGTGATATTTTAACCACGAATTTTTAACCATGATATTTTAACCACGAATTTTTAACCAAGATATTTTAGCCAACATTTTAACCATAATTTTTTAACCATGATATTTTAGCCATGATTTTAACTATGATATCTTAAACATGATTTTAACCATGACATTTTAACCGTTATATTTTAACCATGAATTTTTAACCATGATATTTTAGCCATGATTGTTATCATTATTGTTTAACCATGATATTTTAACCATGATATTTTAACCATGATTCTTTAACTCTGATATTTTAACCATGATTTTAGTTTTAAAAATGAAGCTGATGTTCAACTACAATGATTTGTCAAGGCATCTTACATTCTAGTTAATATGTTAGAACAATTCCTACTTAGACATTTGTATATTATGGTGACTTTCTCATCTCAGATTTTTCATTGGCCCAATAGTTTTGCATGGACATTTTTCAGCTTCAAACTGCATAAGGCCGCATATCTTCTGTTACACAGTATCTATGAAAGCGCAATAACTTATTTTCTAAACATCAAGGTCTGATAAATGCATACTGCTAAACAATTCACATAAAATAAATATGTATAATCATTTTATGTAGTTGCCCCAAAACGTTTGCACACCTGTGTTAAGAACTATATTCAAATGAAATCTAATGAAATTCATTCTCCGGTTGGCTTTCCAAGATAAGGAAAAACTTATTGTATAATTTCATTTTTGCTTGTATCTCAACGGTTTAGCCATTTTATTCATTATAAATATTATATTATGACCCTTTTCAACCCAATTTCCTCATCTTTGCTCTTCGTAACAAAAGGTTTCTGACATTCTAACATCCAGTATTCCTCGGATTTCAGTCGAATAGATAAGAACATATCTTAATACGGGCACACTTAAAACAGAATAATCTCAAATAAATCATAGAATTGCGCTGATGGTGTCCCACTATTTATGGCAATGGTCTACCGAAGCGTCTCAAAACCCTGATGCCTCGCCACTGCGATATATAATTCTTATTATTCCAAAGGTGAACTCCTATTGAGGTGAAAGAAGCCCAAAGGGCTATTAAAGTTATCCTAAACAAGCTGCCAAAGAACACGGCACGAGAAAAATAAAAGAACGAAAGGACAGTTGAAGATTTGAGGAAGAAATTACAATTTAAGTCATTTGATGGTAATGATGATCATACACTATATATATATATATATATATATATATATATATATACCCAAGTATATGATTGGTGTATATGGAATGAATTCCAATAACCAACAATTACTATTCTTAAAAGAGTGCTCAATACAAAGTAGAGCAGATATAATTATTTATTTTTAAAGAAAAAAAAAAAATTTATAACATAAATATGTTATAAAATCACTACAAAAATAGCCATTTTGTTTCAACACCTACGGTGTCTTATCAAGTGATGACGTTGAATGTAAAATAAATGGTTTTAAAAGTTTCAAATTAATTAATATTCTACGTAAGGGGAAAACGTTGTTACAGAGGCTAGGTAGACCAATCAGAACACAATTACAGGAAAATTCAAAAAGCTCGATAACGAAGTCATGTTATAATATCTATTCAGATGTTTAGTATTAAAAAATAATTTATTCCAACGAATAATTACTAAATTATATGATAAAATTTAATATTAAAATTTAAAACTGCTAATTACAAAACCAAAATTTAACATTTATTCGCTATCAAGTTTACAACTATAAAATTACTGAGGAGAAAAGAAGAAATATATATGTTATTCAATTTATTTTTTCATTGAAGTTACTTTAGCTATATTTAATATCCGGTCTTTTTACAATGTATACATTTTAATCCTCATGATGTGTAAATGGGGTCCCAAACTCACGCGTAAAACAAACGCAGTCAGATTCTAATACATAAGCACCAAGACATATACACACACAAAAAAGGGGACAAGACAGAGAACATCTCCACCGTCTGTCATGAAAAAAAAAAAAAAAAAAAAAAAAAAAAAAGGGGGGGAAAATGGGAGAAGGGAAACCAACACACACGTACATACATACATAATTAAAAGTGGATGCACTTTCCATACACATAGATACATATAAATACATGCACACACATCCACAGACATTGACCCAGACAGTTGCATACCCCAACCGATAAATATTTAAGACAGAAAATGTCATTGCATGAATGTTAACAACCTATTGAAATCTAATTTAAGCGAGTAAATATACAAAGATAAAAATGATCAAAATTAATATTATTTAATATATTAAAATATAGTGTATGTGAAAAAAAAAAAAAAAAAAAAAAAAACCGGACATTAAATTCAACACCCATCGGTAGCTACGATGTCCACCTCATATACATATAAGTATACACACACACACACACATACACACACATATATACGCATACAACATATATATATATATATATATACACACATATACATATACACACATATATACATACATATACATATACACATACATATACACATACATATACATATATACATACACATACACACATACTCACACATATACATAAATATACATACATACATACACACCGAAACATCTACACATACATACATAAACATATACATACGTATACATTTCCATGGTATCAAGTACACATACACATACATACACATATACCTATATGTACCCACAAATATACACACAAATATGTGTACACATATTTACAAATAAATATATATATACACAGCAATACACAAAAATAAACATATATACACACATATATCCTAACTCATGTGGCCGTAATGACATACCCAAGTTACCCTACCTACACGTACACATAAACAATTTCATATATAGTAGGTGTCAACATACATATATACAACTGCAAACCTACATAAGTAAACACACACACACATATATACACATATATACATACATACAAACATATACACACACACATATATATACATATATATATATATACACATACATACACATACATACATGCATACACACATACAGAAATATACATACACATGAATATCTACATAAAAATACTTATCTATAGTAATAAATACACATATATACGTACATACACATAAATGCAACGACATTTGACCAAAAACATATATAAATATACAGACATACATACACATACATATGCATAGACATACTTCGATATACATGCAAACACAAAAATGCACGTATCCTAACATACATGTATATAAAAAAAAAAAAAAAAAAAAAAAAAAACCATATCAACATAAATATACGTAAATAAAATTAGGTACACAATATAACAATACACATACAAACATATACACATATATATATATATACATACATACACATACACCTACATACATTCACATATATACATATATACATATACGTACATATATACATATATATATACATATACATACATACACATACATATATATACCCACACATACATGCACACATACACATACATGCACACATACATACATATATATATATATATATATATATATATACACATCCACATACATACACATACACCTACACACACATATATATATATATACACATACACACATACATATATATACACAACTACATAAACATGCAGACACTTACATATATACACACATAAAGAAATATATATACATGCATATAAGGATACATACTCACATATATATACACACACATACCCACATCCACAAATACATATACATACTCATACACACCAATATTTTTAACCTCTTTTCTTCTTATCCTCCTTTTCACCTTCTTACTTTATATATATATATATATATATATATATATATATATATATATATATATACACATACACACATATATATATATACATACATACACGCACATACACACATATATCTATAAACACACAAACAAATACACACACATACATATATACATATATATATATATATATACAAAACTTAGCAACATATTAATACATTAAAATACAAACATACACATTTCGCAGTACAAACACACATAACTACACATAAATATATACATATATATACATACACATACAGAAAAATGAGTAACATTATGTAGTTATACCATACACATTCATATCGTCAGATTGACCATCAGGTAATAAAAGTTATAATCTATTCAACTTACAGCTACGTATCATTATCATTTAAAGTATACGACCCCTATAATAAGTTAAATTTATTACGGTGTTTACAATTAACCGTTAGTTCATATCTCTGATTTAAGAGATCAGCCTTGTTTTTAAATCTAATAATTTCAAACTTTTCGTTAAGACACAGGTAACACGGGGAATATAGGGATTTACATGTCCGGGATTTCTTAATCAATGTCCAATTAACCGTAGGTGTTTTGTTCTTTTCTTTTAGGTTCCAAAAGTACTTGGACAATGAAGTCATGTACCTATAGTCACAGTTATTGAAAGATTGCATATGCCCCCGCCAGCGTTCTTTGAATGTATTCATTGTGCTACCAATGTAAAACTTCTTTATATTTGGATTCTCAATAGTTGAGATAGTACTAAGATAGACTACAGAACGTATTCCACAGTTATTTTGTAGTGGACAATTACTAGGATACCTACAATTACATGAATTATTATTTGTGTCATTATATTTAGTATTACTGTCAGTAACCTTTTGAGTAATCGAGCTTTTTGAATCCCTATACTTGTTAAAGACTATGTTGTTATGTTTTTTAATGATTTTCTCTAGGTTATCTGCACAACTATAGCTTAATTTAAGTGTATTAGAATTAAATATTTTACTAAGTGGGTTAGTTTCAGTGTTAGGGAAATGTTTCTTGATTAGGTTTAGAAACATACGTCCTAATTTAGATTTAATCATTAAATTGAAAGGGGGAGTGAACCAGATGATCTTTCTAGATCTATTCTTATTATGGTTGTAGTTAACAGGGTTTTTATACTGAATATTGATATCTTTGTATCCACTATTTTTAAGTGCAGAATTATAAAAGTCACTATGTTTATTAAAAACATCTTTGTTAGAAGAGTTAGTGCTAATTCTAAATCCAATGGAAGAGGGTATATGTTTGATAACTGAAGGGGGATGGTTGGAATTTGGATGAACGTAAATCGGATTGGAATTAACCTTCACATATGGTTGGAAAGAGTTGTTAGCAAGGTTTAGGGTGACGTCTAGAAAATCTACTTGTTTAACATTAGTAGTGACTATTGTCCTAAGACCTAAATCCTTAAATACCCTATGAATCATTTTCCTAATACGGTCTACCTTAATTTTAGTGGAGTTTTTAACAACTAATAAACCATCATCCCTATACAATCCTATACTATCGGAATCCAGACAGTCAAATGCACTTAAATTATACAACAGAAATAACCCAACCAGGTCAGAAGCTTCAGCAGAATCCAGAGAACCCATCGAAATGTCAAAATTGTTGTTGTAAGACTTTTTGGTCCACTGTTCATCCTTGTAGATTAGAACAGAATTCCGGCATTTCATGATGATGTCCACCTCACTCTCAGAAATATTAGAGTATTCCCGGGCGAAATCCAAGGCCAAAGTAAAAAGATCCTTCGATATAGAGGGATAATAATCGACAATATGTTAGGATACGTGCATTTTTGTGTTTGCATGTATATCGAAGTATGTCTATGCATATGTATGTGTATGTATGTCTGTATATTTATATATGTTTTTGGTCAAATGTCGTTGCATTTATGTGTATGTACGTATATATGTGTATTTATTACTATAGATAAGTATTTTTATGTAGATATTCATGTGTATGTATATTTCTGTATGTGTGTATGCATGTATGTATGTGTATGTATGTGTATATATATATATATGTATATATATGTGTGTGTGTATATGTTTGTATGTATGTATATATGTGTATATATGTGTGTGTGTGTTTACTTATGTAGGTTTGCAGTTGTATATATGTATGTTGACACCTACTATATATGAAATTGTTTATGTGTACGTGT
Source organism: Acanthosepion lycidas (assembly GCA_963932145.1). NCBI lineage: Eukaryota > Metazoa > Mollusca > Cephalopoda > Sepiida > Sepiidae > Acanthosepion > Acanthosepion lycidas. The sequence continues at coordinate 83,845,579 of OZ010592.1, read as the reverse complement.
AGGTAGGGTAACTTGGGTATGTCATTACGGCCACATGAGTTAGGATATATGTGTGTATATATGTTTATTTTTGTGTATTGCTGTGTATATATATATTTATTTGTAAATATGTGTACACATATTTGTGTGTATATTTGTGGGTACATATAGGTATATGTGTATGTATGTGTATGTGTACTTGATACCATGGAAATGTATACGTATGTATATGTTTATGTATGTATGTGTAGATGTTTCGGTGTGTATGTATGTATGTATATTTATGTATATGTGTGAGTATGTGTGTATGTGTATGTATATATGTATATGTATGTGTATATGTATGTGTATATGTATATGTATGTATATATGTGTGTATATGTATATGTGTGTATATATATATATATATATATGTTGTATGCGTATATATGTGTGTGTATGTGTGTGTGTGTGTGTATACTTATATGTATATGAGGTGGACATCGTAGCTACCGATGGGTGTTGAATTTAATGTCCGGTTTTTTTTTTTTTTTTTACATACACTATATTTTAATATATTAAATAATATTAATTTTGATCATTTTTATCTTTGTATATTTACTCGCTTAAATTAGATTTCAATAGGTTGTTAACATTCATGCAATGACATTTTCTGTCTTAAATATTTATCGGTTGGGGTATGCAACTGTCTGGGTCAATGTCTGTGGATGTGTGTGCATGTATTTATATGTATCTATGTGTATGGAAAGTGCATCCACTTTTAATTATGTATGTATGTACGTGTGTGTTGGTTTCCCTTCTCCCATTTTCCCCCCCTTTTTTTTTTTTTTTTTTTTTTTTTTTTTTCATGACAGACGGTGGAGATGTTCTCTGTCTTGTCCCCTTTTTTGTGTGTGTATATGTCTTGGTGCTTATGTATTAGAATCTGACTGCGTTTGTTTTACGCGTGAGTTTGGGACCCCATTTACACATCATGAGGATTAAAATGTATACATTGTAAAAAGACCGGATATTAAATATAGCTAAAGTAACTTCAATGAAAAAATAAATTGAATAACATATATATTTCTTCTTTTCTCCTCAGTAATTTTATAGTTGTAAACTTGATAGCGAATAAATGTTAAATTTTGGTTTTGTAATTAGCAGTTTTAAATTTTAATATTAAATTTTATCATATAATTTAGTAATTATTCGTTGGAATAAATTATTTTTTAATACTAAACATCTGAATAGATATTATAACATGACTTCGTTATCGAGCTTTTTGAATTTTCCTGTAATTGTGTTCTGATTGGTCTACCTAGCCTCTGTAACAACGTTTTCCCCTTACGTAGAATATTAATTAATTTGAAACTTTTAAAACCATTTATTTTACATTCAACGTCATCACTTGATAAGACACCGTAGGTGTTGAAACAAAATGGCTATTTTTGTAGTGATTTTATAACATATTTATGTTATAAATTTTTTTTTTTAATTTTTTTTTTTTTCTTTAAAAATAAATAATTATATATATATATATATATATATATACACACACACACATATATATATATATATATATATATATATATATATATATATATATATGTGTGTGTGTGTGTGTGTGTATATATATATATATATATATATATATATATATATATATATATATACAGAGAGAGAGAGAGAGAGAGAGAAAAAGAAGAAGAAGCGTATTATAAGTACCGGTGGGGGTGATTAATGGAAATATACATTTTTCTATTTTTACAACCACATATGTAAAAAAAAAATGTACATTTCAATTAACATCACACACCGATAATTTTACAACACCCTTGCTTTTGTTTTTCTTCTTCTTCTCCTCCTCCTCCTCCTCCTCCGTCTTCTCCACCTCCTCCTCGCCCTCATTCTTCGTCTTCTTGCAGTAGATGTAGCAATTGATTCGGTGTTAGAGTAAAAATGGCGGTTTCATCTAGCAAATTAAACAGCAAAACGCTGAGGCCTGGTTGCCAATCTAGTAGCACACTTAAATCCATGTTGTCGGCGTACTAGGGAAAACAGGTTCATCACAGCCATGAAATTAGTTGCAGAAAAGACAGAGGGAAGCCATGTCATGTCGCTGAGAAATTGACTGAAGTCAAGATGCCAGGTCAAGATCGATTATATTACAGACTCTTTTTTGGATTTTATCAAGAATCTCGAGATATAGAACAGACGCAACAGGCCAGATATGGCAACAGTATTCAATGCACGGACGAATGGTCGATTTGTAAATATGCAAGATGCATTCTGACGCGAAATATTTTTTTGCACAACACAGTGAATCAACTTTACATGCAGTAGACGCAGCAATTAACTCAGTATGGTGCCTTCATTTTCTGTCAGTGGAAAACGTGAGGTAAAGAAGGTGTAGAATTTTACTCTCCTTTAAATAAAACCCTACTTTACGGTTTAATAATTTATTTAATTTAATTTTACAGGACTTCGTGATAAACAATATTTTTCAAAAAAATTTCTTTTTTTTTTCGCTTTTAAAAGCGAAGTATAAATTCTTAGGATTTCTTACTCTTGAGCATGCAACATACAACTGGTCATGCCAAACTTTTTCTTTCCGAGGCCAAATTTCAACTTTTTGAAATGCTTGGCCTTGTGATTTGTTTATTGCTTTCGCAAACGGAGGGCGAACCGTACACTGGATTCTTGTACATAAAAACTTAAACTTATTTGGTAGCTCATCTAAAAATGACCTGCAATGTGTTGTTAACTGGAGTAAGGAATGGCCTTTTAATTTTAATGCCTCCAAAACGAAACCACTCTCATCCAAGCATCTGAGAAAATCATTTTTGCCTTCTATCAACATGGCTGACGCTAATTTAGTTACTAATTGCGCCTTTCTCTGTTAAAATTTACCGTTAACATGAAGTGGAAAGATTATATTGAATCAACCCTTGTTCTTTTATTGTCCTTTCTTCTTAATAGTGTTTTTTTTTCTCATATTCTCTAACACTTGCGTCTTACTGGCTTTATTGCCTTGCTTTGGGCGAAATGTTTAAAATAAAGAAAAGAAATGTTATTATTCAATATGGACGATGAAACAGATGAGCTCGTTTACAATTACTTCAGCTGCTAAAATGTAACATGAAATGTTTTGTGTTAGGGAAAGAAAAAGAAAATGTATGTACATTAGCCCCCACTGCATTTCAAATCTGCACCAGCTAACATATTCTTAAAATTATATGCAGATGGGGTTGGAAGATTCAAGAGACTCGTAGAGCAACATATGATCAGACCTACTCGTCTTTACAATTTCAGAAATATAGGAACTTGCAGATAAATGCCAAGAAACTAGAATACCCAAGTCTCACCGTTCTTTTAATTCCATCTAATTGGTTAAATACTTCGACTTGGTGTAATGGCTTGCATGGTTGACTCGTTAGATCTGTAGTATTGAGTTCGACCTACACTGGGTACTCTACACATTCGGACTTGATAACCATCACGAGTCCCGTAACTCATTAGAACCGTAGGAGCACCCTATGTACTGCAGCCGTGGCTGCAGTAGGTGTGTCTTAGGTGAGATAACTCCCAACTTGCTCCAAACTAGTTTGAATTCTTTTTCCTTCTCATACACCGGTTGAAACCCAAGATCATATATCCGGGTTTGTCTTGCTATTTACCTATAGCTGGCTGATGGACTCATACATTTCGCAAGGCTATCAGCTATTAAGTGAGTGTAATGAACTCTCCTGGAATTTGAACTTGGCTCTCCGATTCCTCAATCTGGGCCACAATCCATTGCTCCACTGCACTTAAAAATCGTCTGAGACACTTCAACGTAGTGTAATGGTTAGCAAGCTTGCCTCGCTAGATCAGTTACGACTGAGTTGTGAGTTCGATCCTCACTGAGTGCACCACATATTCAGCCTTGTACAACAGCAATGCTTAGAAAATCTTTCGTGTGGCGTCGTCGTGGTGTAACGGTTAGCAAGCTTGCCTCTTTAGATCAATTGCGGTATTTAAGTGAGTTCGATCCTCACGAAGTACTCCACACTTTCGTCCTTATTCTTTATCGAAGCTACCATTTTGGGGACTTCGGCATGGTAGAATGGATAGAAAGCTTGATCATTTATGGCTGAGTAGAGAGTTCGATGCTCATTGGGCGGGCCACACTTTCGACCTTGTGCCGCATCTAATCTACGCTTAGATAATCAACCATACAATGTATAAGTGTATTTCAACTTACCTTCAGCAAAGCACCGTCCCACACATTGAATTCTAGATTGACCGTAATGCTAACGAGTAAGTAATATTTCCACATTTTTTTTTTTTTTTTTTTTGCAATTAAATCCGGATTATTTAAGAATATTAAACAAGATGTCACTGTGACCTTAATGAGGGGAGAGTGAAAAATAGGATAACTGAATTAACTTCTACTCTCTAATTAGTTTATATTGACTACATATTACTTAAGGACTACGTAGTTAAAAAGCATTTACGCTTTTTTTTTTAATACATCGTTTTTTTTTATTATTTGGCTTGTAAAAACACTAATAATAGGTTGGTGCAAAAATAATGACGTAATAATGTCGTTTTTGACGTATTTTTTAACGTCAAAAAACGACATTATTACGTCATTATTTTTGCACCAACCTAATATATCCTCTCTTGTGCAAATTAATTGAAATAAAGCGAACAATTCCATTATTATTCACTTTCCTTTCGTATTTTTCCAATGAAACATGACCAAATGCACATGTTACTACTTCGCATGCCCATTCCACAAAGTCGTTCCTTGCAGAGTAACCCCAGTTTCTCGATTGGATTTAAATCAAGAGAGTTTCCAGGACAGTCTATAGTACTTTGATTTGCTCACTGGTATTCTTGCCATTGTGTTGATGCAGAGTTATAATTTTCGTATACTTCCTTGGAGTAATGTCTATCGCAGACAATGTCCGTAGGACAACTAATCGACAGTCGAGACAATAGTGTCTGGGTGTGATAAAAATCTGATGCAATCACGGAGGACTCAATATTTTTCGAGGCCAAACAAATTTCATCATACACCACGAAAATAGATTCATATTACTGCACACCACTGCAAATGATGTAATCTGAGGGAAAATAGAAATCGATTACACCCTGTCACTCCAGTGGGTCTAAAACTGACCGTATGGTGAAAGAAAGGAAACTAAAGCGTTGTTTGCATTAATTTGCACAAAGGTATGCGTCTAGATCTCATTGTGGAGTGGGTTAAGTGGCAAACGCACAATCTGAATTGCAACACTAATTAATATATACAATTATTTTAATGTTATATATATATTAGATTTAGTTTTGAATATTGAAGATATTTGTGACTTAATTCTCTGCGACAAAACTTGGAACAACTGATAAGAAAAAGCTAAATAAAAATGTCGTGAGATAATATACAGTAGGTCAGAGGGTCATCATTCTTGATAAAACCCAAAGAAGGATCTGCAATATAATCGATCCTGACCTGGCATTTCGACTTCAGTAGCTTTCTCACAAATGTGATGTTGCTTCCTTATCATTTCTACAACTATTTTCATGGGAACTGCTCTGACAAGCTTTTTTCCCGAGTTAGCCCGGCTACATGAATTTTAGCCTGCTAGTATGTTAGCACCTAGGTACCACCAGTTTACTGCTAAACGCAACCGCCACTTCTACCTCAACAGTTTTTTTCTCGCACTTCCTGACAGTGGAACTGATTCTGTTAATTTGCTGCCCTGATAACTACAATCTTCAAAGATTTTAATGCAACGTCAATCGCCATCTTCTTTCTTCTAGAACCGCGTTCAGCATTTATCCTTTCCTCGGTTCCCCCTCTATACCCAGTCTTTCTCTCTTTTTTACTCTCTATACCCCCCACACTGCGTAGTAGTGGCATTCCCGCCTTGCTTGGAGTGAAATGGCCAAAATAAATATATATGAGGAATAGCATAACAAATATCTTTTCCTAGCCTCAGAAAACTGTTTTGAGTTCCAAAAATAACGTATTGTAGTTGATAAAAAATAAAACTACGTAAATTTTCGAAGATATTTTGAAATAATATTGCCTTTTAGCCGAAAACAAAAACGATAAAGATACAAAGCTATAAAGCAACAAAGGGACAAGTGTGTTAGAAAATATGATAAAAATTACTATGAAGGAAAGAGGACAATAAAAGAACAAGAATTAAGAAGACAGAAGATAACGATTGACATTGCATTTAAATTTTTGAAGATCAAAGGCAATAAAACCACCAGGACGCAAGAGGTTACTGAGCGTTAGAAAATATGACAAAAACTACTATTGAGGAGAGAGGACAATAAAAGAACAAGAATTAAGAAGACAGAAGATAACAATTGACATTGAAATTAAAATTTTTGAAGATCAAAGGCTTTATTGCCACCAGGACGCAAAAGGTTACTGAGCGTTAGAAAATATTAGAAAAATTACTATTAAGGAGAGAGGACAATAAAAGAACAAGAATTAAGAAGACAGGAGATAACGATTGACAGTGCATTTAAATTTTTGAAGATCAAAGTCAATAAAACCACCAGGACGCAAAAGGTTACTGAGCGTTAGAAAATATGAGAAAAACTACTATCAAAGAGAGAGGAAAATAAAAGAACAAGAATTAAGAAGACAGAAGATAACAATTGACATTGTATTTATATTTTTGAAGATCAAATTTGATTGTAAAGCATTTGGTTATTATGTCAGATTGATACTGTTTTTTTTATCATTTCACCCCAAGGAAGGCAATAAAACCACCACGATGTAAGAGATTACTGAATGTTGGAGAATATGAAAAAAAGAAAAAAAAGAAAACATTATGAAGGTGAGAGGGCAATAAAAGAACAAGAATTAAGAAGACAGAAGATAACAAGTGATATTGCATTTAAATTTTTGAAGATCAAAGGCAATAAAACCACCAGGATGCAAGAGTTTACTGAGCGTTAGAAAATATGAGAAAAACTACTATCAAAGAGAGAGGAAAATAAAAGAACAAGAATTAAGAAGACAGAAGATAACAATTGACATTGTATTTATATTTTTGAAGATCAAATTTGATTGTAAAGCATTTGATTATTATGTCAGATTGATACTGCTGTTTTTTATTTTTGATCATTTCACCCCAAGCAAGGCAATAAAGCTGCTACGATGCTAGGGATTACTCAATGTTAGACAATATTTAAAAAAAGAAAACATTATTAAGGAGAGAGAAAAATAAAAGAACAAGAATTAAGAAGACAAAAGATAACAATTGATATTGTATTTATATTTTTGAAGATCAAAGTTGACTGTAAAGCAAACAGATAGTGGAGAGTTACACAGGTGAGAAGTGTGATGGAAGAAACCCTATAGAACTTACAGTTACATCTCGTCATTTCAACTCTAAAATGATGAGACCTAGCTTCCAATCTAGTACTGCACTTAAATTCAGAAAGTCTATGTACAAAAAGAGAAATCTCATCAGAACAATTATCAGGAAAATATTTATATAAACAAGACCAAGAAGTTACATCATGGCGGTGGGAAAATGATATAAGCTATAAAACAACTAAAAGGCTAGTGCGTTAGAAAATATGAAAAATAAAACACTATCAAGGAGAACAATAAAAGAACAAGAATTATGAAGACAGAAGATAACGAATGAATCTACATCTAAATTTTTCAACTCAAATGGGAAGGAAGATGTTGGAAGAAGTCCGCACAAGTGCGAGAGTAAAATCTGTTAGCATAGGACTTACGGTTGCATCTAATCATTTCAACTGTAAAATAATGAGACAGTGTCGCCAAACTACTACTGCGCTTTAATTCATAAAATCTAGCTACTATTAGAGGATAGTTCACCAGAACAATTACCATCAAAGTATTTATAGAAAAGGCACAGGGAAGCTTCGTTATAGGACAGGATCAATGAAATGGTAGATTATTCCTTGGATTTTATCTAGAGTCTCTAAATATATAGAAGCAACGCCTAACCATTTGTGGCAGAAATATTAAAAGCATGGACGAATGGTAGACTTATAAATGTGTCAGATAGATTCTTTCGAGAAAAATATCTAGCACAACACTGTGAAAAAACTTATCGAGCATCAGGCATAGCAAATGATGTAATATAATCCTTCCAACTATTAATCTAAATCCAAGAAGGTTCAAAGAATCACTCGTCCTGATGGAAGGCGAATTAGAGTCCACTGAGATGATTAAAAGTGACCAGTTTCCATTGTGGAGGCGTTAAAATGTCATTTATTTCTTCAGAAAAACTGTATAAGACTAAAAAATTCATTCCATAAATAAATAATTTTGTGAAGAAGACCAGGATATTAAACACTGTCCACTGCCTTCGAGATATCCAAAGTAACAGCCTGGGCTTCACCATTCTTATCTAAAGTTTAAATTCATCGAGTCTAACATAGAATTTATAAAATCTATTAGGTTGGTGCAAAAATAATGTCGTTTTCTCACATTTGTTACTATGTGAGAAAACGACATTATTTTTGCAACCACCTAATAGCTTCCACAGAGAACAGTCCACGAGAACAATTACCATGAAAGTATTTATGGAAAAGGTACAAAAAAGCTACGTTACGGCGGTGACAAAGTGACTGTAGACGAGATGCCAGGTCAGGATCAATAACATTGCAGATTTCTCTTTGGATTTTATCTAGAGTATCGTTCTCTCTCTCTCTCACTCTCTCTCTCTCTCTCTCTCTCTCTATATATATATATATATATATATATATATATATATATATATATATATATATATATATATATATATAGTACAGGTAATCGATCCGTTGGTATATAATCCGGGTAGATCCTAGTAATACTAATTATTAAAACTGATCCACGGAGAGCTCGATGTGTTTATTATAACAGAGCATTTGTATTTTTTACAACAAAAAACAAAAAATACCTCAACATGGTATAGTCTATTTCAAGCCTTTCCGTACGCGGCTATCATCAAGTGTCGGAGCATTGAATAAATTTATTTTCAATGTCAGTCCTCCTTTGGTAGATGACTTATTAATGAGAATGGTTTTGTGTTAGCGATTGGTGGGGCCGTAAGGTATCTTGTCCCGGGGAAAGCGGTCTGGTGTTGGAGTTTATTTATGGCTAGGACCTTTCGTTGTTTGTTGTTCAATATCAGTTCCTACTATGTGGCCACATAGTACGAATAATGCTTCCCCCGGGGATAAGATACTTTACGCCCCAAGCAGTCGCTAACACAAACCCATTCGCATTAACAAAGAGTCTATCAGAGGGTGACTGACATTAAAAATAAATTTGAAACAATGCTCCGAGATAGACACTTAGCGTCTGATGATAGCCGCGTACAGAACGGAAATTGTAATAGACTATGCCATGTTGAGGTAATTTTTTTTGCTGTATATATATATATATATATATATATATATATATATATATAAGTATATAGTAAGCATTTCACCCCAAGCAAGGCGAGAGTGACACTAGCACGCCAGGGGTTACGGAGAGGAAGAGTAAGAGCAAGGAGGAGGGTTTGAGGAAAGGTAAAGAGAAGGGCGAGGATCAAGATTAAGATATCAGAGGATGTCGCTTAATTATCAAGTTAAATAGCTGTTAAACAATCAACTTATTGTTGGCTACAGTTGAATGTAGGTTGTATTGCTTGAAAATCGGGGGAGTTTTTAGGTTACCATTTATGTTGAAATCGATTTATGTTGAAATCGATTTTTCGTTTTCGACCACTGGTTAACGAACTAGTCCAATGGAAAATGACTAAAAAGTACTGACTTAAAAACTCATTGGTCACCTCCTACTTTTGTTCTTTAACTATGTTAAAATTACTAATACAATTCCTTTTTCATTTATTCGTCTCAGCGCGGGTTAACGAGCCAGTCTGGTCGAAAAGTTTCCAGTGAATAGACTGATTACTATAGACAGACTGTGAGTAAAATCGATATGCATATATATATAAACAGTGGCCCGAAGATCTCGATTCAGTTGAAGCGCAGTGTGTTAATAGCAGTTGGATCCACATTTTTTTTTAAATTATCCTTTTCTCAAGAGAGCTCAACCTGATTTCCCGAGAGCATATATATGACAGATAGATAGATAAATAACGGACTGGTATATATATATATATATATATATATTTAAAAATCCGCATTACAACCCAAAAAGTTTGCGTTTTCTCTCTTTTTAATATATACACTTTTCTGTCATTGGAACAACTATAACTTCTTCCTTTATATATATATATATATATATATATATATATATATATATATATATATATATATATATATATATATATATATATATATATTCATGTATATATATATATATATGTGCGTGTGTGTGTAAATGAAGATATTATTGAAGAAATAATTAAATGAAGATTATGTATTGTTTTTTTTTGTATTGTACGAATACTTTTTTCACCCATGAAAATAGATAAATGGAATTTATTTCTATTTAATCAATTTTTCTGTTAGCTATGCATATTTAGTTATTATGCATCTGTGCACAGTTAATTATATGAAAAGTATTAGCTTGGTGCAAAAATAATGACGTAATAATGTCGTTTTTTGACGTATTTTGTCACGTCAAAAAACGACATTATTGAATCATTCTTTTTGCACCAACCTAATATGTTTATTCATTAGTTAGAAATACAATAAATTACAAATTCGTATGTGTACGAATATTTGTTACCCCTCCCGCCACGGTATAATCAATATGGTAAGGAGAACAATTGCGTTAGTGGATTGGCCGAAACATTGTCAAACCTTGGCATGATTCCAAAATCACATTCGTGCTGTGTGCACTGGCGAAAATGTAGAATGTTACGTAATCAAACGCCGAATAGACGCTGTAACTAGAAAACAAACAACCTACACACAAACATGTATATTTCGAAGCAACTTACTCAATGAAGCGGTTCTCCATTTTGTGAAGTTGTTTCTAAATGATTTTGTCTGGTTTCTGTACCCTACTTTATGCACACACACACACACATATATTCTTTTCTTTCTCTTTATTTGCCGTGTCCTTTCAGGACGTAGACAATCATGGCCGTCCACTCCCCCCTATCCCTTGTGCTTCTCAACAGGTTTTACGTTTCTGTCAACTCCCCCAGACCACGCTCCGCCATCCACTGACCCA
>OZ010592.1:83806951-83831951 GCA_963932145.1 Acanthosepion lycidas | reverse complement strand
AACACAGCCATTCTAAGTAAGTATACATTCGCCTTCTAGCTCTTCAGGAGCACCACACTATCTGATCAATGTTAGTTTCAAAAGCATGAAAATTTAAATATGTACGCTTCTTTGCTGTATTTATTGCTTTGAAACGATCACATATATATTGTGTGTATTTAGGTAGCAATTTTTCATTGATGCATGTTTCATTAAATAATATAAGTTTTATCTATTTATTTTAAGTAACTTCTTTTCATATTGTCTGATAAGTTCAATATCATTATCATTGAAAGAGGAAAGGAAATCACCATACTGATAAATGTTTTAATCCTATCTAAGCTTTCGGCTTACGTAAGCCATTATCAAAGATGACAATTACATTTCAATATATCGAACAATACACGGACAAAACAATCATGATAGTCTGTTTTTGTTGCATGAAAAATTTCAAAGCAACGACAAACTCGTGTATACGAGACGCGGAAGCGAAAATCGCATCGCAGCTCGTGAGAGTGAAAACGAGAAGTATCCAGGAAAAAAAAACTACGTTTCCATGGATGAAATGACCATCTGTATGAGGTAAATCGTTTGCATTTCATTAATTGTAATTCACTTATATGATCTATAATAAAAATTATATTTAGCTCTCTTTTGTGGATCAGTTTTAATGTTTTCTGTTAATAGGATCTACTTACCCACGAATTTTTTTTTCATATATATATATAATAAAAAGGCTTAAACACTAATATTCCATGGTCATAATTTATTCCATTGGAATCGTAAATACGATCCAATTCATCAGACCTACAAATTCAAAAAGAAAACAGAAAAAAACCTACTCCGGAAATAAAAATAGAATTTAGAGAGAGAGTAATTATGAGAGTGTGGGACGAATGTTAGTTTATAAGAGAGGGGTTTAACAGAGAGAGTTTTATTTAAAATTAGGTGTGAGTGGAAGGGGGAAAAAGACTGTTGACGGATGTCTAAAACAGTATAAGGATACACATCGACGTGACAATACACACACCATGGCCGATCAAATCTTAAAGAAGGAGGGAGAGGTAAGGAAGGAAGTGGTGGGGAAGAAAGATGGGGCGGGTGAAATTAAAATTGCAAGGGACGCTGTGTAATTGAGAAAATTTGACAAAAATAATATCGACTGCAGGTTACAAATCAAATATTATAAACAATAAATATGACGATTATCTAATCTGGCGAGGACCTATATTTTTATGTTCAAAACGCATGCAAAACCATACATACATGTATATACTACACACACACACACACACACACACACACACATATATACATATATATACACACATACACACATCCATATACATGTACACACACAAACACATATAAATACATACACACATACACATACATATACATACATATACATACGCACACATATATACACGTATATCCACCTATACCCTATACACACATTTTCCACATACATATACATAAATACACATGCACCCACATACACATATATACATACACACACATACAAAAACCAGATATATATACGCACACACACATATATATATATATATATATATATGTATATATATATATATACATATATATACATACAAAAATGTACACACATATACCTACATATACACACATACATCCATAGGCATCCACTCCTTACCCATTTACACACACTTGTACATATGAACATGCGCATAAACATATATACCTAAAACCTTACATTTCTAACCAATTAAACAAAAAAAAAAAAAAAAAAACAATGAATCCCTATATCTATCCGTTTAGATATACATACATACACATATACACGTACATCTATACCCACATACACACATATATATACACATACACACATATGGGTACATATATACACCAACACATACGCACACCCACACACATACATATACATACATATATATACATATATATATATACATATACACACATCCCTGCATATATATTCTCCTATATATACCCACACCCACATACGTATACATGAATATATACACATACACACACATATCCATACATATACATACACATATATACAAATACACACACCCCTAAATATATACCTACATATACCCGTAGTCAAGTACATACATACATACACACACACACACATACATATATATATATACCCACATACATACAAATACATACATATAAATTAGAATTTAAAAACTAAATAAGTAAAATTTCAACAATTTATATATACACATATACCCACATTCATACAAATACGTACAAATACATACATATAAATTAGAATTTAAGAACTAAGTAAAATTTCAACAATTTGGGCGTAAAAAAAAAAAAAAAAAAAAAAACCATAGCGCATCACAAAAACACACAATGATCTATATATATAATTGCTCAATTTTTTCTATTAGTCATACTGTGGGAAATCATTCCCACAATATGACTAATAGAAAAAATTGAGCAATTTTCACAAGAATAATGTTCAGTAGCATGGCTTCTCATCTTTATAACTTGCTGCTGGAAAACTTAGAACGTTCTGGCAGGCCTGCAGTTGTTAATGATGATCAAGTTGAAACGCTGATTAAAAATAACCCCTATCGTTAGGTATGTACATACACATATATATATATATATATATATATATATATATATATATATATATATATATATATATATATATATATATGCGCGTGTCTGTGTGTGTGTTATTTTAAATTATAGTGAAGTTTTCGGCTCTTGTTTAGAAACATGAGAACTCTTATGTAGCGTGTTGGAATCATATTCTTAAATAAATAATTATATATATATATATATATATATATATATATATATATATATATATATATATATATGTATGTATATATATATATATATATATATATATATATATATATATATGTATGTATATATATATATATATATATATATATATATAGTCAACGACGAAATTATTCATACATCCATCAATTTTGAATATTTCTATCCATTTCTCAGAATCTAATGTTCGCATAACCCTCTGTTTTTTTTATTAAGCACAAAAATAAAAATAAAATTCAATTTTCAGAATGATGGGGTGAATACAACATTTTTGACCGCCGAATTATGCATAATGAAAACAGACAAAATTATTCTTACATTACTTTGAATATAAGCACTTTAGCGCTAGAGGATGTCGTCAGTGATGTTCTAAATTGGATCATTGGGCAGTTTCAGGTCTTTCAATCATCATACTCCCCTCACCAAATCGACCCCATCAGAGCTGATCAGTCTCTGATGCGCCTCCACATCTAGATTAACAACCTGCAGACACTGACTTATATTAGGCAAACCCTACCTCACTGTCACGCATTTGATTGGAAGTTGTTCACGGGGGATTTTTTACTTTTTCTTTTTTATGTGGATACTTGTCGGATACTCGGAAGGTAATTATGTGTTTTCCGTGTTTTGTTTTGTTTTTTTTTTGTTTTTTTCACTTTTTTACTTTTTTCATGTTTCATCTCCCTAGCTGATAATTACTGTTAGTAAAAAAAAAGTCAATAAAACAATAAAATAAAATAAAAAATAAAAATAAGAAAAAAAAGGCAACCTTAAAATAATTAGAAATTTACATTGTACTGTAGAATATATCGTTTTAAATTGATTCATTTTTGTAAGTATGAGTAATTTTCATAATTATTTCATTAATGAAGCCTTCTTGACTATTTAATCAGTACAATATTTGTGATAATTCCAGCAAAGAATATCGTGTGGGGCATAGAGTGTCGCCATTGTTATTTTTACATTAACAACACGTTGGAGAATGAAAAGGAGCTTAGTGTTGACTTGTGACAGAGAATTATTAAAGTCCACGTCTGGAAATTGTTACAGCACTATTTCAAGCTAGTTAGCTATCCTTAGATCTACGGCACAGCCCGTTATAAAGAAGTTTAAACCGTTTAGAACAACAGAGAATTTTCCTGAGGATGGAAGAAAATCCAAATTGTCACCGAGAACTGCATAAAAACTGTGCCGCAAGGTTAATATAAACCCAAGGATGTGTAACGATTTTTAACATATTTTTATATCTCCTATAATAAATAATATTTAAATCCACTCTGTATTAATCCCTCTTTTAAAAATTAAATGCTATGGACAGTAGAATTACACTTCAGTTGTTCTTACCTTACCAGGATATATATATATGTGTGTGTGTAGTCACACCAGTTTGATGTTCTTTTTTTATTATTTTTGTGCACATGAAAAAATTGCCCTCTATGACATTTTCGTATTTCTGCACATAAATATTTCCTCAGACTTACCAAGTAGGTTTTCCTGTTTTAATTTAATTACCGTGAATGCAGTATGCCTTACGAGTAGGAGATTAGATATTACATAGCCGTCGAACACTCTTTTCCTTTGTTTCTAAGGACACTCGTCAGTAGAACCACATCTCTGTCGCTTCAAGTCTCTTCTTCATCTGTGAGGAGATTGTCCAGCATTCACTGCCATATAGGAGATTAGATATTACATAGCCGTCCAACACTCTTTTCCTTTGTTTCTAAGGAGACTCGTCAGTAGAACCACATCTCTGTCGCTTCAAGTCACTTCTTCATCTGTGAGATTCTCCAGCATTCACTGTCGCTTCAAATCTCTTCATCTGTGAGGAGATTCTCCAGCATTCACTGCCATATAGGAGATTAGATATTACATAGCCGTCCAACACTCTTTTCTTTGTTTCTAAGTATACTCGTCAGTTAAACCTCATCTCTTTCTAACGATTTTAAATAACAACAATGACTAGGATATAAATCCGACTAAATCTAAATAATGATAGCTCCTCATCTCAGAATTTACGACAGAAATTTAGTTTATTTGTTTTACTTTTTTATACATAATAAATTTTTCCAATAATAAAAGGCTCGAGAGTTACTCAAGTTAGAGGGCTATTCTTCAAAAGGTTATGATGAATGAGGCGTGTTATATGAATGTGATGTGAAAGGGTAGGAAGTGATGATTATCAGGATGGATAAGCGATCAACCCCTGAATTGAAGATGTTAAGATAGTGTAGATAACTTAAATTCCGAACGTTTTTTATTAAGAAATTGTAATAAAAAAAACCGGAGACTTGTGCTTTTCTAAGCGAAGGCATCTGAAATCTGACTTTTCCTATGTCGCTTTTTGTGAGAATGTACTTGCTGACACTCTGGGGTTAATACGTACAATAAAAAGTGATCAGAGCAAAGTTATGTTGAAAAACATTTCTTTGTATTTTTATCCATGAACGATTTTTGGTATATTAATTCTAAATTCAAATTAAAAGAGTTTTTGTAAATCTTTCCTATCTTAGATCCATCCGTTCTTTAAATAGTTTCAAGATGGCGACGAATGAAATTAAAATGGAAAAAGACAAAAGTTTCGGTTACTTAAATGTTAAATACTATCAAACTATGACGATAAACTAGATCCGGCAGCAAGGTCTCTGATCGGGAGGTTTTGAGGAGCGTGGAACTTAATTGCTGGTAGTTTCAGGTCCACCTTGGCCCGAGATGATTGCCCCAGTTAGGGTCCAAACTATAGGAAAATAGTTAACCACCAAATTAGGGTAAAAACACTATAAAAATACAAGAATATATTTTTATAGTGAAAATACCAGCAATATATTTTAATATTAAATCATTGACAGTAATACATTATTGTAAGGGAGATTACTGATGCTCCCAAGAAAATTAAATTTCGACATTAAATGACCCATAAGGAGTTGATATGCCACTAAACAACAACAAAATAATAAAGACAACTAAAACTAGCATTTTTTAAAAAAATTAATTCAACCCAAGCAAGGCGATAATGCCTCTAAGATGCAATGAGCTTTTGGGAATGAAAGAGAATGCGAGAACTCTACAAACAATCCCTCTTTTATTCAACCGCCCATTAATATTTCATCATTTTTAGTGATGTCCATTCGAGATGTTGCTGATCATGGCTCTCCACAACCTCCTGTTTTTTATTGCTCAAAATGATTGTATAATCTCTATTTTATCGGATCCCAAAGAGAGTCATGTTCTTAAATATCCCCGTCAGTTCAAGACTTCTATATGGATATCATGTGTATGGTATATCTAATACATTCAGAAGTATTGATGCTATCATGTGTATGGTATATCTAATACATTCAAAAGCGTTGATGCTGTCATGTGTATGGCATATCTAATACATTCAGAAGTATTGATGCTATCATATGTATGGTATATCTAATACATTTAAAAGTGTTGAAGCTATCATCTCGATGCAATCGTTTTCTCAGATCTCAATTGTTAAAAATGAATTTAAATAAAATAACAGTATAAATCTTCAAGAAGACCTATCCACACTAAACTCTATAACTTGGTGATTCAATATTATTATTATTCTATGATCCATGTCCCTTCGGGACGTGGTCGATCATGACTCTCTACTGCCTCCTATGTATTGTAGACTTTAGCGGTGTTTCTTCCTTTTCCAAGCCTCTTGTCCCTCGTTCTGTCATCCATTCACCAGGTTGGTGGTTTGCTGACTTCCACTGTCTTGCACTCGCTAGGCCCTGTGAGGGTCAAGTTCCCCAGGTCCTCCTTCCTCATTATGTGTCCAAGAAACATTATCCCTCTCTCTTTCCGATTCTGAGTCTTATCTCCAATAACAAAACAGCATCCAAAAGCAGCAAAAACAAAAATGGTTAGCACCGGACTAGAAGAGAAAATAACGATACCATTCTTTTAGCTTCCCACTCGACCAAAGGCAAATAGTGTGGAAGGAAACTCCATTCAACGCTAGAAAGACCTATAACAGTTAGTGGATTTAAAGAGTATATTTTCATGAAAATCTTATAGTAGAAGATATTATATCAATCGACAATAGTGCTAATCCTTCGGTCAAAGGAAACTGAATGTTTCCTTGTTTGAAAATTATTCGTGTCATAGGCATTCACTGGAAACAATTTCTTCTATTTTTACAAAAGATCAGTAAAACTTTGTAAACATGATAGATTTAATTTTCTGAGAAATCTGTTTTAAAGAATAAAACTTAAATTCCAAATGTTTCTGGTATGGAAATGGATATTTTACATTATCATTATTGTTTCCTTTTTATTTATAGCTGATATAATTTTACATAATCATTATTGTTTCCTTTTTATTTATAGCTGACATAATTTTACATTATCGTTTCCTGTTTATTTATAGCTGGCATAATTTTACATTATCATTATCGTTTAGTTTTTATTTATAACTGACGTAATTTTACATTATCATTATCGTTTAGTTTTTTATTTATAGCTGACATAATTTATCTTATTATTTCCAAACAAGACTTACATTCTCCAATATTCTTTTACCGAAAATAATTCTACTTTCTATTTGTATAGTGGCGTCTTATGATAGGAGCGTACCCTTATTCAAAAGTTATTTAACTTTTATTAGCACTACATACGATCTACAGTGTACATGATACATTTTGTAAAAAATTAGGCTTTAAAAAAAATCCCCGTTTTTCATGGTAATAGTAATATTAGTTTATTGGTCCTACTTTATTCTTCATTTTCACCAATGAACTTCCCAATGACATCAGCTCTCAATTTAATATATATTATGACACATCCATTCACTTCTGTTTCGTTAGTAAGTCTGATCAGTTTGATAAGGTCAAATTGACGGCTGAATTTAAAAATGTGTTATGGTCCACTGTTAACTGGGGCAAAGAATAATTTGTTAATTTGAACGCTTCCAAAACAAAACTACTCTCTATTAATCATCTGAGAGAACCTTTTCTGTCTTCCAACAGCATGGCTGATGCTAACCTCCAGTAGACTGACTCGTTGCTCTCGGTTGACATTAAGTGAAAAGACTAGTTGACTTTTTTGTTTTGGGGTGTACGCTGGAGTAATAGTAAAGTTGACTTTATGTTTTCGGAGGTACTGTGGAGTAATAGTAAAGTTGACTTTTTGTTTTTGGAGGTACGGCGGATTAATAATAAAGTTAACTTTCTTGTTTTTGGAGTTACGATGGAGTAATAGTAAAGTTGACTTTTTGTTTTTGGAGGTACGGTGGAGTAATAGTAAATTTGACTTTTTGGTTTTGGAGGTACAGTGGACTAACAGTAAAGTTGACTTTTTGTTTTTGGAGTTAAGGTGGAGAAATAGTAAAGTTGATTTTTTGTTTTTGGAGGTACGGTGGAGTAATAGTAAAGCTGATTTTTTTTTTACATACGATTAAAAATTAGCTGTTCGCGTTGAGAAATCGCAGAGCCAAGTTCGAATTCCAATCGAGTTCATTACATTCACTTACGAATTAATACCCTTCGGAAAATATGAATCTATCTTTACCCACAGCTAGGAATAACATATTAGGACAGACTGGATTTCCTTGTTTGGCAACCAATCTAAAAAAGGAAACTCTAAATTCAAACCGTATCGCACTATTCTAAAGTGTGTATATATTGCTTCTGGGGTGGGGGCGTTTATGAATTCAAATGCACAGTGAAATGTCTACTATGGTACCCAATGTTCCATAGGGAACCAAAGAAACTACCTAACTACAGTTGTCTTATTTACAAAACAGTAAAGAACTGAGTAAATATGAACGTCACTTCTAAGATTTTTCTAGCATTGGAAAAAGATAACAGCATTTAGAAACATTTGCTTTAAGTAAATAAATAAATTACATTAAAATCACTGAAAGTTGGAAACTTAACTAAAAGCAGCAGCAGCTGTTTCAATTGTTAAATTACAAATCTGAACTTTCGACCTTTTAGATTTCATCCCAAAACTCCACTTGTTTTTTCCCGCCAATATATTAGTAGCAATAGTAAAAGCAATATTTATTATGTTTTTTAATATTCACTACGACTTTTATTAATATGAACTCGTATTTTAATCATAGGCACGAGTCCAGAAACCCAGTTAATGTCGAAGGTGGTAGGTGGGGACATTCTCTGTAAAGCTGTTGTAGTAAAAGTGAGCGAGTCGAAAGCAAAGTTAGCCAGACGGAGCCCATCCTACTCCAGGACTTTTTCAAGATCCTTCATGTTTTTTTTCCAAGAAATATTATTTAAAAGTCAATAGAATCAAGAGAAATTCGACCTGTCGTTTGGTCTTTCCGAGCCAAAGCATCTCGACTCACATTTATTTTCAGTTGAAGCCATTAGTTACATTTCATCAAAACTAATATGAAATTAAATACTAGTCATCATCATCATCATCATAATAATAATAATAATAATAATAATAATTCAATAATAATAATAAATATCAAGGCATTATCTAATAAAAATGAAGATGAAAGTAAATCCTAGTCAAAAATTAATAATAATGGCTGACAATGTTTCATCTAATAAAAAATGAAGATGAAAGTAAATCCCAGTCAAAAATTAATAATAATGGCTGACAATGCTTCATCTAATAAAAAATGAAGATGAAAGTAAATCCTAGTCAAAAATTAATAATAGTGGCTGGCGATGATTCATGCAATAAAAAATGAAGATGAAATTAAATACCAATCAAAATGTATAATGAAATAACAATGATTGACTTTTAATTTTTAACTAATTAAATTTCGTCGTTGCCGAGTATTGGGGAGGTCATCGACACTTCTTTCTGTGTGAAATGAGTCCTATGTTAATTTTGCAGAGACATCCGCGGGCACTGCATGGTAAGGTCGAAAGGATCAGCGGATGAAGAGCTCTAGCTTTTATTTGCGATCTCTTCGTCGCTTCTATTCGTTTTGGTGCTTTCCAAAGATTTTTTTTTTTTTTTTTTTTGTAGACTGCTCTTCTCTATTTCCATCTAATAATGTAAAGGATTAATACAATAATAAAACAAAATTTAACTTTAAAAATGAATCCTTTTAACAGCTATTTATTCATTCGTGTGTGTAAATATGAGAGCGGTAGTTGCTTTGGTCATCCATTAATTAGAATATATTTATTTATCTTATAGCAGAATTACTTTTAGCAGTACCTCTTTCTTTCTTTCTTTCTTTCTTTCTTTCTTTCTTTCTTTCTTTCTCTCTCTTTCTCTTTATGTCTCTCTTACTATCTATTTCTCCCTCTATCTATTTCTCTCACATTCTCTTTCTCACACTCTCTTTTTCTGTCTCTCTTTCTCTATATATCCCCCTCTCTCTCGCTCTCTATCACTCCGTCTCTCTCACTTTCTATCTCTCACTCTCTCTCTTTCGCTTCCTCCCTCTCATTCTCACTCCCCCTCTATTTCTATGTCACTCTCTCCTTTTCTCTCTCTCTTCCTCTTCTCTCTTCCATCTCTTTCTCCATCGCTTTCTTTCTCCCTCTTTTTCACGCTCTCTTTTCTCTCTTTCCCTCCCTCTCTTTCTCTCTCTCTCTCTTTCTTTCCTCTCACTTTTTCCTCTCTTCCTCTCGCACCTTCCCACTCATTCGATCTATTTCTCTCTCACATTCACTCACCTTCACTTTCTGTCCGTCTCTTTCACTCTCTCTTACTCTCTCATTTTCTCTCCATCTCTTTATCCCTCCCTTCTCTCTCTCTCTCTCTCTCTCTCTCTGGTTCAACTGAACAAGTTATATTTACACTGAAGATATATCTGTCAAACTTTGCCATGTTTTACGCCTGCTGTTCTGTTCCTCCAACTCACATCATGCCTCGACACTGGAAAGACGACGAGAATGCCATAGACGGAACACGTGATCAACGAGGAAGTCTCCAGTGAAATAAAACGGATACTTATAGTTAGAATCAGAAATAAACTACTCTCTTCCTGTAGCCATAATTAAAGGCAACACTATAAATGTAAAAAAGACAAATTAATGACTCACCCATAGATTTTTTATACAATTAAGATGGCGAAAAATATTTTTCTCATGTACATCGTACTAAGAAACTCTATAAAAAGATTAAACTCTCTCAGGAAAAAAAAGTATTATTATTAGGTTGGTGCAAAAATAATGACGTAATAATGTCGTTTTTTTGACGTTAAAAATACGTCAAAAAACGACATTATTACGTCATTATTTTTGCACCAAAATAATATTAATATTCTTTTTTATCCAATATATATTTCACCGTTCGTCCTGGGTATGACGTTAAACTGCATCCAACAGCAAGGCCTGTGATCAGGAGGTTTTGATGAGCGTGGAACCACCTCTTAATTGCTGGTGTTCCCAGGTCCACCTTGACCCGGGGTGGTAGCACCTGTTAGGGTCCCAGCTATGGCCAAATAGTGAATTCCAAGTTTTACACACGTCCTGGGTATGACGATAAACTACATCCGCGTCCTGGGTATGGCAATAAACTACATCCAACAGCAAGGTCTCGGATAATGTTTTCGGAAAAATAATGTCGCCAGCTATAAGTTTTTGAAACAATAGTGTTGCCAGCTATACATTTTTTTGTAAAGAATAACGTTGTCAGCTATACATTTTTTATTCCATACAAAATAGGCATTTAAAATTCATATAAACTGGATTTGGCATTAAATAACCCACGGTGGTTAATATGCCATAAAACCCAAACAAACAAACAAAATTTCACCGTCAGTTTATGGCTTTTTATAGCACATTTTAACTCGATCGCCAGTTTACGTTCTTATCTTAACAGATAATAATCAGAAATTGTGGATATTTCTTACTATGTACTCTCTTCTCTTCATCGGCTGCACTCACACAAATAATTGTGAATGCATATTTATTCATCAACTATTCTTGCCACAAAGCAATGCACAATGAAAAGTGTCTGACTCATTATCGATTTAGCTTCAAAGAAACGCTTTCACCAAAAATTCTTAATATTTTTCATTACTTAACCTTTAATTTCGGGAATATTCACAAATCTGGCGGGATTCTGACCTCTCTGCGACAGAATGTGTCGAAGACCAAGAAATGTTGAATAGTGGATACTCGTATTTGAGTAGACGTTCCGTTTATTTATTAAATAATATGCTTATTTATTTTCGTCTACAGGACTGAATATTCGAGAAAACTTATTAGAAAAATATGAGCTCTCCAGCAGGATTCGAACGTGCTTTCCCCCAGGAGAAACCCTCATTAAATCTTATGAGCTTTTAACATCACAGCAACATAGTGTTTTGACGAGCAAACAAAGTTGAATAGTGTCTATAAATAAAAGTTATTTTAGTGGATATTCGTATTTATGTAGATTTATTAAACAGTATCTTTATTTATTTTCGTCCACCGGCCTGAATATTCGAGATATACTTTCATGGCAATTGCTCCGAGGAGCTGCATCCGCTGGTTCCCAGACTTCATGAGTTCAAGCGCCCTAGGAGGCTGGCATCCCGCTCTCACCCCTTCACTGTCGAAACTCCTAAATGCAGCCGTCTCTTCTACTCCAATAGCTTCATGTCTCGCACCTCTCGCCTGTGGAACTCCCTTCCCTATTCCAGTTTCCCTGAGAGCTATAATCTCCAGCTATTCAAATGTAATGTCAATCGACATCTCCAGTTGCCTTGATATATCCACTATCCTTCTCCTCATCCTTTCCTCTATCACTCCTATCTGATCTTGCTCCAAATCTTCTGTAACCCCTTGCGTTCTAGTGGCTTCTCGCCTTGCTTGGGGTGAAACGCTTAAAAAAAAAAGATATAGAAATCTAGCAGTATAACCTGCCTTTTACAGGGTCTTTCTTTTGCTGTTCAGTTGGAGCAGTTGAAGTTTAAAGTCAGCCCACCCGAAAATCAATATTAGTAAAAACATTTGGGTGCAACTGAGGCACATCCCCCAAATGGGGGGGGGGAGTTAACAATTTGAATGGAGAGGGTGACCCTGAAAAGGGAACTGTATAATAATAAATAATATTATTGTAATAATTTAAATTATTTATTTTTATTAAAGTTTTTTTATGAAAGATATATATCAAAGATCAGACAGTAAATAGTAAACACGTTGTTGAGAGTTATAATGGACAGGAACTAGTGGAGAGCCATTGTCGCCAACAATTTGGACTCAAAACCGGAACTGAAGAATTATCGATCAAACAAAAAAAAATCATCGAAATCAGATCACAAATGTGGAAATGCATAAACATCATCCCATCACACACACACATTTTGAGAATTATAGATATAGATATATGGAAAAATATACGATCTCCGGCAGAATGCGAACCTAGGTTGATCTAGGAGAAAACCTTATTAGAATTGATGTGCTCTCAGGTATAGAATGTGTCGATGACTAAGCAAATTTGAATTGTGTTTTTAAACGTTATTTTTATTGGATATTCGTATTTGAGTAAACATTCCTTCAATTTATTAAACAATTTATTTATTTTCGTCTACCAGCCTGAATATTCGAGAAATCTTATTAGAAAAATATGCGTTCTC
Source organism: Acanthosepion lycidas (assembly GCA_963932145.1). NCBI lineage: Eukaryota > Metazoa > Mollusca > Cephalopoda > Sepiida > Sepiidae > Acanthosepion > Acanthosepion lycidas. The sequence goes on along the minus strand of OZ010592.1, from coordinate 83,818,658 downwards.
CGGCAGGATTCGAACCGGCTTTCGCCCAGGAGAAACATTTATCAAATTTCATGTCCTTTGACCTCTCAGCTACAGAGAGCGTCGACGAGATCGGAAAGTTAAATAGTGTCTTTAAACGTTATTTTTCGTGGATACCCGTATTTGTGTCGACGCTCCGTTTATTTATTAAACATTATATTTATCTATTTTCATCTAGCTGTGGAGAAAATCTTATTAGAAATATATGCGCTCTCCAGTAGGATTCGAACCTGCTTTCCCCTCCAGGATAAATCCTCATTAAATCTTATGTGCTTTGACCTCTGGACAACAGAATGTGTAGATGAGACAGCACAGTTACATAGTCTCTTTAGTGGTGTTTACAAATGTAGACGTATTCTGTTAAAGTCATCCTTCGACATTTCACTAAATGACCAAAATGACTCGAGTAAGTTAAGATTTAACACAAGGCTTCAATTGTAAGTAGTAAGAATGACTTTTCCACAATACTGTCTTGGCGTATTTTATTTTGCTTCTATTTACTTATTCATATATTATTTTGTAACTTTAATTTTCAGACCAGTTAGGTTAATTTGTAAAATAATAAAAAAAAATATTCATATAAACGTATAGAACATATGAAATCTGCCTTATTCGGCTTTTTAGTAACCACTGCAAATAATACTTGACAATCGCATATTGTTTTAATAGGGGACAATGGAACTTTAATTGTTTTAATAAGGGACAATGGAACTTTAATTGTTTTAATAGGGGACAATGGAACTTAGTTAAAACTTAATTAAAAGAAGTTTTTCTTTCTTTACCCCATTCCATCACCTTAAGTATTCCAGTCGAAATTCCGGTGATTAAACCAACTACTCCATTCCAAGTTCTTCCGGGTGAGGCGGTTCGTTAGTAAGAAAATAGGACGAAAAACAAGACCTAACAAAGAGCGGAGAACTCTCGATGAGTCAACGGCCAGCTAACTACAGGTGGTGTCTCAATAAATCACTGTGGAGAAGGCAACGAGAATCTACTCCACTATCAATCCCAAAATATATCATGGCTAACAACACAGACAACATGAAACATAACAGCGTGAAGGGGGTTAAGACTATGGGAATTAACTCCTCATCCGATAAGGACAGGCATGCTCAATTGGTGTCAACTGACCGTCATACAGCGACTGCTAGCATAAATGGCGTAAAAGGGATACAATTCCTCGGAACCTATCCCTCACCCGGAAAGGAACGATATAAGCGACAGGTGTCACCAGACCGTTATCTTGCGATTACTCGCGAAATAAAATGGGGCGATTATTCATATACGAGTATCCACTAAAAATACATTATATAGATAGAAGTACATAGCTTAGATGTGGTACAGCGCCGAAAGTATGGCGCACCGAGTGAGAATTGAACTCAAGTCACAGGCTGCAATTGGCCCATATTTCTTTACAACTCCAACGGTGACAGAAAATGTTTACTTACAAATGCTGCTATAGTTTGCCATTGATGACATATCTCTATAAATCAGAGCAGGGTATTTCCAACAAGATGGTGGACCGACTCATTTTGCCCGTACTGTTCGCGCTTGTTTCGATTAAAGATTCCGAAATCGTTGGATAGGTAGCGGCGGACCGTTGACATCACCACCACACTCCCCTGATCTGACACACTGTGACTCCTGGTTATGGGGTCTGATAAAGGAACGCGTGTATAGCAAAAAACTTAGAGATATCGAAGAACTCAAAGACAGAATAAAAGGTGTAATATCAAACATTCCCCGTGAATTGTGTGTCAAGGGACTAAATTGTATTGTTGATTGCTGGTTTTTGTGCATCAATCGTGTTGGTGGACAGGTGGAACTATGACTTATTGATGCCTCTCATATTAATGTGAACATAAATTTGATTCATCCTCACATACTAGTGTTAACATAATGTTCACTCACCCTGTATAAAGTGCATGACAAATTGCTAATAGAAACTTGAGTTTGTCACTGATAAAATTTAATTCAAAAGTGAATAAATATCTCGTGTCTTATTTTCTTTTCTTTTCTTTGATCGTATTCTCTGAGATTGAACTTTAATTGGATGACATGTTTGTTCAAAACTGACCAAAATATGTTCATCAATATTTTTCCAAAATTACAGAAAACATATTTTTTCAAAATTGCTCAATATATATTCATCAAATTTTTCCAACATTAGACGAAACATATTTGTCCAAAACTGTTCAAAATTGACCAAAATATATTCATCACTTTTTTCCAACATTAGACGAAACATATTTGTCCAAAATTGGCCAAAATATCTTTGTCCAAATTTTTAGAAAATTTGCCAAACTATATTTGTTCAATATTGTTAGAATTAGCCAAAACACTCCATATTCCCACCCACGTCTATAATTTTTTACAGGTTTTGTGCCATCTTTGTTCATAAACAATAATAAAAAATATAAATTACCGAAAAAGGCGTAAAATATATAATGAAGGGCTTTCCTTTTGCTAATCAAACGAAAGGCGATCCATACAATAAAAGCTATTCATTAGTTGTCTGATGATCAGAATCTAACAAAAGCTGATTTTCCTACCGTCTTATGCGACTTTGGAATCTTATTCCGACACTTCTACGTGGCTTCTTTTGATCCAAACATCAAAGCCAAAAACCAAGTATGACTAAATGTTGTATATTAAGATTAACATTCTTCCTTTTAGAACCATGATTCGGCAGAAAATGAAGAGAGGGCATTAACGACGTAAGAGATGATTAGTACACAGAAGGAAAAATATAAAATTACTAAGATTACTACCCAACTACTACTACTACTACTACTACTACTACTACTAATAATAATAATAATAATACATTCTTATTGATATGGCAGTCCCTTCTGACTGCAATGTATCTTTGAAGATATTCAAAAAGTTGTCAAAATACAAGGACCTTGAAATAGAAATCTCGAAAATGTGGCATATGGGAACATCAACAATCCCAGTTGTAGTTGGAGCCCTAGTACTGGTTGGAAAAGATTGCAGTAGACTAATTGAAGGGATCCCTGGAAGCCCATGCCTTAAGGAGATACAAAAAATTGTTCTGAAAAGTACAGCCCACACTTTACGAAGGGCTTTATCTATGTAATGTCTTTTTTTTTTTTTTTTTTTTGTCAGTGGAAAGTGTCATGATGCCATTTCTAACCTTAGTTCCCTGGGCGCACCCGGAAAGAAATGTGCAAACGCCAGAAATCAAAGAAAATAATAATAATAATAACAATAATAATAATAATAATAATAATAATAATAATAATAATAAGATACATGTTTCAGGAATTATTTTAGGATTTATACTAAAATGTTTATTGGATTTTAGTATTATTGGATTTAGTATATCTGATTCTTGATGTTCTTTTTGTGGATTTTCAAATGCGGTGAAAAAGGACGACATGACTTGTTGATACTATTCTCGGAACCATTTCGTTCGCTTTTTTGAGGATCTTTAAAGATACATTTCAATCTGAAGGAACCGCCGTATCAATAAGAAAGCATTATTATTATTAAACAAAATAGTTTTCGTGACTCATTCAATATTTTTTCAACACTTAGAGAAGAGAATGAGTTAAGAAATGTGTTGTGGATTCCGGGATGAAATCCGGGACCAATAAATAACAAACGCCAGGAATGAATAGAGGAAAATAATGTATTAACGTAAGAATACAAACTGGTGATGCAGGTTAGTAGTTCCAGGAATACGGGTTAGTAGCAAAATATATATATAATCTTTGGTATTGAAGTATCGCTGTATGACTTCTTACTGAGTCTACGTTCTCGCTCACTGTGACTCCTACAACGCTGTTACCTCACCCTCACTCTTCCGGTTACCTGCAACCTTTTACTGTCACTCTGGACTCGACTCTTCGGTCTTCCTCGGTATTTATCGATCCACCCACGAAGATAGAATGTGGCACAAGGCCGTTTTAATGTGGGTATCTCCGAGCCCGTAGGCTCGGCCAAAAATATAGCCTTTGAATCCGCCTAGACGGGTTCAGGCCTTGTCTACCTCCACGGACGAAACCTTGCCCTTCGGCAAAGCTTCGTCCGGTTCCTCTCTGTTAACACAGAGAGTCCGACAGCTGTCGCTTACAATCAAAGACTGTATCACGACTCAGCTAGACTCTTCGGTCTTCCTCTCTCTGATCTTCACGTAGCAGTAGTATATGTATATACTGGGTGAGTCCATTTGTGTAAAAAGGAGAGGACCACTCAACAAAAGGGAAAAGAAAAACACAGTGTTTGACAATTTTTAACAGTATTTAGACAGATTGTCTGTCTTTTTCAAGTTATGATTCAAAATTGTATTCAAGTACAAAAATATGAAAAATCTACAAAATTTATTAGTTTTGTATAAACGTCACTTATCTTGAGGAAAACGGTTGTACTAGTAGGCAGGTCGGTAAGTAGATAGATATGTAGGTGGATAAGTAGGTAGGTATTTATCAAGTTCTGGGGCACTACAGACGCAGGAAATGCGAAGGAGACTGCCTGAGGAGCGTCTGTATTAGTAAAAAAAAGCGTCAAAACGACGGAAACACAGCCAGTGTGAGTGAAATACATTGTAATATAATGGTGACCGTCTCATCTTGAAAATTTCCGTTAGTTGATTAGTTACTAACTGGAATGTTGCCCCCACCCCATATCATATGGGCAGGGCGAGCGTTTTAGTTTTGCTCGGCAAACATCGTAGAGATGGTATCTTGAACAAAATTACCCCTTGGCGGTCAGGAATAAAAGGCAAAATAATTACAAATCTGAATGCTTATGAACAAACACTCATACCGGATTGTCCGCCACACGGGTCAACAAAGGCCGCATATCTCGGTGAGGAGTCAGTCTGGGACCGAAAAATGTCACTGGAACAAACTATTCCAACAACGAAGAGACCCTGGTCCCCAAACGTGGATTATTTCCATCCTTGGACCAAGTGACTCAATGCCAAATCACTTAAATATATATAAAGCGAACGAAATGCTCTCACGAAGAGCATCAACAAGTCATGGGATCCTTTTTCACCGCATTTGAAAATCCACAAAAGAACATCAAGGATGAGACATATTAAATATGGAGAACTATGGTAGGAACAGAAATAAGACCGCATCTCAACCCAAATATGCTTGCCTATTTCCGCAAGGACATCGTGCGAAAGAAAAGACTCTCAAATGCAAAAATAGATCAGAAATATAAATGTAAGACAGAATAAAATAACCCATCACTCAAATAATCAAGAGATGAGAGGGGAAATAAATATTGCGACAAAGGATGAAGTAAAAACTAAAATTAATGGCATACGAAATAATAATCTCCCAGAATATAAAGCCGAAGAATCTACCTGCAACATAATCTACAGTTATCCAATTAGCTGTTCTATGATTTTGCCGAACTTTTTTGAGTGAGAATCTTACTATTTTAGGGTTCCGTATCACTCGTGGGAACAATATGAGAACTAAAAGTCAACCCCAAAAAGTCTAGTATGGTTCTTCCAGTGGATAAACTGGGAGCCCGTACTTCAGGAGGGAACCTAACTGAGGTCGTAAAATCTGCCATGGGAACAAACTCCTACACAAATAATGAATCTTCAGCTCCCTAAAACCGGGATAATTCCAAATGGTGGCCCTGCGAATTCTCCAACTAGATCAACAACCATTGATTTAAAGAAAGAAATGGTAAAATAGTCTCGCGAGAAGTACAATCTCATTACGACTGCAGAAATCTCAGAAAAATATAATTCGCCAAATATATATATATATGGCGAGAAAAGATTAGACAAGCAATTCGAAAGTACATTGAAGAAAATAAACAAGCCTATGTAAGAAGAGAAATAAACGATCGACAGATGCTGAAATTAAAGAAATAAAAAGAACAACCAGAATAGGTGAATTAAAAGGACATGAAAGCGAAGCAGAAATGGACATAAAAATTACTAACATCACACAAACACAGATCGTAATGAAGAAACTGAGATACATACCAATCAATATGAAGATAGACAAAATTCCTAACTTTTGGCTCTATTATCTAAATACAGCAAGCAAAAGAATAGCCAAAGAACGTCAAGAAATGGCCAATGTTCTTACTAAAATTCCGGTATGGGTAACAGAAGAAACTACCTTTCTTCTACCCAAGAATAGTGAAACAAATGTCCCAAAAAACTACAGACCAATTACATGTCTTCCCGCTACTCACAAAGTAATGAAATCTATTCTGACAAAACAGATATATAGAAAAAAATGATATACTATCTCTTGAACAAAAAAGGTGGAAACGTGGCTTTTACGGATGTAAAGATCAATTACTTATTCATAGGTTGATCTTGATTATGTACGTCTAACTGAGATATTTCATCTGGTAAAGGTAAGTGCGATTTACTCTCTGCGTTGTGGAAGTAATCTGCGACAAATATTTCCTTTGCAATCACAGAACGCTTACATTCTGTTGTTGGAGTATTCAAGTGATATGGTTTCTGTTATAAATATGTCTGGAATCCTTATTTTGTTTGCTTCATTTGTTTTTGTTTGTAAAAAGAATATTAAAATATTGACCAGCATCATGAACCTTCTACACCAGCAAAAACAAAATATTTGGAAGATGTAACAAATATGAGCCAAATAGAGTTTTGTTAAACATAAAAAAGCGGGACCTGTCTTACAAATTGATGCGGAATATTTACTTTCGACCAGTGTCTATCAGTAATTGAAGTCCACTTCAAAATACAAGAGCAAAAGACTCAGACTTAGAAAATGTGACGACGGAAGATGACAGGGCAAATAGAGAGAGAAAGAGTAGACAAAAGAATTAAAATTAAATCAGATCATTTGCTCAAAAGACATTAAGAAGCTTAATTTAAAATAGACAGCTATCGGACAGGAGTGGTCGATCCGAGCATGCGGCACCTTTGCCTAAAAACTATACCACGGGTTGACCCAACCCTTGTGAGTGAAATTAGTTTGATGGAACCCTTGGGGGCCGTCGATAGCTGTACAAACACGAAGTCATAAGTTATCGTGATTGCTGATCACGCTACATAACACGCTCTTTCCCAGAAACTGTAAGGTCTGCTCAGCATGTTTGCAAATCACCGTTGGGCTCTCTGGGTGTTGAATAAACACAAATGCGCCTGAGCAAGCGTCTGAAACAGGGATTGACCAGCCGGCCTAATAGACGGGTATCCTCGAAAACAAGCGACCAGCTATACTATTAATTTGGTATGTGCTCTTTTGCCGTATGTATTGGTTTCATATAAAGAACTAGCAGTAGAGCCCGGCGTTGCCCGAGGATGTAACAGTAAGAGTTGAGGACGGCTGTTGCTTTGAAAGATGTGCTTTGTAAGTCGACAGGAACTAAGTTTCTACAAAACGTTGAAACGCTATGCACACAAAGTTTAGGCAGACATCATGCAGGCCCAAGTATTCGAAGGTATCGAGGGAAGTAACGGAAAGCCGTTGTAGCATCAGTCATTTGCCATTACTAAGACATCTGTGAGTAAAAGCTGGCAGCAGTTACTGCTTTAACCAATTGGACAGTTAAGCATTACTGGACGCACTTGTGGTAAGTAGTCAAGAAACCACGATTCAGTTACAACATACATAGGGATTGAAGGGAAAACAAACGCGATGATGGCGGGCGATGGTATGAAAGTCAGAAGGCAGCAAAAGAGCTGGATAACCTTTACAAAGACGTCTTAGTAATGGCAAGTGGAGACTACGACGACCTAACGTTAAAACCAAGCCCTACAAGAGACGGTCTTTGAGGTCGACATGGAATCGCTGATTGACTGGTATATTGGGATTTTGAAGTGGTACCCATCGCTTCCGTATGGAAAAAGAAGGGGGTACTAGAGACAGTCGTATGAACGGTGGGTTTCACTGATGCGGCGCAGACCACTGCCCCGGTACCTTATTACAATGTCACGGCTGTTATGCTCCTCACCGTGGATGTCTGCGGCGACTTCATCATATGCAGGAGCATTGAAGCGACGCTCATGTTCACCGTGAGGCCGTCTGTTTGCATCGATGACAACACTGAAAGAGGGCGAAGAGTTGTTTTGCAACGCAAACTTTAAGCTTCGGATGTAACTGTTAGTTTCGTGAAGCATGTCTTGTAGACAGAACAGAATGTCTCTACGGGGACCGACGGAAAAATCGCTAAGTAGAATGCCGAGACACGCATCAACCTGCTCGTTGTAGTCAGCAAGAAAGTAAATTTGTAGGAACTGAGGTGGCTCTCCCTGATCAGCCAAAAGTGATCCCATTAAGTGATAAACCTGGCCTTGCACTTTGAAAGTAGGCATCCATCCCCCTTCACTAATAGCCTTCGCACCAAAAGACGTCATCTAGAAGCAACAGTTGTACTTCCGTATTGCTTCAAGAAAATGCGTTGACTCCGAAGTTGTACCCAGAAGGAGGTCCCTAAAGTGGCTGGGGATGCTCGTCTAAAGAAGGGAGTTTGATTTTGCCCCCAGAGCAACAAAGCCCAGATTGCTCACCGGCCGATTTTTTTGCGTTGCAAAAAGTGCAAAGTTTATCCATGGCCCCTATTTGTACGTCTCTCCTAGCGGAATAGTTGACAGTGCAGTCATAACTGTATGCGGCATTTGACCAAAATGACGCAGACGGCGAAGATACGCCATTCAAAGAAGCTCGAAATGAGGTAATGTTTTCGAGCCGTTGATTGCGTACTTCAGAGTTTTCTGAAACCCTGGCAGATGCAGTAGAGCGGGCATCTCTAACCCGACGAACAGGTCTGAAATGAGGAAATGGTCTGTTCAGGGCTTTCTAAGGTTCTGGCAGATGCGGTAGAGCGAGAATTTCTAACGCGACGAACAGTGGTCTGTGCAGGGCTTTCTAGGGCTCTAGCAGATGCAGTGGAGCGGGCATTTATAATGCGACGAACAGTGGTCTGTGCAGGGCTTTCTAAGGCTCTGGCAGATGCGGTGGATAGGGCATTTCTAAAGCGACGATGAGAGGTTTCTTGGGGTTGTTCCGAAGCTCTAGAGGCAGCTGTAGCCCTAGTATTCCTATGACGACGTGAATTTGTTTGTTCGGGACTTTCTAAACTCCTGGAGCAAGCTTTTGCGATGGCATCCCGCAAACGACGAAGGGTTTTCTTTGCTGGGGAGTGTGAAGCCCTCAACCTAGCCACGCGGACTGCGCCCTGTGAATTCTGAAGTAAACGTTCTTCAACTGCGGACATGGTTGAAGCCGCTGAAGCCAACCTTTCAGTCTGCGCAGCAGCGATTTCCGTGGATAGGCGAGCAGCTGAGCTCGCGGCCATCCGTGAAATACGCATAGAAGTCTGTTCAGGGGTTTCACTCGTTTCGCTGCCCTAGCAGCGGAGGCAGCTGCCGTGTGCCGTCCCAAAAGTTTCCTCCTTTTAGGTGGCATCCAAACAGTAAAAACGTCAAAGAGGGTAACGCTTAAAAAGAGATTTCGAAAAATCCAAAAATCGTGCACTGCTAACGTAGACACAAAAAGGGGAGCACCCAGTAAAATGAGTTCAGATGTTACTCAAGGGGAACTTGAAACTAAAAAAGTGGAAATTTAAAAAGGTAAACCAAAGGTAAATCCAAAAGAAAATGGGGTTTTAGTACAATTGGCTAACGTGTGTAGGGTTGGGTTAGAACTATAAAACAAAAAAGCAGCTAGAACACGTAATTAACAACTTGCGGTGTCCGAAGTTGGCGAATAAAGTAAGCCAGGTACGTGCACATGGGCAACAATAAACGCAAAAGTGTGAAAGCACGCCGGAGTCATGCAGTAGAGATGGTTGACCTTGAGTGACGTTCCACTCTCTATAAAAAAAAATCGGCCAGCGAAAGAGGAAATCACGGTAGATATTGCTGTCATTAAAGTAGGGGAAAGATCGGTAATAGTGACCGTGCCCCCTCAACACAAACCTTACGTGAAAGGAGAGAGAGTGACAATACCCACTCTCTCTTAGCGAATATTGCGTAGTTGCGTTAGTGCGTGTATGGAGGCCGTCCGTAAGGGGAGGGGGGATGACCTTGGTGCCCGAAAAGCACCCACGTGTGGACAATTATTGAAGTTTAAAAAGTCAATTATGAGTCGAAGTTCGCTGATGAAACGCCGAAAATTCTCGTAAACCCTTAAGCAAGACATACAGAAGCCCCTCGTAAAAGGCTCACCTGCAGGACCCCCCCCCAAAAAAAAAGGAATTTAGCAGAAAAGTTGGGTACAAGGTAAGTACTGTGTTCTTACCTTAATAATTATCATCTTCGAAATATTTTTGTTTTTTGTCTATCAGATTTCTTACGTCAGCATTTTTAAATTATTTCTTAATTCTTTCTTTTAAATATTGAATTAATTTCAAATAGAACCAATTCTTTATAGATTCCTTGTACCAAATTGCAAAGGGAATTATAAAAACGGCCCTAAAGTAAGTGGAATTATCTTTCCCTAAAGATAAAGAATTATCCTATGTTTGGATTCGTACAATCAGTAGAGATCGTTCGATTATTGTTTAAGGTTGACGGACACGCATGTCTTAATTAGTTGTTTTTTTTTTGTTTTGTTTTTTTTTTTTTTTTTTTTTACGAATTGGTCAAACCCAACTCGAACAAAAACATTGTTTTCAATCGTTATGAGTCTACCGATTGAATAGAATTTTATTATAAACAATTTTCTTGTAAATGGAATTTTTAAAGCATTCTGAATGTAAAAATAAAGAAAAAAGTGTGCAAGACAATAAGAAACACTACCTGCCAAAAAAAAGTGAAGTTTTGTTGAAATCGGTTGAAAAATGTAGGAAATCCGATCCAATATATAAACGTTACAGACACACACACACACACGCACACGCACACACACACACACACACACACACACAAACAATCTGCGTTTTATAATAAGATGTTACATTATCTGTGTTTGTATATAAAGCATATATTTACATTTTTTCATGGAGGTCTTTTACAAATTATTCATTTTTGGTTTTTGTGTCTGCATTTTGAGATTAGTTTTGATCATTTATTTGGTAATTAGTGTTGGTCTAGGATTATAACTATTTTCGCCTCCAGACAGAGTTTACAGTTTTTTGAATTTATTGTTAGATGATCTGTAATGTTATCGGTCCTGACCTGGCATCTCGACTTCACTAACTTTCCCACCTCCGCAAGTCGGCTTCCCTTTCTCATTTCTACAAATATTTTCTTGGCAATTATTCTGATCAGCTTGCCTCCTCGCATGCATCAGCTACCTGAATTTAATTATACTCCTAGATTGGCAATTAGGTCCCACCATTTTACTGTTGACGTAGGTAGATACAACTAAATGTTCTATTCCAGCAGTTTCTTTTCTAGTACTTCTTGTCCGTCGAACTCCCTTCCGAATTCTTGCTTCCCTGCCAATTCCAATCTTCAAACATTTAAATGCAACGCCAATTATAGCCCTTATTCCTCACTTCCCGCTAAAGTCTCCTCGGTCTTTTTCACACCCAGTACCGTTTTTCTTGGAATAAACTAACTAAAACATAGATAGATAGATAGATAGATAGATAGATAGATAATAAGGATTTTATGAAATATTGAAGAAACAGAAAAAAACATCTTATAAATTTGACATAACAAATTTTAATAAATTTATTGAGAGAAAGATAGTTAAATGTAACGCCAGTCGCCAGTCGCCATTTTCTGTCAGAAAACATGTCATTTTCTGAATCATGT
>OZ010592.1:83699451-83801951 GCA_963932145.1 Acanthosepion lycidas | reverse complement strand
TAATATAGTCACTAAAAACTCACAATGAATTTCTCTAGTTTTCATACAAGTGGGGTGAAACACACTTAAAAATATATTTTTGTGAAGATTTTCTATTAAAAAATGTCAAAGATAATAATTCACTTGTGAATAGGTTTCCGAAAATCTCATTAAAATCTGACAATTATTTGATTTTCACCAGAATTTTCAAATTAATGTCTGTGACACCACAAAAAAGGCTAAAATTCGCTATGCAAAAAGTTAGTACAAATGCTGAGGGAAGAAAATCAAGTTTTTTATTCAAAATTTCAAATGTTCTAAAAAGAAATAAAAAATTTCATTAAATATTAAAAAAAAACAACTCATATATAATTATCCATTTCAATGTTTCAGTCAGACGAAAGGCACGAGGTAGGGGTCAGCGGAGAGTGGAAAGTATTTGTCTTAAAGGGAAGAAGTTTTATAAAATTAAACCGGAATATTAACGTTATGACATTAATTTGGCATCATATGAAGAATAAAATATTAGTTTAAGATTAATAGAGGAATAAAAAGGGGTTTAAAAATAACTATAAAATATATATATAAAAGGAAGTAAAGGATTAATAGAAAGAGAGTTGGGGAGATCTTAGGGGAGGGGAAAGTTTATAAATTATAATTAATATAGAGTAAAGAGGTTATAAAGCGGCATATAGATATTAGAATTAGTTTGACATTTGAAGAGTTAGAAGGGCGTTAATATTATGGAAATACAGTAGGTATTTAAGTTAAACTTGTATTATGGAAATTGGAATTTGTTTTTATATCGACATTTTAACACTAATTCATTTCTCATGTAATTTTTTGCTTTGATTATTGTATTTTATTATTCTAATTTTGTCTTCTAAATATGAATTGCACTTAATTCTAAGACTATAAGAGTACGTGCGGAACCTATTTTCTTCCAAATTACCTACAGGCTCAAAACATTTTTGTCCAAATTTCTTTAAATTTCTTTGAAAGAGCTGTTGACAGTGTACGCCGGGATTGATAAGACAGTCGACCGATATCTTCGTCTATCGAAATAGGCTATTCTTCATATGAGGTGATTTTGAATTTTATTGTTTATTAATTATTTGCTGTGTAATAATAAATACATTGATCTCTTTTTGCGGATCAGTTTTAATATTTTATATTACTAGAATCCACTTGGATTATATACCAATGTATTTGTTACGTATATATATATATATATATATATATATATATATATATATATATATATATATATATATATTATGTGTGTATGTGTGTATTTAGGCAGCATTTTTTCATTGATGCATGTTTCATTAAATAAATTTAAGTAAATTCCTTTCATATTCTCTGATAAGCTTAATAACATTATCATTGAAAGACGAAAAAAATCACCTTATTGATATATGTCTTTTAATCCTATATAAACCATCATCAAAGATGATAATTACATTACAATAAATTAAACAATACACGGACATAGCAACAATGATAGTCAGTTTTGTTTGCATGGAAGATTTCTAAGCAACAACAAACTCGTGTATACGAGACGCTGGAATCGAAAATGGCAGCGCAGCCCATGACATTACGCATGACCACTTGAGTGTAAAAACGAAGAAGTGTTAAATATGGGAAGCCGTTGGTATAAACTAATGGCTTCTGTTTATCAATTATAGACATTTAATTATATTTGTGTAGTTTTCTTAGTTTATTTTGTTCAGGTTAGGTTTCAAATGTTTTATGTATATAGCTTCAAGAATTTTTAGTTTTTGTTTATTGATTTCATGTTTAAGTATAGTTGTGTTTTCAACAAGGATTTTCCGGAATTGTGTATGCGGCCAAGCTTGTTGTTTTAAATGCCTAAAAATGTTAGAATTATCATTCAAATGTAGAGTCAAACGTTGTGAAAGCGGGTTTGTAGTGTGACCAACATAAATATTATACAATCTTCCAGAGATTACTTGAATTTATAAACTATGTTGGTTTTTTCGCAAATCGCTAACGGGGGGGTATCATTGCGAATAATAACATAAAACAGTATGCACCAGTTTGTCATTGCTTGGAAATCTTCTATGCAAACAAAACTGACTATCATTATTGTTATGTCCGTGTATTGTTTAATATATTGTAATGTAATTGTCATTTTTGATGATGGCTTATGTAAGCCGAAAGATTAGAGAGGATAAAAAAAAATATGTATCAATATGGCGATTTTCTTTGGTCTTTCAATCATAATATTATTAAGCCTATCAGACGATATGAAATATATAAATAGACAAACCTTTTATAGATAGAGATTATATATATATATATATATATATATATATATATATATATATATATATATATATATATCGTGGACTCTCCCGTCGTTGATCGACCAGTGCTGTTGACCAGGGTCCTTTTTACGACGTATGAGGGTCAGGCCACTCAGTTCCGGATCCGACAGCCAGACAATTTGCATATATGATCTGATTATAGTAATGAAGGTCTTGTGAACAATCAACCACACTTTTTGAAGAGCCGAACACATCTTACCTGTATATATATATATATATATATATATATATATATATATATATATATATATATATATTGAACAATAAAAAATATTAAAAAATTAAAATCTTCAGACATACTGGTTTGTAGATTAATATTTTTTCGTTTTTATTGTTATTGTTTCATTTAGATTCCTCGACTAGTTTCGACCAAAATGTCCATCATCAGGAGAAGAAATAGTTCTGCTTGCTGGTAGCAGTGAACTACAGAAATGAATGTCTTGATGGAGAAAAATGAACCTTTGTCTGTAGTTTTCATTTGTTTGTTTTTTTAGTTTTTTTAATCTTTTTAACATGAATCTTTTAACATTCCTTGTGTTGGTCAAACAGTCTCTTTTAAGTTGTTATTTGAGATAAGAGCTGGATGGATCCATGCTGCTCTGAATTCCCCTGGTCAGTTTGACAGTTTTATTGGTTCCTGGAGAAGGGATGTGTCTCTGTTAAGTGTGTGTGTGTGTGTGTGTGTGTGTGTGTGTGTGTTATTTGGTTCTTAGGGAGTGAGTGAGTATGATATGTGTAAGCCTGTATATTGCTGTTATCATTTGGCTCATTAGGGAGTGAGTGAGTATGATGTGTGTATATTCGTGTGAGTGTGTGTATAACTGTGAGGCCTCAACACCTCCGTAAGCAAGTCTGTCTTGTGTGGGTGAGAAATGTGGCTAGGTTTTGATTTGTAGGGTTATATATTAATACTTTCTATATTGTTAAATTTATGGTTTAGCCCGGCTGGATATTGTGTTTTTAAACATTGTATCCACTTATTTTCATGGAACTCTAAAATCTTTCTAATGTTATCTCCTCTGAACAATATTTTTTATCATATATATATATATATATATATATATATATATTAAATAAAAACAGACCACTTTATGTAATAAATTATTTCACCACAGCCCTTTTAAAAGGACTGCGGATCATCAGACTTTACTTCCAAAATAAAAAATGAAAAAAAATTTACACATTTTTGATGGGCCGTATGAAACATTTAAATTAACGAAGTGAGGAAGTGAGGGGGGGAGAGAAGACTTGAGTGAGTTAGCAGATATTTACACATTTAAACGGTTATCTTAACGGAAGTAATATATTGAAATCGAAGGGGTGGAGAAGAAAAAAACCCATAGAGAGAAAAAGAGAGAAGGCTATAAAAAAAGGCTAGAAACAGACGCTGTTATTTTGCTTTAAATTTGAAAGAGTTATTTTGGGGGTTCATAAAGATTATAATATTTGATATAAATTTGAATGTCTCTAGACTGTCTACAAATAATTTAATTTGATGTTTGTTAGTGATTTAATTTTTTTTTTAAATTTTGGGTATTTTCTATGAAATAGTCGATTAGAAAAATATTGATAGAAAGTACATTAAAAGAATAAAATTTTATTTTAAAATATAAGTTTACTTCTAGTAATCTTTTTTTTAATCTCTTTAAAAAATTTTATTATTAATTAAGTTAACATCTCCATCTGTTTGAATTTTGTTCATGAATTTAACTCGTGAATGTTTCTAGATAGGTAATCTCTTTTACTTAAATTTTAGTTAATATGGGGGTAATATATTAGGTTGGTGCAAAAATAATGACGTAATAATGTCGTTTTTTCACGTATTTTTTAACGTCAAAAAACGACATTATTACGTCATTATTTTTGCACCAACCTAATATGAAGGTAATATTAAGTAGAAAAAATCACCAAAATTTAAAAAAAAAAAAGTTTAAAAAAAAAAATATATAGATAGTGTCACTCCAAGCGAGGCAGTACAACCCTGTAACGCCTTGCAACACCCAAGGCGTTACAGGGATCTGGAGGAATTAGGAACATAAACATTAGTAAAAAGAGAAAAAGTATACAGTACACACACACAATATATATATAAAAATATATATATATATATATATATATATATATATATATATATATATATATATATATAGTGATTAATACAAATAACATTTTTTCACTTAGCTGATTGAGGCCATTTCAGCACCTCAGCCCCAGAGTTTTAAAGACGAACATTTTCGTAATTCTTAAATTTAATCTTTAGGTTTCATTGACTGCTGTTTTTCTCATTTTTTTTTTATAATATATATATATTATTCCTATTGTAAGTTTTTTTTCAATAACTCGAGGAGCTCTGATTAATCTATTTTTATTTCACTTTTCTCTCAAGTTTATCCCATGCTAATCTGTACTGTACTATATATATATATATATATATATATATATATATATATATATATATATATATATATATATATATATAAGCGTCCAAGGCGTAATATTTCTGGAGATTACGATGTCCTCTAGAAATTTATTCATTACTTCCCAGCTTAAAAAAAATCCATCTGTGATCCAATGGCAGGAACCAATGGCAACGGCATCCTTGACAATTCGCCATTGATAGCCATCTCATCATTAGCCGTTTCATCATTAGTTTTCCGTTAATTAAAACCAATGATGAAACGCCAAACATACAGTCGAATCATCAAGCAGACTTTTCCCACTGGTTCTTTCCAGATGAATGATTCCAATTGTAATATAATGCATGGGAGAAATTGACAAAAATCCGAGCTCACCATGATCTCTTTCTCTCTCTTTCTCTCTCTCTCTCTCTCTCTCTCTCTCTCTCTCTCTCTCTATATATATATATATATATATATATATATATATATATATATATATATATATATATATATTAGGTTGCTGCAAAAATAATTTCGTTTTCTAACATATGTTACTATGTGAGAAAACGAAATTATTTTTGCACCAACCTAATATATATATATATATATATATATATATATATATATATATATATTGTATTGTATTGTATTGGGGTATCAGAGAATTATTTAAACATATATATTACTAAATGTAACAAACAATGAATGTCTATTATGTTCGATCATGAGTCGTTCTAAGCTTCGTATATTTTCTTTAATTTCGGGTGAAAATGAACTTCTTTCAATATTACATTTCAGACTAGTCATAACATATAGACATATGGTTCTGTTGTTAATATTTCTTATGTGGTACGACGTCATAGAACCGCGTCGTGAATTTACGATCTGCCTCTGCTATTCCCATACCGTTATCGTAGCATAACAATCTCTTATGTCAACATAACAGAATATCATCTTTAATGGTTAATATCTTTGTCCAAATGTTCACATAACCACTCTGAAGATGGCTCATGTTAGCCGAATGCATAGATCAAGGAACAGCTTCATGAAAAATATTCAAATCTTGGACAATTTTTGCCTTTATTTTCACTCGAAATTAAAGGAAATATACGGAGTTTGGAATGGCTGATGATCAAGTATAATAGACACCCATTGTCTGTTATATTTAACTATATATATATATATATATATATATATATATATATATATATATGAAAATATAGTAGAAAATAGGAAAGAAACTGGTTTGGTAAATAATCCAAAGTTCCTTAGTATTTTTGTAATTATTTTTTTAAAAATAGTGCTCGAAACGAAAGTAGAGCATAAATATAATTATTTATTTAAAAATATGATTCCAACACGCTACATAAGAGGTCTCATGTTTCAAAACAAGAGCCGAAAACTTCAAAATAATATTTGAATTAACTTGAGTTAAAGTAGGCTCTGTTCCATCTTCAAGCGAAATTTTTTGGGAATGACTTATTTCTGAAATTTACGAGTTTTAATAGTATGGTCAGAATTGAAATCAAAAATTTCCATGGTAACATCAAGGGCGGATTGTTTAGAATCGGCAGGGGTGCACCAGGTCTCTGTATTCGTCCCTCCAAAAAGTGTGGATGGTCCTGCACGAGGTCTTCACCACTATAATCAAATCTCATGTACCGGTGTCGGGCTGTCGGTTTCCTGGAAACTGATCTGCTTGACCCTCAGACGTCAAATCTCGACGGGAGAGTCGATCATATATATAAGAGTATGCACGACAGATTTGAAGGTCTCCATGAGCCAAGTTAGTACTCCATTACCAACTGGTAAGTCAAGTCAAGACAGTCAAGTAGTAAGTTTGTGTTACGGAACTGGATATTTACTTCAGCATAAGACAAAAAAAACACCTTCAATTACTTTGAATTAGAAACAACGACATCCGTCACTTGTATAGCTTCAGCGCATTTATCATTATTATTGTTACTATTTTCATTCCGTTCATCATCCTTGTTATTCTTATTATCGACATTATTATTATTATTATTATTATTTTCTTTCATTTCTGGCGTTTACACATTTCTTTCCGGGTCCTGGCCACGGACTTAAGGTTAGAAATGGCATCATGAGACTTTCCACTAACAAAAAAAAAATTACATAGATAAAGCCCTCCGTAAATTGTGGGCTGTACTTGTCAGAACAATTTTTTTGTATCTCCTTGAGGCATGGACTTCCAGGAATCCCTTCAATTAATCTACTGCAATCTTTCCAACCAGTCCTAGGGCTCCAACTACAACAGGTATTGTTGATGTTCCCATGTTCCACATTTTCGAGATGTATTATTATTATTATTATTATTATTATTATTATTATCTTCATCATAAAATTATTAATATAGTTATCATTATCATCATTAGTATTATTATTGCTATTATTATTATTATCATCAACAATATTATTATCATCTTCATCGTCATTATCACTATTATTATTAGCATGCTATATCATCACCATAATTATCATCATTATCGTCATCACTATGATCATTTTTATGATCATCAGTATTATAATGATCATCATTATCATAATGATTATTATCATCATTATTACCATCATCATCGGCCTTATCATTATTATTATCATCACTATTAGTATTATTATTATCATCAGTATTATTGTTAGTAGTAGTAGTAGTATCGTTATTATTATTATTATCATTATTATTATAATCTGTCATCACCGTAATAATCATCATCAGCATCGCCATCATTATTATTATCATGATCGCTATCATCATCATCATCATCATCATCATCATCATCATCATCATCATCATCATCATCATCATCAACATCATTATTATCATGATTACCATTATTATTATTATTATTATTATTATTATTATTATTATTAGTAATAATAATATTAATAATAATAATAATAATAATAATAATAATAATAATAATAATAATAATAATAATAATAATTGCTTTCGGTTTCATTTCATAGCGAGAACTGGAGTCAAATCAAAATATTAAAACTGTATTCTGCTTGCACAAATTCTCATATTAAGTGATACTTATACAGATTTTATATATTTTTGTCTTGGACAATACCTTCCTGGGCAGATGAGCAATTCCATAAAAGGCTTAAGGATCTTGTCATTATACGTTTCCCTATCTACTTTTTATTGCACTCACTGCAAACGTGTCTCAGTATATTTACGATACCACTTTTTTTTTTTTTGATTTCAGCTGCAACATCCTTATATTTACTTATTTTGTCATACAATTAAACAATATATTTTATCCAATGACACTGTCATATCTACGACAAGGCTAGTAAGAATGGTAACATTCCAAAGAATAACTTATGGCTTTTTATGACTGTCTCGGGGTGAGGTTCGTACCATTTTTCGGCATATGGTTACATATTCCGATGAATATAAAGTCCAATCTTACCACATCGCTTCTTGTTACCCGTTGGTCTCGGTACTCAACTAAATGGTCTTTTGCTTCAATATGTTGTTCCAATAATTTACATACTGAACCTGCACCATTTTTTATGTTTGTTCGACAATTCTTGGTAAAAAAAAAGAAAGAGTTGGTTCTGTACAGTCATCAGAAATTCCTCCATTTGTACTTTTAGCCACTCTCTTCAGTCAATGATGGATGCTTTGATTTTGATTTTCGTGTAATGTTTTATTCCCAGGTTTTTCTTATGTTGTGTTCTATTGCTAGGTGTATGTTTATGTGTCAAAATAAGAACAAATACACAATTCGGACCTATATACATTTTATTTACTGCTGGATAACATTAGATGTAAAACATAACAATTGATTGCCGGTAAAATGAGCCCTGTCGGCTGGGGTTTCAGAATACACCGACTGCACCTCTGCATAGGAGTAAGACAACCCCCAAACAAATGAGGCGTCCTGGGTAAGAAGATAAACTACATCCGCCTCCTGGGTAAGACGATAAACAGCAAAGTCTCTAATCAGGAAGTTTTGAGGACCGTGAAACCACCTCATAATTGATAATGTCCCCAGATTCATCCTGAACCGGGTTGGTAGCACCTGTTAGGGTCCCAGCTATGGACAAATAATTAACCAAAAAGGGGTCAAAACACCATGAAATTATTAAAATAGGTTTTAATACCAGCACTACTTTTGGGGAAAAATTATTACCAGCATTACATTTTTTAAAAAAAAATATTACCAGTAATAAAATGTTGTCGACATTAAATAACCCATTGAGGTTGATATGCCGTAAAACAAAAGAAATCAAACCAAACCAAACCTGTAAATTGATAGTTTAGATATCTGATACGTGAGGATGCGTAACCGGCATCTTGAAAACCGCTTTTCTCCTCTGTTGTCCTAGAGAGAGTTCTGATCAAGGGGCATAACTTTGTTCCCATTTAGGGAGCGAGTTAGACGTGCGTGCTAACAAAGTGCTTAAAACTTGCGCCATGAAATAACTTTTTTCTCATTTTAGCTGCATTTCTTGATTGAGAATTTTTATCTTTTCCTTTCATTCTGATGTTGAGTTCATTTAAGAATTTATTGTCTATTGAACGTATTATTATTATTATTATTATTATTGTTGTTGTTGTTGTTGTTGTTGTTACTGTTGCTGCTTCTGTTTCTGCTGTTGTTGTTACCTCTTTGAAAAACTTTTTTAAATATTTTGCTGTCATTTCGAAATTACTACTTGAGATATATGAACCTGTTTTGCAAAAATATCCGCGTTTTAAGGAAATTTTTTTTCCTAACCCGCCTATCGTTTCTTCCAAATGAAATAAAAACGTCAGAAAAATTTTAACGAATACAAATGATCATACACAAAGCTCCATTGGGGCTTTCGATCGTTGTACTCCATAAAACACTCATAGATAGGGAAAACCTTTTCCCTTGGCCAATAACATGTGTGAACTTGATTCCATCAGAAATTCAAAGAGAAAAATTGCGATTCCTTCAAAAAGTGACAATTGTACTAAATATCATTTGATATATGCCACACAATGTATCAAACATGACTTCATTTATATGGGCTGCACAACGGAAAAAATTTTAAAAATATTTAATAGCCGCAGGGATGTTGTGAGACGCAAAAATGTGACATCAACAGGAGAATGAATAAAATGACTAGAGACTTTCATAAACGTTATACTAAATTATTTGATTAATTGCGACTATTATGTGACGAAAAATGTCAAAATGAACGAGACACCCATCATGTTGCTGACGTATTGTATAAAACATTGTTAAACATTGTCTATTCAATTTTTGTCTTAAATCTCGATCATCTTTAAGTACTTCATTATTATTATTATTATTAATTCCTTTGATTTCTGGCGTGTACACATTTCTTTCTGGGTCCAGACCAGAAACCTAAGCTTAGAAATGGCATCATGACACTTTCCACTGACAAAAAATATTTTACATAGATAAAGCTCTCCGTAAAGTGTTGGGTGTACTTGTGAGAACAACCTTCTGTATTTCTTTGGGGTATGGGGTTCCAGGATTGCCTTCAATTAGTCTACTGGAATCTTTTCCAACCAATCCGAGGGATCCAACGACAACGAGGATTATTGATGTTCCCATGTGCCAAGGTCCTTGTATTTCGACAGCTTTTTGAATATCATCCTCTCAGTAGTGTCAGGTTGGGTGTTATATGGATCTTTCGCACAAGGCATTCATCTTCCTTGTGAAAACGTATCTTAGGCTCTCTGGCCGTTGCGGGCTGTGTTTGTTGGCTACTTCACAATGTCTACTAAGTCCATGACCCCACTTTCAGCAATTTATTATGACGTCAAGTGTACATCTGTGGGCGTGTGCAGACAGCACGCGTCGTAAAGTACCCCGATCAATTTGGCATAATGCGCATACATCAGTGTCAGTTTACTCCCTGAGGTTGATTGCATTTGGTAGGAGATCACAGGAGGAATGATATCAATGATTCCCTTGCAATCAGTTGGTTTAAAACTTGGCCTCATAAAGCTCTTTGTACGTACAGCCAATCAACATCTGATTTCGAGTGGCGCATCCTCATTTGGGTATGCATTTTTCTGGTCATGGCGTACAATCTTTTAATGCTATTGACTTCCATTTACTAATGATGAAGCTGTATGTTACTACAAGTATAGGTAAGGTGTTGATAGTTTTCATTTTATTGGCCCTATTAAGTTTGCTTTCTAATATAAGACGCACACTTATATATAATATTCCTTTGGGATCTTTTCCTTCATTAATTCCTAGGTATTTTTATATACGATCATGGTCTAGTTCCTTAGTCTTGTTGTTGATATCAAAGTCTATATCTGTAGTTTTCGTTATTTTACTGCCTTTGAAGTTGGATTTTCCGAACTCCATCCTAATGTCTTCGCTGAAGATTTTGCCAATGGTGAATAGGTTTTTCTGTTGATTGTCATTCTTGGCAAACGTTTTAAGATCATCAGTATAGAAAAGGTGATTCAGTTTGTCATTCTATGACTTGTATCCATATTTACTCTTGTTCAATAGGCAGATTATTATCATTATTATTATTATTATTGTTTGTTTGTTTTTTTTAATTTCCTTTGATTTCTGTTGTATACTCGTTTTTTTCTGGGTCCCAACCAGAAAACTAAGGTCAGAAATGGCATCATGACATTTTTCACTGAGCAGTTTTGAAAAAGAAAATGACATCTATTTTACACAGACAAACTCCTTCATAAGGTGTGGGCCGTACTTGTGAGTACATTTTTTTCTTTTTTTGTATTTCTTTAAGGCATGTGTTTCCAGGAATCCCTTCATTGAGTCTACTGGAATCTTTTCCAACTAATCCGAAGGATCCAACTACAATTGGAATTGTCAATGTTCTCATGCACCACATTTTCGAGATTTCGATTTGAAGGTCGTTGTATTTTGATAGCTTTTTGAAGATCTTCAAAGATATATTGCAGTCCGCAGGGACTGCCATATCAATAAGGAGGCACTTTTTTGTGATCTTTAATAACAATGTCTGGGCAGTTAGCTTTAATTGTTCTGTCTGTGTGCATTATTATTATTATTATTATTATTATTATTATTATTATTATTATTATTTTCATCATCATTCTTATTATTATCATTATTATTATTATTATCATTATTATCATCATCCCCATCATCATCATCATTATTCCTATTAGCGTCATCATCATCATTATCATTAGTATTATTATTATTATTATTATTATTATCATCCCTTTCATTATCATTATTATTCTTATTAGTGTCATTACTACTATTATTATTATTATTGTTATTATTATCATCATCCCCGTCATCATTATTATTATTATTATTAAGTGTCATTATTATTATTATTATTATCATCTCCATCATCATTATTATTATTCTTATTAGCGTCAGCATCATCATTATTATTATTATTATTTCGAGCGTTATTTTTAGTGGATACCAGCTTTAATAAAAAGTGTTTATTATGTTTTCTCGTGTTCTCGGATTAAAAATAAATCCATAAATTTTACACACGCACGCACATACACACACATATCTATCTATCTATCTATCTATCTATCTATCTATCTATCTCTCTCTCTCTCTCTCTCTCTATATATATATATATATATATATATATATATATATATATATTAGTGAAAGAGAGAAGGTTTTCTGCTTGCTATAAGCATGGCTGATACTAGTCTTCAGGAGATAAACTTTTTCATCTTCTTGGGTTCACATTTTTCACTGATCTGAAATGAATTTGATTATATTAAAATCTATTGCAGGTGTCTACTGCAATGAAAGTTTGTTCTCTGTGTGTGGTACCAAACAAATTCTTCTTGTTAGAATCCATCTGATACATTTATAAGTCTACCATTCGTCCGTACGTTAGATATTGCTACCATATCTGGTCGGGTACTCCTACTATATATCTCAAAACCCTTGACAATATTCAAAGAATGGTCTGTAATGTAATCCACCCTGATCTGGCATTTTCCCTTCAATCACATTCCCACCACCATGAGTTGGTTTCACTCTGTCTTTTCTACAAATATTTTCGTGGCAATTGCTCTGATAAGCTTTCCTCCTTTGTGGCTCGACTGCATAAATTTCAACGCGTTACTAGATTGGCAATTAGGTCTCGTTGTTTTACTGTAGAACTAGCTAGATGCAATCATAAGTTCTATTCTAAGAGTTTCTTTTCTCGCACCTTTCGCCTGTGGCATCCCCTTCGGATTTCTTGTTTCTCTACCAAGTAAAAATCTTTAAAAATTTAAATACAGCACAAATAGCCATCGTCTGTCTTTCTGAACCCGGTTCTGTTATTGTCTTTTCTCTTCACTTGTCGTCACTAAATTCTTTTCATTCTCTTTCACTTACAGTACCTTCATGCATCCTAGTGCTATTGTTGTCTTGCTTTGGATGAAATGATTAAAAAAAAGATAGATAGATAGATAGATAGATAGATAGATAGATAGATAGATAGATATGAACAGAATTAGATAGATAGATAGATAGATAGATAGATAGATAGATAGATATGAACAGAATTAGATAGATAGATAGATAGATAGATAGATAGATAGATAGATATGAACAGAATTAGATAGATAGATAGATAGATAGATATGAACAGAATTAGATAGATAGATATGAACAGAATTAGATAGATAGATAGATAGATAGATAGATAGATAGATAGATAGATAGATATGAACAGAATTAGATAGATAGATAGATAGATAGATAGATAGATATTAACAGAATTGGATAGATAGATAGATAGATAGATAGATAGATAGATAGATAGATAGATAGATATTAACAGAATTGGATAGATAGATAGATAGATAGATAGATAGATAGATAGATAGATAGATAGATAGATAGATAGATATTAACAGAATTAGAAAGACAGTGAATCAAATAACCTTTCTTTATTTTTAATAATGTTTTGCCCCAAAACTTCATTTTCTCACCCCTTGAGGTGGTTTCCCTCTGACTTTTATACAGATATTTTCATGGCAATTAATGTGATAAGCTTTCCTTCTTTAAATTTATAAATTTAATATAAGACATAGAGATATTCAGAGAACGATAGATGCAAGGTCTGTCGCGATCTTGTATCTTCCTGAATCCTATCCCGTTATTCTTTCTTCCTCTCACCACCCCTCACTAAAGCCTCCCCCCATTTACTTTCACACCCTTCAATTCATAGTAGCATCATCACATGGCTTGGCGTTAAATAATTTAAAATAAAACTTTGATATGAATTGAGGAAATATGAAACAAAACCTTAAGATAATGCATTTGAATAGAGATATTCAATGTAAGAATACAATGTCAGTCGTCATCTTCTGTCTTCGTGGAATCTGTTCTTTTATTGTCTTTTTTCCACTTCTCCGCACTAAATCTTTCTCTTTCTTTTTCTCTCCTTGTAACTACCTGCGTCCTAATTTCATTGTCCTCCTGCTTAGCGTGAAATAATTTTTTTAATAAGAGAATATTTCTCATAACAACCCCTTGATGAGTAAAAATGTATTGGAAGTTGGAAGTCTTTATAAAAATTACCGGTTTCTTATACATGAAAATAAAACAACAAATTTAACCAATAAAAAACGTGTGCGGTTTCTGAATTGGGCTCAAAGTTAGCGAAGAGTATAAAAGACAAAAATAAAAACAACTGAAAATAATGAAGAAGAAAATTAAATTTTCAAGCAATCATCACAGAAAAAGAACTTTCACAGCTGTTTCTTAAAAAAAATCATTGTAAAGTATTTATAGTCTTGAGTGCGTCTCCAAGAAGCGGCTTCGAAAAATTAGGAGGAGGCAACCCGACACTTCAAATTAAAGTTTTGTTTTGTTTTTTTGTTTTTTTTCAAAAACGTAAGGCATAATTTGTAGTAACGACAATATTACAGTGAAGAACATTTTCAAATAAACAACATAGTATAAACACGAAAACAAAACGAAAGGCTTGACAAAATCAAACAAGTACAGCAATATAAACATATGGGAAATGAATAGACAGACAACACAACATTGAAATCAGAGTCTTCTAAAAAGATTGTCAGATACTTATTCTTCTACTTCTTCAGGTTGAGAATTCTTCTCGGATTCTCTTGACTCGTTCCTTCCAACCATCTCTATCAGACATCGCCGTCGGCAGGTCCTTCAAATGGCATCCCCAGTCATCTACAAGTTGGTCAATGTAGGTGTGATGAGGTCTTCTAACCAATCTTTTGCCGTATAATGGGTTCCATAGGAGGGAATCATTCACATGTTAAGATTGTCAGATACTTATTCTTCTATTTCTTCAGGTTGAGAATTCTTCTCGGATTCTCTTGACTCGTTCCTTCCAACCATCTCTGTCAGACATCGCCGTCGGCAGGTCCTCCAGATGGCATCCATAGTCATTAACAAGTTGGTCAATGTAGGTGTGATGAGGTCTTCTAACCGATCTTTTGACGCGCAATGGGTTCCATAGGAGGGTATCACTCACATTTTAAGATTGTCAGATACTTATTCTTCTACTTCTTCAGGTTGAGAATTCTTCACGGATTCTCTTGACTCTTTCCTTCTAACCATCTCTGTCAGACATCGCTGTCAGCAGATACTCCAAATGGCATCCACAGTCATCTACAAGTTGGTCAATGTAGGTGTGATGAGGTCTTCTAACCGATCTTTTGACGTGCAATGGGTTCCATAGGAGGGTGTCACTCCCATGTTAAGATTGTCAGATACTTATTCTTCTACTTCTTCAGGTTGAGAATTCTTCTCGGATTCTCTTGACTCGTTCCTTCCAACCATCTCTGTCAGACATCGCTGTCCGCAGGTCCTCCAGATGGCACCCACAGTCATCTACAAATTGGTTAATGTAGGTGTTATTAGGTCTTCCAACCGATTTTTGTCACGCAATGGTTTCCATAGGAGTGTATCATTGACTTCGCCAGGCTTGCTATCTAAAGCTTTCTCTCTCCAGGAGGAAGGTGTCCATACAGGCGTTTCTTTGTTGTTGCTTCCAGCTGATGTCCAATACAACTCGTAATATCCTTGTGCATGTTCCGTCAAGTGATGCTTCTTGGTGTTTCGTCAGTGTCCATGTTGTTGAGCTGCAGAGCAAGACAGATTCTACCATGTCCTTAAAGGAGTCCCTCTTAAGATTGTCAGAGAGAGAAGACTTCCAGACTCAGACCATAAAGGACATCCCAGACCTTACCTTTGCGGATTTTGATGTCTCTCTCCGTTGACTGGATCTTGCTGCCGAGGATTACATTAAAGAACGGTTTAATTATTAGGAAGACCAAGCTATAACCTAAATCCTTTAATTCTTTTCTTCCTAATAATTTAACCCTATTAAAACGTATTTTTTGTTGGTATAATTTGATATTCCCTAGCGTGAACCTAAATTTCTTTATATATACTTTAAGGATTTACTCATAAATAAACTCCCCTTTCGGACCATCTTTTAGTTTCAATTCAACACTTCACTCTTTATTAAACCCTAACCTAGGATCATAGACTAAATATCACGGTTGACTTCAGCAAACGCTCCCACTTTAGAGAGATACCTCACACCCTCCCCTTAACATTAACTCCTTATCTCGATGAGGCGTCATTTTGGGTAGGTTTGTATCTTTTCCCCGACTGCTAGCTAAATTAAATTCCAAAATCCCTGACTCCAAAACGAATTCAGTCCAGGGCTAAACCTACATGAGGTAATTTGAGATTTTTTGCTGTATAATATATATGCTTAGTTATAAAAAAAATACATTGAACTCTGTGGATCAGTTTTAATGTTTGATATTACTAGTATCTACCTATTATATACTATGCTAGTACTATATACACCGGCTTCCCACACCATTACTACCGCATCACAATTACCATTGCCGCATTAGTCCACAATTATACTTCCTCCCCTCCCTCTTAGCAAAATTAAATATCAATAAACTATTATAATTTGGAGTTTCTACTATTTAAATAAGCGCAATCGCCAAAAACAAGCAAATAACCGGCATTAAAAATATTAACAAAAGAGCATTAAAAATTAAAAATAATAACAATTTTACCTACCATAGTCTTACACAGACCCCAACTTAATATAAAAAAACTGACGGATAGATGTGTGAATTCACGTGCATACGTATATATGTGTGTGTGTTCGAGAAAACATTATTCCGTGAACAAAATAGACGAACGTGCGTTGACACTGGGACTTGTGAAAGAAATTCGGTACACAATCCAACATTGAATACAGCGACCAATTACCTGCGTGTGCATGCAACGACACATGGATGCGCATATACGCTTAGTCCACATTGTTCATACATGTTCATGTTTGTGTGAGCTGCAATGTATGAACGTCCGTGTATGTATATCTGCTTATATATGAGTGGCGTTCCTCCCACTACCATAAAAGCACCGATATACACAACCATAAAGAAATCCCAAATTTCAAAAATAATAAGTTTGTCTGTCAATCGCAAATAGCGTGAAACCCAGGGTCACAAACTCACATCAATCCAACTAAATATGTTGCTCTATCACTCATATTGAGTGCTTTCCTATAAGTACTGCGCATATATATATATATATATATATATATATATATATATATATATATATATATATATTTAAAGCATTTCACCCTAAGCAAGAAAATTTAGAGCAAGATCAGATAGGAGTGATAGAAGGAAGGATGAGGGTAATGGATAGATCAAGGCAACTGGAGATGTCGATTGACATTACACTTGAATAGCTGGAGATTATAGCTCACAGGGAAACAGGAATAGGGAAGGGAGTTCCACAGGCGAGAGGTGCGAGACATGAAGCTATTAGAGTAGAAGAGACGGCTACATTTAGGAGTTTTGACAATGAAGGGGTGAGAGCGGGATGCCAGCCTCGTAAGGCGCTGGTACTCATGACGTCTGGGAACCAGCGAATGCAGCTCCTCGGAGCAATTTCCATGAAAGTATTTGTAGAACAGACAGAGGGAGGCGACGGCGCGTCTGTGAGAAAGTGACTGTAGACGAGACGCCAGGGCAGGGCCAACTACATTGCATATCCGCCTCTGGAGCCTATCAAGAACCCCGAGGCAAACAGAAGGGGCACCAGACCATATATGGCACCAATACTCCATGCAAGGGCGAATTGTTGATTTTCATATATATATATATATATATATATATATATATATATATATATATATATATATAGTGGAATCTCCTGTTGTATTCAACGTATGATGGTCAACCATAGGAACCGACAGCACATAAGATTTGATTATAGTAGAGAAG
Organism: Acanthosepion lycidas; assembly: GCA_963932145.1. Taxonomy (NCBI): domain Eukaryota; kingdom Metazoa; phylum Mollusca; class Cephalopoda; order Sepiida; family Sepiidae; genus Acanthosepion; species Acanthosepion lycidas. Next base: position 83,783,952 of record OZ010592.1, on the reverse strand, counting down.
GATTTGTGCAGAACCAACCGAATACAGAGACCTTGCAAAGTCACAGTTGTCCTTCTCCTATAGAACCCAGTCTGTCCTGTTATCTACCCACTGCTGGAGGGAGAAGAATAGGGTAAATACCTTTCCCAAGGGTATTAGCACGAATGTAATATGAATGTGAATGTAATGGATTTACATTCAAGACTGGAATTTGAAGTCGGAACTCCGATTCCTCAATCTGCGCCGCTATCAACTACTCCACCGTGCCACCATATATATATATATATATATATATATATGAAGAATGAAGGCTTTAAACTGTGAATTCATTAATTCAGAGTTGTCCTTCTATAGAAATCTGCTATCTAACTGGAGGGAGAAGAGGAGGATTAATACCTTTACCGTGCTATTGTAATGGATTCGACTGAAATTCGAACTCGGCTGTCCGATTCCTCAATCCGAGCCACTTCTAGGTGCCTCTCTGCTTCTGCCTCTGCCTCTCTTTCTCTCTCTGTATATATATATATATATATATATATATTAATAGAAATCTTATAAGTATTAATTAAAAATAATAACAATTGGCGAGTATACGCTAGGAAAACCTTAGGTATATTGTTTTGCAAATAAACAAGCCAATACCAAAGGGAAAAAAAAAGGTATAAAATAGAAAGAACCAAGAACATGGACGTTAGCCGAAAATAATCGTCCAGCACACGAGTTCAAGACCCAAAGAAAAAAAAACCGATGCGAGTACCCCTGCCGGCCTTCCTTGTTGATCCGCTTAGGTGAAACCTTGGTATGTTTGTCTGTCTCTCTAGGTTTAACTAACTAACTAACTAACTAAATATATATATATATATATATATATATGAAAAATGATTCGATTAATTTTTAATCCGACATTTTATTAATTCGAAAGGTATTATAGCGAATACTATTTATATTTTTATTTTAAACAGTGCAAAAAAAAAAAAATAGTGCAAAAGATTCCTCATTACGAATTATCAGATTGCAAATTCAAGAAATAAATAAAATTTGCTCTCCGGTAGGAATCCAACCTGCCTCGCCCTTTTTAGGAGACACCGCTACTTTTTTTTTTTTTTTTAAGCATTTCACCCCAAGCAAGGCGGGAAGCCACTAGGACACAAGGGGTTACAGAAAATATAGAGCGAGATCAGATAAGAGTGATAGGAGAGAGTATTAGGAGAAGGGTAGTGGATAGATCAAGGCAAGTAGAGAAGTCGATTGACATTACATTTGAATAGCCGGAGATTATAGCTCTCAGGGAAACTGGAATAGGGAAGGGAGTTCCACAGGCGAGAGGTTCAAGACATAAAGCTATTAGAGTAGAAGAGACGGCTACTTTTAGGAGTTTCGACAGTGAAGGAGTTAGAGCGGGATGCCAGCCTTGTAGGGTGCTTTATGGCGGTGTGGCTTACCATACGCCTTCAGTACTGCATGGTTCTAGTTTGCCATTTTTTTTTTAAAATAGTGCCAAAGATTCCTCACTAAGATAAATTTAATACGTATTATGCACAGTTTAATGTCTAAATAAATAAAAAATATGGCGTCTATTTCAAATAAGAAGTGTTCACTATAATAACCCTTGCAGTAATAAAAAATGTCGCATTAAAAATAAATCCTTTAATTCTTTAAAGTTTTTATATGTTTATGTGTTTGTGCGCGTGTTCAGATGTGTGTGTGCGCGCGTACGTTTGTGTATACCTCCGCGCGTGTGTGTGTGCGTGCTCGAACTTGTATGTGCACGTGCTCGCACGTGTGTGTGCACGTGTGTGTGTGCGCTCGCGTATATGTGCGTGTGGTTGTGAGCGCGCGTGTTTGTGTGCACGTGTGTGTGTGTGTGTGTGTGTGTGTTTGAGCGCGCGTGTGTATATATGTGTGTTTGTGTGTGTTCGCGCGCTTAAGTATTTCTGTATGTGTGTGTCGGAGGCATAATAGTATCCGAATCAAACGTGGAGATGAGGAGAAGTGAAAAGGCAATAAAAGACAATCGGAAGAAGCCGGAATCAATGAATGTTCGGTAACAACGTTATATATTTCGTCTCATCATCTTTAAATATTTCATATATATATATATATATATATATATATATATATATGTGTGTGTGTGTGTGTGTGTGTGTGTTTTGAATTGTAGAAAAATTCTATAGATTTAAGTACTGTCACTGAAAACACATTGAGACGTGCGTTATTCTTTGAATTGGCAGACGATAAATATCTCTTAGAATTAAAATTTAAAGGCTCACTTCGGAATATAATCTTTAATATTTTCCCTCCTTAAAAGAGATATCTAAAAATTTGGAAAATATTTATCGACCAATATGCTTGAGATTAATAAATCTAATTTTTGGTTTCTTCCGGAGCCAATTATTTTATCATAAAGATGGTCATTTCTTCTTCGTTACTAGTCTTTCGGTGAACCTTTGACCAGGGTGTTTGTTCGATTATTTGTTGCACAAACAAAACTATTAATTAATTAACTACTCACATCTTTCGCATATTCATTCGAGTCTATAATATTACAAAAAATAATTCTTAGCGATATTGTCACATAAAATAGGAAATAATACATGCTAAGTTTGTTTAGGAGCGTCAACAGTTTTCCCTGCCTTATTTCATGTGACTGACTGCTGTAAATTTATACATACAGAGAAAACAACGCGAAATCATATCACATACACCTGCACATATGTAGACGCTTTCTATATATGGCGTACTAACACAGTTCATTCACTTGTACTGTAAAGAGAGATCCTCGAAATATTTTGTTTGAAGTTGTTCGCAAGGAATCATTGTAATTCATTTCTTTCAACTTGAAAGAAAAACAATAATCAAATAAATATAAAAATTACTGAAATTTGTAGAGCCTTGTTTGAAGATTAACTTATTTCATCGCTTCTACTGGCGTATCTCACTACATACACACACATGCATACACACACAAACACATATTTATTTATATATCATATATGTATACATAGGTAAGATGAGAACGAATAGAGTACAATTCCGACGTTCGTAACATTTAATTTAAAAGAGTGCTCAATACAAAGTAAAGCAATATTATTTAATTTAGAATATTACACTGAAAACATGTAAAATTACAATTTACAATAGCCTGATGAGACACATTCATATGCATTGAAACACGACTGCAATTGTGTATCAATTTTACACATTTTCGGTATAATATCCAAATATTCATATATATATATATATATATATATATATATATATATATATATATATATATATATATATATGTATGTATGTATGTATGTATGTATATAAAAGTGAACCTAGAAGTCAGACGACGATTGCATCTAGCATGAATGAGACTTCTATGTTCACTTTTATATTTACACACGCTCTATCCCTGATATTGAGCACTTTATCCCATAACTATAGCACATCTTAAGACTATATATATATATATATATATATAGTACCCAGCCAAAAATGGAAGCACCTATATAAAGTCGATTTTTGTGTTTTATCAAGACAATATTATTCGTTTATCAAGCGGCCTGACGATTGAGTCTAGTATGAAACAGCCCGTCGTCTCTGAATGTTAACTTCAATGTTCACTTTTATATATATATATATATATATATATATATATATACACACGTAGAAGAGATCTCAATGTGTGTCCGTCCGGTATATTTTCTCCATTTACGGAAATTACCTGGACTGAATTCTGAGTTCAATAAACAGGAAAATATACATATTATAGGAAGGATAATTTATTTCCGAAATAATTTGGAAAGAACGCCACTAAATTGGAAGAAATGAAATGGGAATATTATATTGTTCAACACAAAGACATTTTGGGAATATTCTATATCTCCAAGGAATTTTGGTCGCAGACCAGGTAAAAAAATAAAAAGAAATACCCGATAATAAATAAATCAATGAACCTGCCCCCAAATTGATATAATACAGAATATGTGTATATCAAACAACAAATCTATCTGTGTCACAAATAGATTTCTTGTGATTTAAAGAAACACGGGTATTCTTTGATGCCTGCCTGAAAAATAAACAGTTCTTTATCATTTTCGTATCTGCCGTTTTTGTTTTGTCGCAATTTCTAGCCTCAAAAACAAGCTACTGTTTATCCGAAACACGAAAACGCATTTATTGCAAGGTAACATAACCAAGGTACAGAAAAACAAATTCCAGAAACAAGAGTCACTTTAGTGAGAAAAAATAATATCCATATTTAAATCTTTATCGACACTATAAAATGAACGTTAATACCATCATAGCAATCTTCTTCATGTGCTGTGGCCCCTCAGGATGTAGGTGATGATAATACTCCACGACTTCCTATCCCATTGTAGCTCTTAATAAATCTTTTTCTTTCTGTAATATCTCCTAAGCCCTATTCCGCCATCCACTTACTCAATCTCATTATGTTATGCGCTGTTTTCCTCCATTCCTAGTTCCCTCTATCTGTCCCATGAGTATCAAATTTTCCAAGCCCTCCTTCCTCATTATGTGAATAAGAAAACTCAGATGTCTCTTCCTGGTGTTAAGTATTCATTTCCTTTTGTTTTTCCGTTAATCCAAATTTCTTTGGTATCTTTGTTTTTATTTTTAAAAAACAGTGCTCGATACATGGGTAGAGCCTATATATATACATTTGATACATGTTTAAATCCTATCTAAGCTTTCGGCTTACAAAAGCCATTATCAAAGATGACAATTACATTTCAATATATCAAGCAATACACGGAGGAAACAATAATGATAGTCTGTTTTTGTTGCATGAAAAATTTCAACGACAAACTCGTGTATACGAGACGCGGAAGCGAAAATTGCATCGCAGCTCGTGACGTCACACATGACTACGCGAGAGTGAAAACGAGAAGCATTAAGTACGGGATGCCTTTGGTATAAGCCAATGGCTTCTGTTATTAATTATAGGCATTTAAGAATATGTGTGGAGATTTCGTAGTTTATTTTGTTCAGGTTAGGTTTTAACTGTTTTATGTATATACCTTCAAGAATTTTTAGTTTTTGTTTATTATTTTCATGTTTAAGTATAAATATATATGCATACATACATACACATACATATATATTTGTATATAAAAAAAAATATTCCAAGAGGATAGAATCCAGGTAGAACTCAATGTCCAGGACAGAGTAAGGATATAATAAAAAGGCTTAAACACTAATATTATATCCTTACTCTGTCCTGGACATTGAGTTCTACCTGGATTCTCTCCTCTTGGATTTATTTTTTATACAAATATATATATATATATATATATATATATATATATATATATATATATAATAAAAAGGCTGAAACACTAATATTCCATGGTCATAATTTATTCCATTGGAATCGTAAATACGATCCAATTCATCAGACCTACAAATTCAAAAAGAAAACAGAAAAAAAGAAAAAATTCCCGGAGTTGTTTTTTCTGTTTTCTTTTTTAATTTGTAGGTCTGATGAATTGGATCGTATTTACGATTCCAATGGAAAAGAAAACTCGAAAAGACTTTTGGCCTCAATCTTGTAAGATCAAAAGTACGCCCACCCAGAGAGGATCAAACACGCTATTCGGTCGGAACGATACAAGATTGCAAACCATTACACCACGTCGAAGGGCCCTAAACTAATTTACTAAGCATAGCGTCGATATGACACAAGGATCGAACTCACTTGTCAATAGTAATTTATCTAGCGGGACAAGCTTGCTAACCACTACAACACGTCTAAGCGGCCTCTGATTTTCTAAGCGTAGCTTAGATGTTACACAAGACTGAAAGTATGGAGCATATAGTGAGTACCGAACAAACTATTTAAGAAAGAATACAAATCTCACATCACCTTCAAAGTAGAATCCTCCGACGCCAACGATCCGGCCGTGTCTTGAAGTCCCCTCGTAACCATCCAACAGTTAGGAGGTCCAGTGCCCCCATCCACGTGTAACTCTGTTTTCGAGATTACGCAAAGGCGTTTCATAAAGTACCCGACAAAGATCTACTGGAACTGCTCAGCAACCTCTGATATATTTGGAAAAAATATTAAAATAATCAAGAGCCTGTAGTGGAAAAAAAAACCGCCTGCATAGAAAATGACTTCCGTAGCTAAACAAAAATAGAAAATGGGTGTAAGACAAGGATGTGTCAGCTCACCAGACTTATTCAACCTATAAAGCGATTTTTCAGATTTTTTTTTTGTGTGTGTATATGTATTAACTAGTGAGCTAGCCCAAATGACTTGACTCACTTTATAGTCTACCAATAGAAGGTTAACCAATCAGACGACGTAGAATATTCAATCCGTCGTGTATAAAAGTGGCCATTTTGTTTACTCTATCCGAATGTCCAGTGCCAGCTTGTCAGGCGAAGGGAACCAGAAGGACGAACTATGCTCTGCTACTTTTATCAAAATATCCACTGCTAATCTGAACTACGCTTCCCTACTGTCTTCGAAATATTCACTGCTAACCTCTGGATTCTATACTCAAAGACGACCGTCATCATGAACAAGCGAGGCAGTTCTGAGAAAAGTAGAAGTCTTACCAGGATTCATTAATAGCCGACAAAATCTTAACAATATAAGGTATGCGGATGACATAGCGTTGATAACAGACACAGAAAGAAAATTACAAAAATTCCCACATAAGGCAGTGAAGGAAAGTGAGAAGAAAGGTTTAAACATCAACAGCAAAAAGACAGAAGTGCGCAAATTTAAATATCTGGGAAGTGTTTTAGCAGTGGATGGAAAGAGTGGCCCTGAAATCCGAAGGTGTATTGGGATAGCCATGAAAGCATTCAAAAAACCTAAGCAGATTGCAAAGAAATAGAAAAATTTCGCTAGAAAAGAGTACCAAATCGCTTCGTGATATCTGTTCTCCTATAAGACAGTGGGTGCTGGACCATATCCTCAAAGAAGAAGAGAAAACTTGAAGCAGCAGAAATAGGGATCTACAGAAGGATGCTGAGGATACTGTGTACAGAAAATATGAGCAACGACGCGGTTTTATGTTTTTGTGTCTCCTTGACGACACCTGACCCAACGGATAAAGGCGTTCGTTAAACTTGGAGGGTTGAGTTAAAGGGAAATAACTGAGACACCCGGAAGAGGCATGGAACGAGGAACTAGAATAATCTACCCCCCCCCGGTGGACGAAATAAAGGGTTCAGTTCGATATTCCCACTTCTGGAGAAGGCCGGAGTGTACAGCGACCGAAAAATGTTGAATATGGCAATGAAGTTGATGATAACAGTCCAGATAATGCAAATAATGCAAATAATCATAATACCTCATCTCAGAGATATAGACAAACATGCATTCGCATGTTCTCGGTAGAACCGTCATTAATCGACAGCTCTATAAGTCTGGCTTTGTAAACAGACGCTGCAAAGAAGTTCCTCGTGAACTGACCAATGGCAAGGCTCAACAATGCACGAACATTTGATAGCGACACCCGGCAAATCCTTACGATGCCCATTTTCGGCGTCGTAGGCGAGCAAAAATGGATCTATTTTGCTAATCCTAATAAGAGAAACCAGTGGCTTTGTCTGGACATGTCAGAAGCTGCTGTCAAACAAGTGTGGGTTGAGCTGTAGCACTTTGAGCTTGTCTCAGATGGATACATTGTGAACGCTGACCTTTATGCTCAACAACTGCAGTGAGTATATATGATGCTTTGAAAGCCCGCTACGCGAAATCGGTCAATCGAAGATGGACTCTCCTACAGCAGGACAATATATAACACCCAGTGCCAATGTATCCAAGCGTAAACCTGAGGAACTTGAGGGACTAGAAGTGCTGCCTCAAACTCCTAGATCTTACACTACTGAGTTTACCACCTTTTCCGAGCCAAGGCTCATTTCCTATGTGGACGGAGGTTTAATAAAACGATGAGGCTGAAAACGGACGCAGGGCGTTTTATTGCCTCTAAACCAGCTTAGTGATAAGAGCGTGTAATTGAGCTTGAAACATGGAAAACTTTTGACTCAACCTAATAGTGCTATAGTGTTGGGAAATTTAATGGAATTTCTCGAAAAAAATCAAACGTTTTGATTCTATTATAACGGCTGACATGACTGCGTGCGCCCTGAAAAATTAAATACATGCATGGTGGTCCCAACACGATTTGACTTCACTTGAGCAATCCTCAAATGTGGGCAGAGCGTATGTGGATCTTTAGTGCAGCTTACGAGTTTCATTCTCCTGCGCATATAGAGAAAAATTTGACATTCCCTGCAGTATTAAACACGCGAGAGCGCGCACACACACGCAAACACAGAGAAACACACACACACACACACACACACACACACACACATATATATATATATATATATATATATATATATATATATATATATATATATAGTGTGTGTGTGTGTGTGTATTTAGGCAGCAATCTTTCGTTAATATAAGTTTCGTTAAAGACGACAGACAATGTACTGCTTTTAAGCTTTCTTATTAAATTTTTCTTGTTTTCCTATAAGTGCTTTCTATTCTGGACATAGAGTTTGTAAAAATTGTCCAAATATTTAATATTTTCGAGCGCTTTCGGCTATTCTATTAGCCATGATGAAGAATTTAGTCCAGCTTACGAGTTTTATTCTCCTGCGCAGATAGGGCAATATTTGGCGTTAGCTGCAGTAAGCATGACACACACACACACACACACATATATATATATATATATATATATATATATATATATATATATATATATATATTATATAAGAGAAACAACAGTAACATATATAATGCGGTGTTCTTATTAATATTTTTATTTTTACAAAAGAGTGCTCAATGCAAATCTACAGAGCATAAATATTATGAATTTACTTATTTAAAAATATGGTTCCATCGCTACACAGGAATTACCATATTTCAAAAACAGTAAATTCATAATATATATATATATTGGTAAATATACTCGTTTCGAAAAACCCTCGAATTTTTGATTTGCCAATAATCATATCAATCTCGAGGGAAAAAGGTCTTAAAAAAAGAAAGAGCTAGAAACATGAAATTCTGTCGAAAAAAATCGGACAGATACAGGTTCAAAGCCCCCCACACACACACCAAAAAAAACCGACACGAGTAAACAACTAACTAACAAAAGAGCTCAATACAACCGTAGAGCAAACCTAGATAAACCTAGTGAGCCAGGCAAACCTACCCAGGTTTCACCTAAGCGAATCGTCAGGGAAAGCTGGCTAAAGAGGCAAAAGAAACGGCATACTTATAGGCGATAATCAAAATCATAACAACAAAAAGAAAAACAAGCCCCAATAAATACAAAAAGTACTGCATAAAGAAGTAATAAAACATTATAAAAAATCCCCAGATGACATATAGACTAAAATCAACAAAGAGGCTAGTATCTTAATTAATAAATTTGAATTAGTTAATCGGGTTGAGAAAATAAACCTAAACACTTGCTTTATCACCATAAAAGATCATAAAAGTAATTTCCTTAATAACCCTAAACATAGACTCATAAACCCTACCAAAACAGAATTAGGTAGGATAAGTAAGATAATTCTGCATGATATATGTAAATCCCTGAGGACTTTCCTTAATCAATGGCAATCGACAAAAGATTGTATTCAGTGGTTTGAAAATTATAAGAAAAATGAGAAGTGCTCATTCATTAGGTACGATATTAAGGAATATTATCCGTCTATCTCAGAGAAAACCCTTAATGAAGCCCTCTGTTTAGCTAAAGAATATATCCAAATTTCGGACGATAAAATAAACCTGATTAGACATTGCCGAAAATCTCTACTATTCCATAATAATGTAATATGGATAAAAAAAAAGAAAAAAAGACAACGTTAACAGTTTTGACAACCCCATGGGAGCATATAATGGAGCAGAGGTGTGCGAGTTAGTAGGGTGCCTGCTGCTCTATAGGCTTAACGACTATATAGATTTTAATAACCACGACGACGGATTAATTATAGTGGATAAGAGTAACCTTCAAAATTGTGACACTATCCGTAAAAAACTACCCTGTTTTTTTAGAAAATTTGGATTCAATCTTAAAATTGAAACCAATCTGAAAATTACCAACTATTTAGACATTACGTTAAACTTATAAAATGGTACTATATCCCCGTATAAAAAAAAGAGAACCAGGACCCCCAATATTTAAATGTAAAATCCAATCACCCAGCCCATATCGTAAGACATATCCCAAAAAACATTAGCTATAGACTTTCAACCAATTCATCTAATAAAGACATTTTCGAGGCAAATAAAACTTATTTATGAGGAAGCCTTATCTAAGAGTGGACATTTAGACAAACTGAAATATATTGGCATAAATAGTTATAACAGAACTCAGAATAAACGTAAAAATAGGCAGAGAAATATTTTGGCGGTAAAACAAAAATTTGCAAAATATTTTTTAACTTATTAGAGCAAAATTTCCCAAAAAAAAACTGAGTTACAAAAAATATTCAATAAAAATAATGTAAAACTTAGTTACTGTTGCATGCCTAATATAGGGACCTTAATTAGTGGATTGAATAAGAAAAAAACTAGGGATAATCCACGCAGTAACTCTCCTAGTTGTAATTGTAGGAACAAAAATATTTGCCCCCTACAGGGAAAATGTCAACAAGAATGCGTGGTTTACCAGGCGAAAATTTGTAAGGATATGGAGGATACAAACCCTAAAGTATACATAGGTGCTACTCAAGAAATTTAAAAAAAAAAAAAGATATTATAATCACACGAGTAGTTTTAAAAACGAAAAAACTAAACATAGTACCACGCTATCCACCTATGTATGGAAAACTAGACAAGAAAACAATAAAGATTCCATCCTTAAATGGGAAATATTAAAAAAATGCCCCATATATAAAGCAGGCCAAAAATTTTGTAAGCTATGTACAGAGGAGAAATTAGCCATAGCTTTATATAATCAACCTAACGATCTATTAAACTCTAAAACTGAGATTCTTAACATATGTAGGCATAGAAAATCTTGCTTACAGAATTAGGTCGAATTATTGTATTGTCATTCCACCTTTATTGTTCGTATTAATATCCCCTCCCCTTTTAGTCGTTGAATAAATTTTTACCCCCCACCCCCGGTGTTCTTGTGTTTTTTCTCGTGTTTTTTTCTTTTTCTTTGGTCACGTGGTAGGATTTTGATTATCGCCTATAAATATGCTGGTTCTCTTTTGCATCTTTAGTCAGCTTTCCCTGACGATCCGCGCAGGTGAAACCTGGGTAGGTTTGTCTGGCTCACTAGGTTTATATATATATATATATATATATATATTATGAAATGGACAAGGTCCGATCCCGACGAATAAAGGGAGTAAGTCTTTATTTGTCGGACCTTGTCCATTTCGACCTTGCTAATCGAACTATCCTCTATGGCTTGATCGAGAAATCCAGTTTTTCAAACTAATATCCATACAACTGAATATATATATATATATATATATATATATATATATATATATATATATATATATATATATATTAAGCCACCTGATGATTGCCTCTAGTATGAAACAGTCTGTCGCCTCTGAGTTTTGACTGTTCACTTATATATATATATATATATATATATATATATATATATATATATATATATATATATATATATATGCATAAATTCTTGGCATAAATTCTGTAAAAATTGTCCAAATGTTCAATATATTTGACCACTTTCGGCTATTCTATCAACCATGATCTATTTATTTTAATTTTTAATTTTCATATTTAACTTAATGTGTAGATTTTTAAAAATGTTTCTAGAGTGATGGGAATGTTTGTTTTTTTTTGTTTTTTTTTTCAAAATACTGTCAGCAGATTATGGCCGTATTTATGGTTGATGCTATTGAGTTTTTTTTTTCCTTTTTGACGATTAGTATTTCCATTATCTTTAGTCTTTTTTGCATGGGAATGAGGCTATTATATTTGTTTTTCTACAAGTATACAGCGAGTGACGTTTGGTAGTTTTTTGTGTGTGTTTAAATGAACTCTAATTGCGATATCGTCAGATAGGTTTAAAATCAGTCTCTTGTCAATCATGTACTGCTATGTTCAATGCACTTATTCATGAATTTGGCTTGATCAGGAAATATTATTTCTCAATACACATGTCCCTTAAGGGACATCTTAATTAAGAAATATATATATATATATATATATATATATATATATATATATATATATATATATATATATATATATATATGTTTATATACTTAGTGGGAATATATAATATAATATAATATAATATAATATATATATATATATATATATATATATATTATAATATAATATATATATATATATATATATATATATTTATTTCAGAATTCAGAATAGATATATATGCGCGGTACTTCATGGGAATATATATATATATATACTTGGTGGGAATATATATATATACTTAGTGGGAATATATATATATATATATACATACATATATATATATATATATATATATATATATATATATATATGCGCGGTACTTAGTGGGAATATATAATATAATATAATGACCGGCCTATCGTATTCGAAGATGCCCGTCTACTAGGGCGCCCAGCCAATCCCTAGTGCAGACGCTTGCTCAAACGCATATGTGTTTCTTCAACGCCCACAGAGCCTACCTGTCGTTTATTCTGCAACTAAGCTGAGCATACTTTATTACTGCTTCTGGGAGAGAGCGTATTATCTAGCCTGATAAACAATTTGAACAAGACCGGCACGCTGAAGCCCTCGACCACGATGACTTGTGACTTCGTGCTAGCACATCTATCGACGACCCACAAGTGTTCCGATATATATAAGTATTGAAGTCAACACTCAGAGGCGACAGGCTGTTTCATGAAACAGCTTGTCGCCTCTGAGTGTTGAATATTTATTTATTTTATATTCATATTTACATACGCTCTATCTCTGATATTGAGCACTTTATCCCTTAAATATAGCAAACCATAGTAGAATTACCACTAATACATTTTATAGCAACAATACTTTATCTGTAACTGAATTAATATAATTGTGTTCAAAATATATTCAGTTGAAAACATAAAATTGTATTCAAAATATTTCAGTTAAATTTCGGTATTAAATGATCCATAATAAGTGAAACAAATCAATCAATTTAAAACTTAAATGGTGATCTCGTCCCTCCAAAAAATATTTAACTTTAGAGGAATAGCATTTATTTTAATAGTTTGGTACCTGTCGCTTCGCTAACGGCAACTGCATCAAATTCAAATTCTAAATTGTTTACCCATTTAAAATACCACATTAATTGGAGAATATATTCAGTATAAAGACAGTCAGTTAGTTAACTGTCATACGTGATCCACGCTTAGACGATCATGTCACTTTCGATTTATGATTGACTAGGCAGATTTTTCCACAGTCGGTTGCCATTTCTTTCTGGTTTTCAACCAAGGCTATGGGACCCAGTCTGTCCTGCTATTCAACGCAAACGTGATACATGCTTGGGCGCTCATGTCTCTTTCGATTCATGACTGACAACGCAGTTTCTTTCTGCGTTAGACTGGTTGCCAACCAAGGTTATAGGATCCAGTCTGTCCTGCTATTCAAACCAAATGTGATACATGCTTGGACAATCATGTCTTCTTCGCTTCTTGACTGATTAGACAGAAGATCTTCCCGCAGGAGGTTGCCGTTTTTTTCAGCGGTAGACTTGTTGCCAACCAAGGCTATATGATCCAATCTAGGTTGTCTGTCCTTTTGTTTAACCCATACCTGTGGGGATAAGAGATAGATTCATACATTTCCCAAGCGTATTTGCGCGTAAGTGACTATAACGAACCCGACCGGAATTCGAACTAGGCTTTCCGATTTATCATCGCAAGCCGATTGCATCACTTATTAAGTACTGGGATACTGAGAACAAAAAAAAAAAAAAACGAAATTTCACCTTACACCTTACCCTGAGTCATTGGCAGACATTGCTTTAATATCGATTCTAACTATAGGTCATAATGAGATTTACAAAGTATGCGTGAGTTAAAATATGGTTTCAGCACAAAAGAATGCTATTCCGCGAAAAAGGAATGACAAGAAACACTACACAATCATGAAATTTTCTGGAAATTCTGAAAGCCATTACTATCTTTGTTGATTGTTTAGTCTGTCTAACGGCATATCAACTCCTTATGGGTCATCTAATGCCGAAATTTAATTGTCTTAAAAGCCTTAAAGTAATAAAACTATTATGTGTTATTCTGCTTTCACAATTGAATAAATAGTAAATATTACTCAACATTATCCTTCATGGACACGGAAATTTTGTGAATACGGTCAGTGGTACCCTTATGATGCGACGACATCCCAACTGAATTAAATGTCTGTTCGTGATTTTAGCGTAGACTTACTACAGAACTTTTTGTGGTTAGAATCGTCACCAGTGATGAAATGTAGTTTCTCCATAAACGTATCGAATGAAAAAATCTCTAGTTTCACAATTGAATACAGGATAGATGATACACTGCTTTTGTGCATATATACATGTTTGTGTGGATATAATAGTCGGTGGTATGTGTGTTGTATGTTGTTTTGTTAAAATATCGTTTAATTTATGAAATTGTATTATATGGATTAATATATTGTATTATATAGACTAAGTATATTTTATGGACTAAGAATATTGTATTCTATAGACTAAGAATATTGTATTGTATGGACTAAGTATATTGTATGGAGTAAGAATATTGTATTATATATACTAAAAATATTGTATTATATAGCCTAAGAATATTGTATTGTATGGGCTAAGAATATTGTATTGTATGGATAACGAATTTTGTATTGAACGAACTAAGAATATTGTATTCTATAGACTAAGAATATTGTAGTGTATGGACTAAGAATATTGTATTTTATAGACCAAGAATATTGTATTCTATAGACTAAGAATATTGTATTATATGGACTAAGAATGTTGTATTCTATAAACTAAGAATATTTTATTATACAAACTAAGAACATTGTTTTCTATAGTCTAAGAATATTGTATTATATGGACTAAGAATATTGTATTTTATAGACTAAGAATTTTATATTGTATGGACTAAATTCCTGAAAGTCTTCTTTCATCCATGTTATTTGGTTGGCTGATTTTGTTTGGTGGCATATCACATTTCTATGGGTTATTTAATACTGAAATGTAAAAATTAGTTTATACATTCAACGACAGTTATCTTATACATAAATTTATACTTTCAGAGTAAATGTATATTTTTAAGGTTGTGGTTTCCTCCCACTAAAGAGCCTATGTTAGACTCTTTCGCATACTATAAGATTAGTAGGACAGAAGGCTACGGGGAACAGGTGAATAGATTGAGTGCTAGTTGATTCGATACGCTCTCACTATGTCGTGTAATACTCTTCTGGTGTACTTACTATTTAATATACGATATATCTATAAACCTGGTTTTTGTTATTACTTAACCATTTACTTGGTCACAACATTTTAGTTTGGCTGTAGATTGTAAAATTTGGTGTTGGTAATCTTACTATCAAAATGTATTTTTATATTTTTTTTAATGTTGCATTGATTGTTATCTTGCTAAAAAAATGTATTGTTGGTGATTTTATTACAAAAATGATTTTTGTTTTGAAGGTACACTATTTACCCATAACTGGGGCCCTAATAGGCATTACCGTCCCGGATCAGGGTGGACCTAAGAACGACAGCGACTAAGAGGTGGTTTCACGATCGTCAAAACCTCAAATCTCTCGGTCAGAGTCCTTACTAACGAATGTAGTTTATCGCCCTACGTTTTTCTCATATTTTCTAACGCTCAGTAACATCTTGCATCATAATGGCTTTATTGCCTTTGATCTTCAAAAATTTAAATGCAATGTCGATCATTATCTTCTGTCTTCTTAATTCTTTATTTTTATTGTCCCCTCTCCTTAATAGTAGTTTTCTTATATTTTCTAACACTCTTAGTGGCTTGATTGTCTTGCTTGGGTTTTTGTGTAAATATGAAAGATATGATTATCAATGACAGCTCTTAGTTTTTTAAAATGAGTTGAAAGAATAGGAAAAAGCACAAGCCATTTGAAGTCATTATACAAATTGCACAAACCTCAATAATCCAAATCCTTTTCGAAAAAACTTTATCAAATTTTAAACGATTAATTTAGATGCTTAAGTTAAATATTTAAGTAGTTTCAAAGTGGTATTATTTTAAAAACTGCAGTTTGAAGTTATCCTACAGATTAAACTAATTTTATTTTAAATCCTTTGAAATCTATATTTTCGTTTTTATCTATATGTTGAAACATGGGTAATGGAAATGATTTTAAAAATGCTAAAAAAAACAAAAAAAAAAACAGAAAATAACAAAATTTTTGAATGAGGGAATGCTTACATTTGAAATATCAACGAAACTATGCGTAGATCTTCGATCGATAAAGAGAGTTGTTGAAAATATAAATAGAAAGAAAGGAAAAGACATTAGGAATTTATCACCTCGGAAAGAACGTAAAGCAGAACGAGTTATAACGATACAATCACTTTTGACAAGTGCACTGATCTTTAAACAGGCTGGAATTGAAGGAGTCAATAAGTAAAGAAAGTGTAGGATAACTTGTAAACTCCTCTCAATAAAACAAATACTTTAAAGCGTCAAATTGGGCCAAAAGTACATGAAAATCTACTTTCACTGACGAATCTCGGATTACACGCGATAGACCAGACAGATGGGCTAAAGTTTCGGTTTTATCCGATACAGATGTGCATGTGTCTAAATGAAGGCAGCAAAAAAGCGACAACTGGAATTGCTAACAAAACTATTATTAGACCATTTTAAATTTGATGAAAGAATTAAACTAAACAGCGCTGTTACGATTTCCTGAACAATTTTTTCTTTGAGCTGTACATGTCCCAACCTTGCAGTTTCAAAGTGAAACTTAGATTTATACACAACGATGTTCCTTGTCATGTATCGAATGTTGAACATGAACTTCTTTAGCGTAACTTGTTTACAAGTGAGAAGATAATGAAATAGCTACTATCAAGTACTGATCTGAATCCGATCAAAAATCCATGATCAGTTATGAAGATGAAATTATATGAAGGTGGAAAAATATGAAAGTAAAGCTGGCCTATGAGAACTACCATGTTGGAAATTGAATTAAAAGATTTAGTGAATTCAGTGAATATTCGATTGCTGACAGTGAGACGAAGAGTCCTTATATTAAGATGAACATGAATCAAAGACTTATATGTTTTTTTTATTTGTTCTGTTGTAGGTGTTGATCCACAGTTGATAGTTGTATTACCTTGTTCTATCAGTTAGTTTTGCGTCCTGGGTAAGACGTTAAACTACATCCGTGTCCTGGGTAAGACATTAAACAACATCCGCGTCCTGGGTAAGGCGTTAAACTACATCCGAGTCCTGGGTAAGACGTTAAACTACGTTCAGCAGCAAGGCCTCTGATCAGGAGGTTGTGAGGAGCGTGGAACCACCTCCTAATTGCTGGTGTTCCCAGGACCACCCTGACCCGGGGTGGTAGCACCTGTTAGGGTCCCAGCTATGGGCAAATAGTTAACTATTACCAGCAATACTTTTTTGAAAAAAAATATTACCAGCAATAAAAAATTTTGTCAGCATTAAATAACCCATTGAGGTTGATAAGACGTAAAACAAAATAAACCAGACTAATCTAAACCAAAGAATACATACTCTGTTCATACGAATCTATCCTAAAAAAGTTGTCGGCATTAAATAACCCATTAAGATTGATATGCCGTTAAACAGAACAAACCAAACCAAACTAGTCAGTTATGTGCCATGCGTGATACACGCTTAGCCGATCATCTATCTTTCGATATATGACTGACGAGGCAGATTTTTTCCCGCTGTAGTTTGCCATTTCTCTTTCTTTCTGTGGTAGGCCAGTTGCCAGCCAAGGCTAGAAAACACGGGTCTGTTCTGCTATTTATCTGGGGGGGAGAAGAAGAGGATTCATAGCTTTCCCAAGGGTATTAGCACTTAAGTGAATGTAATGGATTCGACTGTAATTTGAGCTCGGTTCTCCGATCCCTCAATCCGAGCTGCTATCCACTACTCCACCATTAAGACTGCAAATTTTCTTGATAAATCCAATAACTTTAATAAGACATGTTGAAACTCATGCTAGAGGTTTTATTGAATGGTGTTGTTTTATGGACTGAAAAGGATCTGTCAAGTTCAGATTGTGAAGATGAGTGACCGGTGAGCCTAGACTTGAAGAGGTTAAGATTATAGTATTTGGGGAAACATTGTCTGGAGAGTTTGTTCCATAAAGTATTGACTCTAGGAAAGAAGCTGTCCAAATGGAACTTCCTCCTTACCAATGGAACAATAAAAGAAAGGATAATGGTTCGCCGCTCTATACATGGCACGGTTGGTCTTCGCTGGAATAATTTACATAGGTATGAGGATGAAGAATAATTCACCGTTTTAGATGCCAAAGGAAAAAATTGTATAGCTCCATCCTAGATATGGCTGCAATATTCCATTTTGGGCCTAATCTGTCTGTTTTAGAGACAGAGAATTGCAGGTGGAGCCAGTAACTTTCTGGAGAGGAACAAGGAACTATCGTCTTTATTGATCTTATAAACGCCATAACTGATGTACGCGTTTGTGTAGAGTTATTTTTTTAAAACAGTAAGGGGCGTTCTACCGAACTTTGTAATCGAAATTGTTGATGATTTTACTTTGTTAAGGAAGTGTAAAGCTTTTTTTTTCTGGTTTTGCATTATATCTTTAGATTACAGTTTTTATAATAAACGCAATAACTTTAACAAA
Organism: Acanthosepion lycidas; assembly: GCA_963932145.1. NCBI lineage: Eukaryota > Metazoa > Mollusca > Cephalopoda > Sepiida > Sepiidae > Acanthosepion > Acanthosepion lycidas. Next base: position 83,765,133 of record OZ010592.1, on the reverse strand, counting down.
GATGTTGAAACTGCCGAATACGAGAGCCAATGGACACCTCTAGCTAGAGGTTTTATTGAATGGTATTGTTTTACGAACTGAAAAGGATCAGTTAAGTGCAGATTTTGTGGATGATTAACGGTCGAGTCTAGACTTGAAGAGGTTAACATTGTACTATTTGTGGAAGCATTGTCTGGAGAGTCTGTTCCATGAAGTACCGACTCTAGGGAAGAAGCTGTCCGAATGGAACTTCCTCCTTACCAATGGAACAACAAAAGAAAGGAGAAAGGTTCGCCGCTGTATACTTGGCATGTCTGGTGTTAGCCTTGAAGGCCTGAACTAATCCAACTGGGAAATATAGCTCACGGAAACATCTTATATAGATTTGAGGGTGAAGAATAATTCACCGTTTTTGAGGCCGGAAGGAGTGGCTTGTGTAGCTCCAGTCTAGGTATGGCAGCAATATTCCATTTTGGGTCTGATCCACCTCTTGTAGAGACAGAGAATTGCAAGTGGTACAGGTACTTCCTGGACAGAAACAATGAACGCAGCATTAAAGTAAATCCAAATAATGAAACTACACACATTTTAACTTAAGCATTGTTTTGGTTTAAATTTGACAAAATTCTTCAAAATAAATTCACGTCATTAATGAGCCCGGGATGCAAATTATATTCGTTCGTTATATTCCCTTACTCGCAAATACCCTTAGGAAAGGTATAAATCCACCTCTTCTACCACCAGATATTGGTTAATTAGTAAGACTTGTATCACTAAAACCATTATTATCTTCCAAATAAGAAATCATTAGAATTAAGTGCAAAATATTTAGATTTCGGCATTAAATAACCCATAGAGATGTTGATATGCCGGTAAAGAAAAACAACCAACCAAAAATTGCGGGACTGGTGCTATAAAACAAAACTACGACACATATCACTTCAGCATTTAATCTCCTTCAAAGTAGTCCCCTACTGATTCCACGCACTTTATCCAGCGTCGTTTCCATTAATGGAAGCATTCCTGGAATTCTTTTATTGGGATAGCGAGCAGCACTCTCTTGGATTTCTTCGATGTCTTGAAACCTTGTTCCTTTCAAATGGCATTTGATTTTTGAAGAAGAAAAAGTGGCTAGAGGCGATATCTGGGTAGGTTTCGAACACCGCTTCTCCGAAGTTAAGAAACGTCGAGCCCGCACAAAACCTAGATGGGTGACTGCTTGGGTATATCAGGTGCTGTAAGGTGGTGTAATGGATAGCCGCTCGGAATTGGAAATCGGGGAGCTCCATTTCCATTCGGGTTCGTCAATCCTTTATACGCAAATAGAATCGGGGGATGTATGAATCCCTCCCCTCCCCAGCCGCCGGCTACTGGGTAATAAGCAGAACTTGTATCTGTAAAAATCATTATTATCTACAAGAAATTCTTCCAATCTAAACATATTTTCCGGCTTTAAATTACCTGCAAAAGGTTGATAAGCTGTAAAAAAAAAATCATTCGATCAGTTTACACTTGCACCACCCCACTACCCAGATTTATGATTTGATTAAACTTGATAAAGGCTTGTCTAGCTTCAGCCACACTTCAGTGAGGAACTGATAACAGAGAAATAGTACACAGTGTGCCATGAAATGTTCAAATAGCCTTCCTTATCTTTCTTGACACGAAGTTTAACCTTTCTGGTAATATATCCAAACCTAAAAATAATGCATGTACTTAAATCTTCAGAAAGTCATTCATTGTTTTTTAAATTCGATATACTACATAAAGTTCTTTTTATTCTTTTCTAATAACATGTCTGTTCAGATAATATTAAAAGTAATTATATTATTCGCCATTTTCTTGTAAAGAGACATTCGACATTTATTGATCCAGCAGCCACTGCTACTCTCGACTGAAATGTATAAAATCTTTCTCTTAATATAATACTTCAGGAAAATAGGTTTCTCAAGTCAGGTATCCGTTGCGACGTTTTTTCACTATTTATGGGGGTTTCAGTCCTATCATTTTATTTGAAGTAATGTGGAATTCCAACATCTTCCCTATGTCCTTATTTTCTCTTCGAGTTGCATGTGCTATCCATTTTGATGTTGCTCTTGAAAGTCCACAAGGGATGCTCTAAACCGTAATTGTTTGGGATTTGAAAGCTCTTATCCAAAAGGTTTGCACAAGAATGGTGCTCTCTAATACGTAGAGGCTTCACTCGCTCAAAGCCATTATAAAATATTGATCTGAGAAAGAGGTTGTATATATCTGACAGTTTAGATATTTCTGAAAGTGTCTGACGTCATGCGTGACCTCTACATCCTTGGGCAAATTAACTGAAACAAAACGAATAATTTCCATATTATTTACTTGATTTTCGTATTTTTCCAATGAAAAATGACCCAGTGCACATATTAGTACTTCGTATGTCCATTCTACAAAGTCGTTCCTTGCAGATTCACCACAGACTCTCGATTGGATTTAAATCAGGAGATTTTTAGGGACAATCTATGGTACTTTGATTTTGCTCACTGGTAAGAATTGCCAGTATGTTCGTGCAGCGTTACAATTTTCGTACGCCTCCTTGGAGTAACGTCCATCATAGACAATGGCCATAGGACAACTAATCGACAGTCGAGAAAATAGTGTCTGGGTGTGATAAAAATCTGATGCAATCACGGATGACGCAATATTTTTCAAGGCCAGACAAATTTCATCAAGCATCCCGAAAATAGATTCATATTACTGCACACCATTGCAAATGACCTAATCTGAGAAAAAAATAGAAATCGTTTACTCTCACTCCAGTTGGTCTAAAATTGACCATATGGCGAAAGAAAGGAAACTAAAACGAGCATTTCAATTAATTTGCCCAAGGGTGTATATGAACGTCTTTATTTGACAAGGGGTTTAAAAACACGACTCGACTTCTTAGGTAAATGTTTTAGTTTTGTAGCAATGTTCGGTGTTGGGAGAAACTATCTCTAGCTCAGTCTATTGTATATTCAAATTACTTATCTGACTATTCTAAATTTGTTATAACTGAAGGATTTTCGGTATGTGCCATGAGTACTTTCATTTCACTTCCAGTTGACGACTATTTTCTTAATGAAGTTGACCACAGAATTTTAGTCATGTCGCTGCTGAGAAAATGTTGGTGCTTCACACACTTGGTCGACATTTAATGATAATGTTAATATTAAATGTTTCCTTATTAGGAAATATTCGACATTCATTGACCGAACAGTCATGTCATTATTTTCTCTTTGAGTTACATGTGATAACTATTTTAGATGTTGCTTCTGCTGAAAATCCTCACGTATGAGATTTTCGTTTATTTCGTACAGTACTTGGTTCTGTATCGCCAATGTACAAGGCTCAAAGATGGATGGTATTTGACATGATCCACAGTATTCAATCACTGAAATCCATTCTCAACCATTGATCTTGGAAAGCGTTTGTATACAACTGACAGTTTAAATATTTCCGAACGGGTTTGACACCATTCATGACATCCTTACGAAAGCCTCGATCTGACGAGGTTATTTAAAAACATGACTCGACTTCTTAGTTTAATGTTTTCGTTTTGTGGCAATGTGCGGTGTTGTGTGAAACTACTTCTAGCGTAACCAATGCTATGTTCAATTTTCTTTTCTTCCGTAATAAACTGAGTTATATACCGAGGTATTTGAAGTGTTTCGTATTTACTAATTCCACCTCCTCAAATTTTATGATGGATTCAGGGTATGTCTTCTTTGGCTCAGGTTCTCAGCTGACATGAAATAAAAAGACTATACTGAATCCATCGCTAGGTCAGCTGCTAAGAAAGTTGGTTCACTGTGTCTGTCGAAACAATTTTTTCTCTCCAGAATCTATCTTACATATCTATAAGTCTGCCAATCGTCCATGCTTAGAGTATTGTTGCCACATATGGTTCGCTACCCCAGCTAGTTACCTTGAGATCATTGATTGGTTGCCTCTCTATGTCTTTCCTATAAATACTTTTATGGTCTTTGTTCGGATGAGCTCTTCGCGATGGTACGTTGAGTTTTTGAATTTAAGCGCAGCATTAGACTGGCGTCGAGATCTCATCAATTAATTAAAAGTTTCTTCTCACATAGTTCTCACTTATGAACTCCCTTCCGGTTCTATGCTTTCCAGCCAAAGTTTATGTGATTTATGTGTAATGTCAATCGCTATCTGATTGACACTTGATTACTCTTTTCTCTTTCTGGTCATCATTATTGTTTTTGTTCTCCTTTGAATATACGCTCTTTTAGCGCTAGAGGGCGTCGTCAGTGATGTTCTGGAATTGGATCATTGGGCAGTTTCGGGTCTTTCAAACATCATACTGACCTCACCAAGTTGACCCCATCAGAGCTGATCAGACTCTGAAACGCCCTCTAAAAAATGCTTGTAGACACTGACTTCTATAAATATACCCCGTTATCACACATTTGATTGGAGATTGACCAACAGCCAATCACAACGGTTCGATAGTATTTTGCTGATGTCTAAATCGAAGTCGTGCCAAGCTTTTTTGTCTACGGCTGCAGGCCATTTGATCTTTTTCCAAAATGTCTCAGATGGTAATTCTGGGGATACTTGTGCCTCTGCTTGGAAGAACTGGGCTCTGTGGTGAGCTTCCCGGCCCCTGTATTTCCTGTGTCTCATCAGGAGAATTTCCTGTGCGCTGCAACTGGCTAGCTTCAATTGGCATTTCATTTTGGCTTGATGGATTTTTAGGCCGCGTTTATTCTTACATTTTTTCCCGCATGGGGAAGTCATAATCATTGTCCGTGGGTGTGAGGCTTGGTTCGTCTCCGGTTGATCCGTCCTAATAGGGATCTCATTCTCCCCCCCCTCTCTCGGGATCCCTTGGGGGTATTTATTCTTATGTGTGTCTGTAGCCAAATTTTGATCTGCATACCGGGTAGCTAGCCCAGAAATTCTTTAAATTGTGCTCTCTCCTCACCGTCAATTGACTTTCCAATTTGTCATCTAGTCTATTCCTAGTAGTTATCCGGCCTTTGCAGGACGTCACTGTCTTGACAGGAAAAACTGCTTTGAATATACGCTCTTTTAGCGCTAGAGGGCGTCGTCAGTGATGTTCTGGAATTAGATCATTGGGCAGTATATATATATATATATATATATATATATATATATATATATATATATATAGTAATGTAACTGTCATCTTTGATAATGGTTTATGTAACCCGAAAGCTTAGATAGGATTAAAAAGTATGTATCAGTATTGTGATTTTCTTTCTTCGTTTAATGATAATGTTATTAAGCTCATCAGACGATATGGAAAGAATTTACATAAAAATAAATAGTCAACACTTGTCTATATTATTTAATGAAACTGTTAGAGCCCCAGCTACGGGCAAATGCTAGACCCCCAAACAAAAATCAACAGTACATTTTCATAATAAATACATTTTTGTAACAAAACTACCGAAAATACATGATATGATCTACAAACTATACATCTAAAAAACCTAGCTTTACTTTGAAAGTATAAAATTACCTACAAAATATTTAGATTCCGGCATTAAATGGAGATGTTGATATACCGCTAAACAAGATCAAACAATAAAAAGTACTGATTTGTAGTAATATCACCGTAATAGTTATTTATAGTAAAATAATCAACAATAAATATTTATAGTAAAATTACCAAAAATACATATTAACACAAAATGATCACCAATACATTTTATCTGTAAAGCCATAAAATATTTAGATTTCGGCAATAAATAACCCATAAAGGTGTTGATATGTCACTAAACAAAATCTACCAACAAAAAATAGATATTTATAGTAAAATTACCAACAATACATATTTTAAAACAAAATGGACAGCAATACATTTTATACTAGATTTACCAACAATACATTTTATCCGTAACTGAAGGTTTACAATTGCGATCAAAATATTTAGATTTCGGCATTAAAAAACACATAGAGGTGTTGATATACCGCAATGCAAAATGCACCAACCAACAATACATATTTATAATAAAATGACCAACAATAGATTTCATCTGTAGTTGAAGCCATTAAATTGTGTTCAAAATATTTCGATTTCGGCATTCATTGACTTTTACTTTTTATGTTCCATGTGCATCTATTCCTTGTAGAATGTTATCAGAAAGGTCGATACAGATGCAGAAGGACGTGTACCTATGTTTCATAGATTTCGGCATTGCATAACCCATAGAGGTGTTGATATGCCACTAAACAAAATCTACCAACCAAAAATACATATTTATCGTAAAATTACCAGCAATACATATTTAAAGCAAAATGATCAACAATGTGTTTTATTTTAAGACATTTTTATGTTTAACGTTCTTTTTATAGATACAAATATTTATGTAAATGCTCTGTTTATAATAAACAGTATTAAATAACATTTACCGGCCTGAATATCCGAGAAATTTTCACAAAAAATATTCGTCCTCCAACAGGATTCGAACCTGTATCCTGTACGGAACCGTCATTTAGCTTGACGTTCATTTACCGATTTAGCCACGAAGAAGCGTTCCGTTGGCACGGTCGAATTTACTGTATTTAAACTTCAATCTTCCATGAATCTCTCATGTACATTCATATCTGCTCATGGCCTAACCAAATGTAAACAAATGACGTCACACATTATGAAATGGACAATTATTTTAAAACATTTTTATGTTTAAACATTCTTTTTATAGATACAAATATTTAACTAAATGCTCTGTTTATAATAAACAGTATTAAACAACATTTACCGTCCTGAATGTCCGAGAAATTTTCATTAAAAATACCCGTCCTCTTTTATCTGTAATTGAAGTCATAAAATTGTGGTCAAAATATTTAGATTTCGGCATTAAATAACCCATAAAGATGTTGATATGCCACTAAATAAAATCAACAAAGCAAAATCAACTAATATAAGATCATTTATACAATATGTATAATGAAAAAATGAATCACAAAGTATAATCTTGCGCCGCACACATAAATATATAATTACCTCATTTCAAACATAGAGACGCTAAGGTCATTTTTAAATTTTTGTTTGGAGCGCCACCTATACAGAATATATTCTGTTGTTTTAAATAAATAAATCCATATGATTTATGTTTCCCTCTCGTTTTAAAAAATTATTTTTACATATTCCGATAATGATTGTTCAGTAAGTCTAGGTTAAACCGTAAATTATTATCTTAAAGGTCAGATATGTTATTTTGTTCAGATAATGTTTATAGAAGGTAGTTAAGCAAAGTGAAAGAGAAGGACTAAACATCAATTGCAAGAAGACGGAATGCAAAAAGAACAACCTAATATGTAAATTACTAATTGGGGATATAAAAATCAAGCTAGTATAACCGTTTAACTATCTGGGAAGTGTATTAAGAGAGGACGGAAAATACGACACTGAAACCCGATGGCACACTGGGATGGCCACAGATGCCTCGGAAAATATTAAGAAGCAGAAGAAAATCATTAGAACCAAAGAAAATAGTACTGAACCGTTATGTAATATCGGTTCTCCCATATGACAGTGAATGATGGCCGAGTGGTTAGAACTTTCGCATTCTAACCATGAGACCCGGGTTCGAATCTCGTCATGGTCGATTTGTCAAGAAATAGACTTCTTGATGTTATCGGAGAGGAGAGGTTCATCCCAGGGTGTGGCAACTTTTGAAAGTGCCTGAAAACCATACCACGTCTTGACCCAAGCCTTGTGGGTGAAATTGGCTGCCGTCGATAGCTGTGCTAGCACGAAGTCACAAGTCATCGTGGCTGAGGGCTTGTGTGTGCTGGCCTTGTTCAAATTGTTGATCACGTTAGGTAACACGCCTTTTCCCAGAAGTTGTAACAAAACTCTGCTCAGCATAGTTGCAGTATAAACCACAGGTGGTCTCTGTGGGTGTTGCATTTGTGCAAGCGTCTGCAATAGGGATTGCTAGTCGCCCTAATAAACGGGTTTCCTCGAATACGAGTGGCCAGCTATATGGCAGTGAATACTGAACAAAAGAGGAAGGAGTGATTTGATGCAACAGAAGGATGCTGAGGATCTGATGGACCTAGCATGTGTGTAACGAAGATTTAGAGAGAATGGAAACGAAAAGGACACTTATACTTATCATCAGGATGTGATAGGTGAAATTTCTAAGAAACATAATGAGGAAAGACGGCTTGGAAAATCTGATACTCACAGGACAGATTGAAGGCAATAGGGACAGAGGAAGACAAGGCATAACATAGCAAACTTGAGTAAATGGATGATGGAGCAGGGTTTAGTAGAAATAACGAAAAGATAATATTTATTAAGAACTGAAAAGGAAATTGTGGAGAGCCATGATCGCCATCATCCTGCAGGGATACAGCGAGAAGAAGAAGAAGAAGAATGAGCTTTTGTAAATGGATGGCGGAACAAGGTTTAGGAGAGATAGGAAAAATAAACAAAATTTATTAAGAGCTACAAAGACAAGGAATTGTGGAGAGCCATGAACGCCATCGTCCTGAAGCGACATGTTTCCTATAGCCATATTACGTTCAAACATTGGTTCTCGTAAGGTCATCGAAGTTAAGCATCGTCGAGACTGGTCAATACTTAGATAGGTAACCGCTTGGGAATAGTAATTGCTGTAAACTTGGAAGTGCGGGTGGTGTAGAGGATAACGAATCGGAATCGAAAGTCGGAGGGCCAAGTTCCAATTGCATTCGGGTTCGTTATATTCACTTTCGCCCTCCATACGGAAATATATGAAGCCAACTCTTATCCTCCGTAATTTGTATCAGTAAATCATTTTTATCTCCAAACATTCTTACAATCCAAGAGTATTTTCTGGCTTTAAATAACCTCCAAAGTGTTTATACTCCACAAAATGAAACAAATCAGTCAATCAATCGACGAACAACGACAATCACAACGAAAATATTATATACAAGATATCTACTTCAGTGAACCTGTCATGGCGTCTATCTTTGACACAAACGTCAGTGAAGCAGACGACATTGTGATTAATAAGCTTATATCTATGTATGATGGATTTCTGTGATTTCTTTTCTGTTCCTAAATTATGCGGATTATATGATACCCCCATTACCTAGCTCACACATTGAGATATTTTTCTATTGCTAAAGACAACTTAATTCTTAAGCTATATATGACTTACATGATTTTTTTCTCCTCCAAACACATTAATTATAAAAGCAATAAACGAATGTATTAGTCTTAGGTTTATTTCAGACGAATTTTCTCTGAAACCATAAGAAGAATTACTTTAAAATGGTTTTTCTTGCTCTATTAAGGATACTACTAAGAAAACTTTTACAAAGATTCGTTTGATGTAACTCCGAGCAACATCCGGAACCTGTTGAAAAATAGTTCGCTACAGTTTTCCTTGTTTTAAAGAACAGACTTCATTTTTTTTTTTAGAAGAATAAATGGTGAATCTCGATGAAAGAGGTTTACTTTTAAAATGTACACTATTTATATTTTTCGGACTATAATACTCACGCTTGTTGCCATATTTATCTTAACGTTTCGGCCATTGTACACTCCGGCCTTCTCCAGGTGGTTGGAATGTCGAACTGGACCCTTTATTTCCCTCGAAGGGGTAGACTGTTCTAGTTCCACGTGCCATGTCTAATGAATGTCTGTTATCAGTCATCTTCCTGTTAATTCCTCTCTCCAAGTTTTCCACCGCCTTAACCAGGTATTGAAGTCACACTCCTTGGGTCCTGTCACTGGATCTAACTAACGCAATTATATATATATATATATATATATATATATATATATATATATATATATATATATATATATATATAAAGCAAATTCCACTCCTAGAGAAGATACTACCCTAATATACAAAATTAAAAATAAATCCAGACGCATCCCATAGTAACCACTTCAAACGCCACTCTTTCTCCACAATTTCAGAAAATCAAAATTCGCTGAGAAATACTACATCTCAAACCGGGCCTAAAAATTTTGTTTGAGGAACCCGGCCTTCTAGACCTGAGAATCTTAAGAAAATTATAGGTAATAACCAAATTTCAGATGTTAAGGTATTCCGTAATAAACCAAAAATAACAACAACTGGATTTTTCCAACTATGTGACAAATAAAAGAACTTATGCTGTAACCACATTAGAGACACCAATTCGCTCACTAGCTCACTCTACTTTCAAAATCTATCACAACTCTAACTGTAGTAGTCATAACACATTTACATTTACCAATTAGAATGCACACTATTCCAGAACTAATATGTGGGAAAATCTGAATCTTCACTAATATAATTATCGGAATCATATAATTAATAATTATCGGAATCGGATCAAGTCGGATCCACACGAAATATTATTACCTGTAGAACAAGATTTCTGCCCAGAAAAAAAACATGATTTTAATAGCCATAACAGATTTACTATAATTTAAAACAATAGAAATAGACAGAAAAGATAACATTAGAAAAATCCCATATGAACATTACAAATGGGTTTTGCGCCTCAAATCGCTTTGTCCAGACGGGCTTAACCACAAATTTAACAACGTATATGGAATACATACATAACACCGTAAATCAAGCCCTACCCACATTTCTCGCCAACACAAGACAGACATGCTTGCGGAGGTGTTGAGATTTCACACTTAAATAAACACACCCATACTAATATATACACTTACACACATCATACACACTTCCAAAGACCTAAATGATAGCATACACTTACGACACACACATCCCCTTTCCAGCAACCAATAAAACTGTCAAAAATGACCAAGAAGGGAATTCTGCGACTCATGAATCTCCCCAGTCTCTATCTTAAAAACAACTTGAAAAAGGTCGTTTGACCAACACAAAAATCGACCAAAATTAACGATAAAAAAAACAAATGAAAACTACAGATAAAGTTCATTTCCTTCAGAAAGTCATTCACTCCTGTAGTTCACTGCTAATAACAAGCGGGAAATGTTCCTCTCCTGATGATGGCCATGCTGGCCGAAACTAGTCGAGGAACCTAATTGAAATAATAAAACAAAACAATATTAATATGCAACCAAGGACTTGAGAAGCCTGATTCCCTAAAAAAAAAGAGAAAGATTTTATAAACAGTACTGGATGCTTGCTCAATGAATGCAAAATGTTTTCAAATGGACGAACGATGAGAAAAATTTTAAATTTCGGAATTTTTGGACACGCCTGTGTCCTTTCTCAACGAGACGAGAAATAAAAATGAATTTTGTTTTTAGTGTGTTATCGAATTTAATTTAATTATTATTAATTTAAATGTTGAAAATTAACACATTCTCAAACATGCACACACGCATACACCTCTCTCTCTCTCTCTCTCTCTATATATATATATATATATATATATATATATATATACGTATAGATAGATAGATAGATAGATAGATAGATAGATAGATATTAATTTCCGCAGAGTTTCGTAGACGGACCCGTCCATCCAATTTTCAGGGGAAATCAGCAACTGACTGCTTATATTTATCACTTTTTCTTTTTATGAACTTATCATTGGTACAGTTATATATATATATATATATATATATATATATATATATATATATATATATATATAATCATTTGATTACAAGGAAGGTACTAAAGTGCCACTAAGACGCTAGAGACTACTGAGTATCGGATAATATGAGGAAAAAATAATTATTAATGAGAGAGAATAATACAAGAAAAGGAATTAAGAAGACAAAAAATAACGATTGGCATTGCATTTAAATCTTTGAAGATCAAAGTTGAGTTGAAAGTAAAAAGTCGGAATAGAGTTCCACAAGGGTCACAGAAGAGTTTGTTACCATAGAACTTACGCCTACAACTAACCATTTCAACTGTAAAATGATGAAATCTGGCTACTAAACTAGTATTGTACTAAAATTCATAAAGTCTAGGTATAAAATAGGAAAGCTCATACGAACAGTTGCCATGTAAATATTTATAGAAAATATAATTTATATATATTACCATCCGAGTCCCGCTTAGACATACTAGGACCTTCACAAACCTACATACACATAGAATTATCTACAGTTTTAATGCATGTGATACATGACTGACTAATGAGAATCGACCCAAACAAAACTGAAAAGTCCTGTCTTTTTGTCTGTTTTCTCTCATTCTCTGACATATATATATATATATATATATATATATATATATATATATATATATATATATATACCGGGTGTAACAGCAAAATCGTTCAATTGTTAGATTAAGTTTTAAACCGTTGTAACTTAGAAAGGATTAAAGATATCTTACAGGAATTCTCCGGGGTTTTTATAACACTATTGGACTCTACTTTGAGCAATGAGAATGTATGATTACTTTCCAAATTTAACAGAAGAATTATGATGAAATCGATGTTAAACAAAAATGATATGTTCATCATTAATTAATCATAGCTAAAGATTGGAAGTTCATGAAGGAATGAAATAAAGTAAATATATATATATATATATATATATATATATATATATATATATATATATATATTATTCCAGGATGATTTTCAAACTTATTCAATATGAATTTCGCCCTCTCTAACCATCTAATTTTCTGCCTTGGATTAACAAGTTGCCTCACACGTTTCACGTACAATTTCATTTTCAAGTTTGTTTTTTTCACTGCTCTTTGGACTATTATAGCTGAAACTCATCTCTTATTTGCCAAACGTCTTATGGGTTGAGTTGGATCTTTTCTAATTGATCTGTTTAACTATATGTTGAAATGATGATCCCTCTTGCTGTCGTGAACCTCCTGATCCAGTTTTCATATATACTGTTCAATTTAAAAAATTTATTCGACGCTCTTTTCATGCTTCTTGAATGGGCTTTTGACGATGGAAGCCAGAGTATGAATGTTGGTACCATTACTGAAGACTTGAATGATTTTTTCCTCTCACCATTGGTCATTAACCTGTTCTCTTTCTAACTGAATAATTCAAAAGGTTTTTCAGTGATTCTTACGACAAATGGTATCAAGCTGGCTAAACTTCTTATATGAATACCTGAAAAAAAACTCAGTTATCTTAGTTGTAACCTAGGAAAGTTTACTGAATGAGGAATAACCAAAACGGATGTTGAAAATGAAATGGTAATTTTATAAAATCAACAAAGTACAATACTCGCCAGCGGCGTGAAGGAGGTAAACCACTGCTGTTGGTGCACTACTTAGCATATTACCCTCCACTTACAATAGTGTCGAACGTATTTATGAAAACTGGGACATATCCATAAGTGCTCATAGGTACAGTATATAAAAGTTTAGATATTTAAACATTTTGTGGGATGGTCAATTATGCTGTAACATGATTTGGACATTTTTGCTGTTACACATGCTGTATATATATATATATATATATATATATATAGCAATATCTATATATATCCATAGTCAACAATATATATATATATATATATATATACTGTTCCTGTACATCCAGGGTCGGTTGACCCGGCTCCAATATTAGAGTTTCACGGGAATTTGGAATTCACAAGCGTTCCCCAAACCCGCATGTATAGCACATGAGATTTGATTGTAGTGGTGAAGGTTTCGTGCAGGGCCATCCACACTTTTTGAAGAGCCGATTACAAAGACAAGGTCCCCAAACGACCCGAGTTTTCCTTCTCCTAGACCAGTTGCCATCCAAAGCAACCCAATAGAACCCAATCTGCCCTGCTATTTACCTGTAGCTGGAGGGAGAAGATGATTACCAAGATGATTCACGTAAGTGAATGTAATGGATTCGACTGGAATTCGAACTCGGCTCTCCGATTCCTCAATCCAAGCCGCTATCCATTACTCCACCGTGCCTCCTCAATATATATATTGATTGTTTGTGTGAATGTATGTGTGTAATACACAGGTACAATCCACTACATATAAGTAGACAAAGTGGGTGTTAAATTTTTGTCTGAGTCACCCTGATCTTTTCTCATTCTAGACGCGTACGAAATTCTTTAAAAAGTTAAATTCTTGATTTCTTCCGACCTAAGTCAGCTTTCAACAGTCCTCTACAGTTCGAACCATCAATCTTTTCACTTTTCTCGTCAGGTTCTTATTTTATTTTATTTTATTTTATTTTTATTTTATTTTTATTTTTTTGGTACCTGCTCAGTTATTGCATACTGAGTCCAATGTAATATAATTTAAAGCGTTGGTTAGTGAATTTCGTAACATAGTAATTCTGAGTTCAATCCCGGGGCTGAGCAGTGAGTAATTGGACTCAATAGAGAAAGGGCGAGCAAGAACTGAGCAGTGCTAAAAAAAAAAAGAATATATTTAATTGGACTGGAACAGTCAACTCCCGTAGATTGAATAAAGTGTTCAGTTCAGAATAGGTTACTTATATTGAAAGACACCGGCACCTCGAGGCGGTGTAATGGTTAGCAAGCTTGTCTCACTAGAACAATTACGACTGAGTAGTGTGTTCGATCCTCACTGGGCGCCCCATACATTCGGCCTTGTGCCACATCTAAGCTACGCTTGGCCCTTAAACTATTTATATTTGGACTATTGTCCTCATGCCTAAACATGAGCAGTGGAATGAGAACAGTCTACCCCCATAGATTAAATAAAGGGTTCAGTTCAGAATTCCCTGCAGGGTACCCAGATCGATATACACCTAAGGAAGGTCGGAGGATATAACAATATACACCTGAAGATGTCCTTAAACTGTTTTTATTTAGACTATTGTCCTCATGCCTAGACATGAGCAGTGGAGCGAGAACAGTCTAACCCCATAGATTAAATAAAGTGTTCAGTTCAGAATTCCCTGCAGTGTACCCAGATCGATATACACCTAAGGAAGGTCGGAGGATATAACAATATACACCTGAAGATGTCCTTAAACTGTTTTTATTTAGACTATTGTCCTCATGCCTAGACATGAGTAGTGGAACGAGAACAGTCTACCCACATTGATTAAATAAAGGGTTCAGTTCAGAATTCCCTGCAGGGTACCCAGATCGATATACACCTAAGGAAGGTCGGAGGATATAACAATATACACCTGAAGATGTCCTTAAACTATCTATATTTGGACTATTGTCCTCATGCCTAGACATGAGTAGTGGAACGGGAACAGTCTACCGACATTGATTAAATAAAGGGTTCAGTTCAGAATTCCCTGCAGGGTACCCAGATCGATATACACCTAAGGAAGGTCGGAGGATATAACAATATACACCTGAAGATGTCCTTAAACTATTTTTATTTAGACTACTGTCCTCATGCCTAGACATGAGCAGTGGAACGAGAACAGTCTACCCCCATAGATTAAATAAAGGGTTCAGTTCAGAATTCCCTGCAGGGTACCCAGATCGATATACACCTAAGGAAGGTCGGAGGATATAACAATATACACCTGAAGATGTCCTTAAACTGTTTTTATTTAGACTATTGTCCTCATGCCTAGACATGAGCAGTGGAACGAGAACAGTCTAACCCCATACATTAAATAAAGTGTTCAGTTCAGAATTCCCTGCAGTGTACCCAGATCGATATACACCTAAGGAAGGTCGGAGGATATAACAATATACACCTGAAGATGTCCTTAAACTATCTATATTTGGACTATTGTCCTCATGCCTAGACATGAGTAGTGGAAAGAGAACAGTCTACCCACATTGATTAAATAAAAGGTTCAGTTCAGAATTCCCTGCAGGGTATCCAGATCGATATACACCTAAGGAAGGTCGGAGGATATAACAATATACACCTGAAGATGTCCTTAAACTGTTTTTATTTAGACTATTGTCCTCATGCCTAGACATGAGCAGTGGAACGAGAACAGTCTACCCCCATAGATTAAATAAAGGGTTCAGTTCAGAATTCCCTGCAGGGTACCCAGATCGATATACACCTAAGGAAGGTCGGAGGATATAACAATATACACCTGAAGATGTCCTTAAACTGTTTTTATTTAGACTATTGTCCTCATGCCTAGACATGAGCAGTGGAACGAGAACAGTCTACCCCCATAGATTAAATAAAGGGTTCAGTTCAGAATTCCCTGCAGGGTACCCAGATCGATATACACCTAAGGAAGGTCGGAGGATATAACAGTATACACCTGAAGATGTTCTTAAACTGTTTTTATTTAGACTATTGTCCTCATGCCTAGACATGAGCAGTGGAACGAGAACAGTCTACCCCCATAGATTAAATAAAGGGTTCAGTTCAGAATTCCCTGCAGTGTACCCAGATCGATATACACCTAAGGAAGGTCGGAGGATATAACAATATACACCTGAAGATGTCCTTAAACTATCTATATTTGGACTATTGTCCTCATGCCTAGACATGAGCAGTGGAACGAGAACAGTCTAACCCCATACATTAAATAAAGTGTTCAGTTCAGAATTCCCTGCAGTGTACCCAGATCGATATACACCTAAGGAAGGTCGGAGGATATAACAATATACACCTGAAGATGTCCTTAAACTGTTTTTATTTAGACTATTGTCCTCATGCCTAGACATGAGTAGTGGAACGAGAACAGTCTACCCACATTGATTAAATAAAGGGTTCAGTTCAGAATTCCCTGCAGGGTACCCAGATCGATATACTGCTAAGGAAGGTCGGAGGATATAACAATATACACCTGAAGATGTCCTTAAACTATCTATATTTGGACTATTGTCCTCATGCCTAGACATGAGTAGTGGAACGAGAACAGTCTACCCACATTGATTAAATAAAAGGTTCAGTTCAGAATTCCCTGCAGGGTACCCAGATCGATATACACCTAAGGAAGGTCGGAGGATATAACAATATACACCTGAAGATGTCCTTAAACTGTTTTTATTTAGACTATTGTCCTCATGCCTAGACAGGAGCAGTGGAACGAGAACAGTCTACCCCCATAGATTAAATAAAGGGTTCAGTTCAGAATTCCCTGCAGGGTACCCAGATCGATATACACCTAAGGAAGGTCGGAGGATATAACAATATACACCTGAAGATGTCCTTAAACTGTTTTTATTTGGACTATTGTACTCATGCCTAGACATGAGCAGTGGAACGAGAACATTCTACCCCCATAGATTAAATAAAGGGTTCAGTTCAGAATTCCCTGCAGGGTACCCAGATCGATATACACCTAAGGAAGGTCGGAGGATATAACAATATACACCTGAAGATGTCCTTAAACTGTTTTTATTTAGACTATTGTCCTCATGCCTAGACATGAGCAGTGGAACGAGAACAGTCTACCCCCATAGATTAAATAAAGGGTTCAGTTCAGAATTCCCTGCAGGGTACCCAGATCGATATACACCTAAGGAAGGTCGGAGGATATAACAGTATACACCTGAAGATGTCCTTAAACTGTTTTTATTTAGACTATTGTCCTCATGCCTAGACATGAGCAGTGGAACGAGAACAGTCTACCCCCATAGATTAAATAAAGGGTTCAGTTCAGAATTCCCTGCAGTGTACCCAGATCGATATACACCTAAGGAAGGTCGGAGGATATAACAATATACACCTGAAGATGTCCTTAAACTATCTATATTTGGACTATTGTCCTCATGCCTAGACATGAGTAGTGGAACGAGAACAGTCTACCCACATTGATTAAATAAAGGGTTCAGTTCAGAATTCCCTGCAGGGTACGCAGATCGATATACACCTAAGGAAGGTCGGAGGATATAACAATATACACCTGAAGATGTCCTTAAACTATTTTTATTTAGACTACTGTCCTCATGCCTAGACATGAGCAGTGGAACGAGAACAGTCTACCCCCATAGATTAAATAAAGTGTTCAGTTCAGAATTCCCTGCAGGGTACCCAGATCGATATACACCTAAGGAAGGTCGGAGGATATAACAATATACACCTGAAGATGTCCTTAAACTATTTATATTTGGACTACTGTCCTCATGCCTAAACATGAGCAGTGGAACGAGAACAGTCTACCCCCATAGATTAAATAAAGGGTTCAGTTCAGAATTCCCTGCATGGTACCCAGATCGATATACACCTAAGGAAGGTCGGAGGATATAACAATATACACCTGAAGATGTCCATAAACTGTTTTTATTTAGACTATTGTCCTCATGCCTAGACATGAGCAGTGGAACGAGAACAGTCTACCCCCATAGATTAAATAAAGGGTTCAGTTCAGAATTCCCTGCAGGGTACCCAGATCGATATACACCTAAGGAAGGTCGGAGGATATAACAATATACACCTGAAGATGTCCTTAAACTGTTTTTATTTAGACTATTGTCCTCATGCCTAGACATGAGCAGTGGAACGAGAACAGTCTACCCCCATAGATTAAATAAAGGTTTCAGTTCAGAATTCCCTGCAGGGTACCCAGATCGATATACACCTAAGGAAGGTCGGAGGATATAACAATATACACCTGAAGATGTCCTTAAACTGTTTTTATTTGGACTATTGTCCTCATGCCTAGACATGAGCAGTGGAACGAGAACAGTCTACCCCCATAGATTAAATAAAGGGTTCAGTTCAGAATTCCCTGCAGGGTACCCAGATCGATATACACCTAAGGAAGGTCGGAGGATATAACAATATACACCTGAAGATGTCCTTAAACTGTTTTTATTTAGACTATTGTCCTCATGCCTAGACATGAGCAGTGGAACGAGAACAGTCTACCCCCATAGATTAAATAAAGGGTTCAGTTCAGAATTCCCTGCAGGGTACCCAGATCGATATACACCTAAGGAAGGTCGGAGGATATAACAATATACACCTGAAGATGTCCTTAAACTGTTTTTATTTAGACTATTGTCCTCATGCCTAGACATGAGTAGTGGAACGAGAACAGTCTACCCACATTGATTAAATAAAGGGTTCAGTTCAGAATTCCCTGCAGGGTACCCAGATCGATATACACCTAAGGAAGGTCGGAGGATATAACAATATACACCTGAAGATGTACTTAAACTATCTATATTTAGACTATTGTCCTCATGCCTAGACATGAGTAGTGGAACGAGAACAGTCTACCCACATTGATTAAATAAAGGGTTCAGTTCAGAATTCCCTGCAGGGTACCCAGATCGATATACACCTAAGGAAGTTCGGAGGATATAACAATATACACCTGAAGATGTCCTTAAACTATTTTTATTTAGACTACTGTCCTCATGCCTAGACATGAGCAGTGGAACGAGAACAGTCTACCCCCATAGATTAAATAAAGGGTTCAGTTCAGAATTCCCTGCAGGGTACCCAGATCGATATACACCTAAGGAAGTTCGGAGGATATAACAATATACACCTGAAGATGTCCTTAAACTGTTTTTATTTAGACTACTGTCCTCATGCATAGACATGAGCAGTGGAACGAGAACAGTCTAACCCCATAGATTAAATAAAGTGTTCAGTTCAGAATTACCTGCAGTGTACCCAGATCGATATACACCTAAGGAAGGTCGGAGGATATAACAATATACACCTGAAGATGTCCTTAAACTGTTTTTATTTAGACTATTGTCCTCATGCCTAGACATGAGTAGTGGAACGAGAACAGTCTACCCACATTGATTAAATAAAGGGTACAGTTCAGAATTCCCTGCAGGGTACCCAGATCGATATACACCTAAGGAAGGTCGGAGGATATAACAATATACACCTGAAGATGTACTTAAACTATCTATATTTGGACTATTGTCCTCATGCCTAGACATGAGCAGTGGAACGAGAACAGTCTACCCACATTCATTAAATAAAGGGTTCAGTTCAGAATTCCCTGCAGGGTACCCAGATCGATATACACCTAAGGAAGGTCGGAGGATATAACAATATACACCTGAAGATGTCCTTAAACTATCTATATTTGGACTATTGTCCTCATGCCTAAACATGAGCAGTGGAACGAGAACAGTCTACCCCCATAGATTAAATAAAGGGTTCAGTTCAGAATTCCCTGCAGGGTACCCAGATCGATATACACCTAAGGAAGGTCGGAGGATATAACAATATACACCTGAAGATGTCCTTAAACTGTTTTTATTTAGACTATTGTCCTCATGCCTAGACATGAGCAGTGGAACGAGAACAGTCTACCCCCATAGATTAAATAAAGGGTTCAGTTCAGAATTCCCTGCAGGGTACCCAGATCGATATACACCTAAGGAAGGTCGGAGGATATAACAATATACACCTGAAGATGTCCTTAAACTGTTTTTATTTGGACTATTGTCCTCATGCCTAGACATGAGCAGTGGAACGAGAACATTCTACCCCCATAGATTAAATAAAGGGTTCAGTTCAGAATTCCCTGCAGGGTACCCAGATCGATATACACCTAAGGAAGGTCGGAGGATATAACAATATACACCTGAAGATGTCCTTAAACTGTTTTTATTTAGACTATTGTCCTCATGCCTAGACATGAGCAGTGGAACGAGAACAGTCTACCCCCATAGATTAAATAAAGGGTTCAGTTCAGAATTCCCTGCAGGGTACCCAGATCGATATACACCTAAGGAAGGTCGGAGGATATAACAATATACACCTGAAGATGTCCTTAAACTGTTTTTATTTGGACTATTGTCCTCATGCCTAGACATGAGCAGTGGAACGAGAACAGTCTACCCCCATAGATTAAATAAAGGGTTCAGTTCAGAATTCCTGCAGGGTACCCAGATCGATATACACCTAAGGAAGGTCGGAGGATATAACAATATACACCTGAAGATGTCCTTAAACTGTTTTTATTTAGACTATTGTCCTCTTGCCTAGACATGAGCAGTGGAACGAGAACAGTCTACCCCCATAGATTAAATAAAGGGTTCAGTTCAGAATTCCCTGCAGGGTACCCAGATCGATATACACCTAAGGAAGGTCGGAGGATATAACAATATACACCTGAAGATGTCCTTAAACTGTTTTTATTTAGACTATTGTCCTCATGCCTAGACATGAGTAGTGGAACGAGAACAGTCTACCCACATTGATTAAATAAAGGGTTCAGTTCAGAATTCCCTGCAGGGTACCCAGATCGATATACACCTAGGGAAGGTCGGAGGATATAACAATATACACCTGAAGATGTACTTAAACTATCTATATTTGGACTATTGTCCTCATGCCTAGACATGAGTAGTGGAACGAGAACAGTCTGCCCACATTGATTAAATAAAGGGTTCAGTTCAGAATTCCCTGCAGGGTACCCAGATCGATATACACCTAAGGAAGGTCGGAGGATATAACAATATACACCTGAAGATGTCCTTAAACTGTTTTTATTTAGACTACTGTCCTCATGCCTAGACATGAGCAGTGGAACGAGAACAGTCTACCCCCATAGATTAAATGAAGGGTTCAGTTCAGAATTCCCTGCAGGGTACCCAGATCGATATACACCTAAGGAAGGTCGGAGGATATAACAATATACACCTGAAGATGTCCTTAAACTGTTTTTATTTAGACTATTGTCCTCATGCCTAGACATGAGCAGTGGAACGAGAACAGTCTACCCCCATAGATTAAATAAAGGGTTCAGTTCAGAATTCCCTGCAGGGTACCCAGATCGATATACACCTAAGGAAGGTCGGAGGATATAACAATATACACCTGAAGATGTCCTTAAACTGTTTTTATTTGGACTATTGTCCTCATGCCTAGACATGAGCAGTGGAACGAGAACAGTCTACCCCCATAGATTAAATAAAGGGTTCAGTTCAGAATTCCTGCAGGGTACCCAGATCGATATACACCTAAGGAAGGTCGGAGGATATAACAATATACACCTGAAGATGTCCTTAAACTGTTTTTATTTAGACTATTGTCCTCTTGCCTAGACATGAGCAGTGGAACGAGAACAGTCTACCCCCATAGATTAAATAAAGGGTTCAGTTCAGAATTCCCTGCAGGGTACCCAGATCGATATACACCTAAGGAAGGTCGGAGGATATAACAATATACACCTGAAGATGTCCTTAAACTGTTTTTATTTAGACTACTGTCCTCATGCCTAGACATGAGCAGTGGAACGAGAACAGTCTACCCCCATAGATTAAATGAAGGGTTCAGTTCAGAATTCCCTGCAGGGTACCCAGATCGATATACACCTAAGGAAGGTCGGAGGATATAACAATATACACCTGAAGATGTCCTTAAACTGTTTTTATTTAGACTATTGTCCTCATGCCTAGACATGAGCAGTGGAACGAGAACAGTCTAACCCCATAGATTAAATAAAGTGTTCAGTTCAGAATTCCCTGCAGTGTACCCAGACCGATATACACCTAAGGAAGGTCGGAGGATATAACAATATACACCTGAAGATGTCCTTAAACTGTTTTTATTTAGACTATTGTCCTCATGCCTAGACATGAGTAGTGGAACGAGAACAGTCTACCCACATTGATTAAATAAAGGGTTCAGTTCAGAATTCCCTGCAGGGTACCCAGATCGATATACACCTAAGGAAGGTCGGAGGATATAACAATATACACCTGAAGATGTACTTAAACTATCTATATTTGGACTATTGTCCTCATGCCTAGACATGAGTAGTGGAACGAGAACAGTCTACCCACATTGATTAAATAAAGGGTTCAGTTTCAGAATTCCCTGCAGGGTACCCAGATCGATATACACCTAAGGAAGGTCGGAGGATATAACAATATACACCTGAAGATGTCCTTAAACTATTTTTATTTAGACTACTGTCCTCATGCCTAGACATGAGCAGTGGAACGAGAACAGTCTACCCCCATAGATTAAATAAAGGGTTCAGTTCAGAATTCCCTGCAGGGTACCCAGATCGATATACACCTAAGGAAGGTCGGAGGATATAACAATATACACCTGAAGATGTCCTTAAACTATTTATATTTGGACTATTGTCCTCATGCCTAAACATGAGCAGTGGAACGAGAACAGTCTACCCCCATAGATTAAATAAAGGGTTCAGTTCAGAATTCCCTGCAGGGTACCCAGATCGATATACACCTAAGGAAGGTCGGAGGATATAACAATATACACCTAAAGATGTCCTTAAACTATTTTTATTTAGACTACTGTCCTCATGCCTAGACATGAGCAGTGGAACGAGAACAGTCTACCCCCATAGATTAAATAAAGTGTTCAGTTCAGAATTCCCTGCAGAGTACCCAGATTGATATGCACCTAAGGAAGGTCGGAGGATATAACAATATACACCTGAAGATGTCCTTAAACTATTTTTATTTAGACTACTGTCCTCATGCCTAGACATGAGCAGTGGAACGAGAACAGTCTACCCCCATAGATTAAATAAAGGGTTCAGTTCAGAATTCCCTGCAGTGTACCCAGATCGATATACACCTAAGGAAGGTCGGAGGATATAACAATATACACCTGAAGATGTCCTTAAACATTTTTTATTTAGACTATTGTCCTCATGCCTAGACATGAGCAGTGGAACGAGAACAGTCTACCCCCATATATTAAATAAAGGGTTCAGTTCAGAATTCCCTGCAGGGTACCCAGATCGATATACACCTAAGGAAGTTCGGAGGATATAACAATATACACCTGAAGATGTACTTAAACTTTTTTTATTTAGACTATTGTCCTGATGCCTAGACATGAGCAGTGGAACGAGAACAGTCTACCCCCATAGATTAAATAAAGGGTTCAGTTCAGAATTCCCTGCAGGGTACCCAGATCGATATACACCTAAGGAAGGTCGGAGGATATAACAATATACATCTGAAGATGTCCTTAAACTGTTTTTATTTAGACTATTGTCCTCATGCCTAGACATGAGCAGTGGAATGAGAACAGTCTACCCCCATAGATTAAATAAAGGGTTCAGTTCAGAATTCCCTGCAGGGTACCCAGATCGATATACAACTAAGGAAGGTCGGAGGATATAACAATATACACCTGAAGATGTCCTTAAACTGTTTTTATTTAGACTAATGTCCTCATGCCTAGACATGAGCAGTGGAACGAGAACAGTCTACCCCCATAGATTAAATAAAGGGTTCAGTTCAGAATTCCCTGCAGGGTACCCAGATCGATATACACCTAAGGAAGGTCGGTGGATATAACAATATATACCTGAAGATGTCCTTAAACTATTTATATTTGGACTATTGTCCTCATGCCTAGACATGAGCAGTGGAACGAGAACAGTCTACCCCCATAGATTAAATAAAGGTTTCAATTCAGAATTCCCTGTATGTTACCCAGGTCGATATACACTTGATGATGGATGACATCAACAAAGATGGGGACGATGGACCGAATATAAATAGTATCGATAAGGATAGGCAGGATATTAAATATCTTTTGATATTTAAGCAGACTTCTTTTGCAGACGTAACTAACACGCTTGTCGTGCTGATATGCAAATATACAAAACAATAAAGGATATTTTATAGCATCAGGTTTTTATAACTTCATTTCAAGCCATATTTCATTCTGACACCTGCCTAAATATTTCCATTCAATAATTGTAACTCTTTGAATATCAGTGAGTTCTTTGTAACTTCCCAGTCTGAATGCAATCCACTCTTTCTACGTGCGATATACCCTCAGTACTTCTTATTCTTTCTAACTATAAAAAGAATGTTTGTCTCTTGACAGTCCCTGCCAGCTTCTGTTCTGCTATCTATTTCCTTCTGCTTCTTGTCATCAGTGTGTATTGTGAGTGGCAAATTCTCCCAGTCCTCTCTCCACATTACGTGTCCCAGAAATGTTAACCAATTATCTGATACTAACCGCGAGTGTCTTATTCGTTACCGAATTGTTGTAGCATACCTACGTATGATAATGGTTATGTCTCCATTCACATAAATACAGTAGTAAATACTGTATGTTGGTCTGCAGTCGGAGATTCGTCTTCAGCTGTGTTGGTCAAACTCTCTCCCTCCGGGCAGAGTGAATCCCCAGACAAGTCTATGTTGAAGGGCAGCGTCTCGTCTCGGTTAACAGCTACCCGACCCCGTTTTATACAGGGTCTTCACGGATTTTTGGCTGAGCCTACGGGCTTGAATACTCCACATTAAATTCGGCCTTGTGCCACATCTGACCACATGGGGTGGTTGGTAGATATCCTGCAGTTGAAGATTAGTCTCTAGATTTGCTGGTCAAACTCTCTGCCTCCGAGCAGAGGGGATACCTCGATGAGGCTATGTTGAAAGGCAGAGTCTCGTCTCGGGAAACAGCTATCCGACCTTGTACCACATCTAACCGCGTGGGGCGGTTGGTAGATATCCTGCTGCTGGATATTAGTCTCCAGCTGTGATGATCAAACTGTCAGCCTCCGAGCAGAGAGGATCTCCAAACGAGGCTATGTCAAAGGGCAGAGTCTCGTCTCGGGAAACAGCTGCCCGACTTTGTGCCACATCTGACGGCGTTAGTTCATTGTGGAATTCACTTGACTCACTTCTAGCAATTGACTTCTTCTACGCGACAATGGCGAATCTTATATGTGTTGTTCTTGTCCTAAATATTATCGTTCATTACCAACCTTCGTGTGATTAGTCTATTCAGTAACCTTCTCTAGGTTACATTTTGGCGACGTGGATTAGCCAAAATTACAAGTTTTCTTTAAAACTTTCTCGTTGATCACATCTTCCGTCCATGATTTTCTTAGAATCTTTGTGCAGAACCATATTACTCTTGCTCCACTTCAGGTCCTTGTCTCCTCCATTATTCACTGTAATATAGGAGGATTGATATAACGCAGCAGCTCAGTACAATTTTCTTTGCTTCTAATTGAATTTTCCTTATTCGTTTAGTTTCCGGGAGGCATCATTGGCTATTCAAATACGCCTTCGGATTTTTGAGTCACGTTTCCGTCGTCCATTGTAGCAGCTCGCAGACTGTTAAATTTCAGTACTTTCGTAAGATCTGACGTCTTCAATCTGTGGATACTTTTGGGACCTCGTCTCCGGCGTGAAAGATCAAAAATGGTTGCTCGTTAATTTAGTAGTGTAGAACTTACTGTCTGGATTGGTTTAATTGGCTTTGGGCTACGCTGTGCTTGTTAATGTAATTTTGACAGGACTCAACTACGTAATGTAGCTTTGCACGTGCCTATTCCATAAATATTTTTAAGTTAATTGTCCTGATGACCTTTGATATCTCGACTTCATGAATTTAAACGCAGTACGATATTGGCAACATGATCTCATCAGTTTACAGTTAAATGGTTGGATGTAAACGTAAGTTCTACGCCCATAATTTCTTCTATCGCACTTCTCGCTGGTGGAATTCTCTTCAGGCTATTTGCTTTCCAGTCAATTTTCACTGGAAAAAATGTAAATGCATTGTGAATTGTTATTTGTATCTTCTTGATTCTTATTCTTTTATTGTTCTCTCTCCTTAATAATGTTTTCTTTTTCTCGTATTCTCTCGCACTAGTAATCCACTTGCATCTTAGTGGCTTTATTGCCATGCCTGTGGTAGAAGGATTAAAGGAACCCAAAGCTATTTTTAATATAATTTTTATCAAGGCAATGTGTATAGCCACTCTAATTAATTACAGTGTAGGAGAATATATATATATATATATGTATATATATATATATATATGAAAGACAGGATGTGTGTGTGTGTGTGTGTGTGTGTGTGTAACGAATGCACGGCCGCAATTTTCGACGGATTTGCACCAAAATTTACATGCACATGCTCCAAGTTATCGGTAAGTACAAGACCGACTTTGCATTTCCCAACTCCCATCGATAGTGGAAATAATCGATTTTTTCATGCTTCTACGGCAGTTTTCATGTAGTTTGAGGTCATTTTCTACTGGCCAGAGTGAGAGCCTATAGTTGGCTGCCACGAATAGGCAGGAAGATTCTATTGGCTAGCGTGAACGCCAACAGCTGACTGACACGAATGTTAACTAGCATGCTAGCATGCAAAAAAAATCGATAACTGCATTCGTCACAAGTGAGAAAAATTTAAATCTGCATGGCACTTTACTCCAATTGGCTCATTCGCTTGCTTAAACTCAACGTTGATTCTGATTCTGCAACTGGGTTGGGTGTGAAAAAGTATTTGTTGTTAACATTCTTTTTTTTCATTCGGTTTTTCCAGTTACGAGTCCTTTTTTAAAGATGATCGTTTTGTGTTCATTTTGTTTAGTTCTTTTTCATAACAGATTTAATGCTTAGTATAGAGCTTAGAAAAAATTCGCAGTGTGAGATAGGCAAGAAGCAAGGCATGTAGCTACATCAGCACGGCAAAGGGCACTCCTTTAAAGGCAAGGAAGGACAAAAATATTTTAAGTCAAGTGATAGCGATTGCTGTACGATTTTTTAATCAAGCACGGGCAACGCCAGGCCATGCTGCTAGTATATATATATAAGTTAAATTTATTTAAATCAAAGTTCGACAGATTTTTCTGAAAAAATTTTTGAAAGATATCACTTAAATTTTTTTCTAAACGTTCAGCCACTTAAGCCCACTACCAAACTAACATATTGAAATACTGAAAAATAACATATTTTATGTCATGCCTATTCGATGGCAATTGGGAGTTTCCTTCCTAGCCTTTGTTTTAAGGTAATGTAGAATTCCAACATCTCATGTCATTAGTTTCTCTTCTAGCTCCTTGTGTTATCTATTTTAGTTTTTACTGCTGCTCGTTATTTGCTAAAGTATATTATTTGTGATTGTATAGCGTCATGCTTCATTTTTAATTATACTAGACACGAATAGTGCTAAGATTGTAGTGATCCGAGAAGCAGCCTGTTTGGAGTCGGTTCCACAAAGAAGAGGTTCGCTGGAAAAAGCTGTTCGAGTGCAACTTACGTTTCACCATTGGAATATGAGGGTGGTTCGCTACAATTTGCGTGGGGTGTCTCAGCCGTGAAGGTTAGAGCTAGTGAAACTAAACAATGTAGTTTTGAACCTTTTTCCATGAGATTAGCGATAGAACATCGAGTGGCTTACAAAGTTTCGTCTATGAGAAAGTAGGCTAGAAAATAATTCGTCACTCACAAGGACTCGGAGACGCGTTTGGGCGCTATCGATACTAGAAAGTGAAGACTGGACAGCTCCTGCCCATGTATGGCAATTGGGAAAGAGACGGTTATACAAAGCAGCAGTTTGTGGGAAGAAATTATTTGATTGGAACTTACATCTCACCAATGGATTTTTTTTTTTTTTTTTTTTGGTTTCACAATGATATTCAACCTGCGCAAAGCCCAAGAGTCAGTCAAGGTAGAGGGTTATTGAATTTGAGAGGCATGGCGGCTCTTATCTGCGAAGGTTCGAACTGGTAGAACTAAGGAATGTAATTCGTCTGAACACTTCCATCGAAACTGTGATAGAGCAACGACAGGCTTGTGACGTTTTCGACTGAGCGGAAAATGGTTGTAAGGTGGAAAATAATTCATCACCTACAAAGACTCTATCAAGAGTGGAAAGTGAGGACTGGGCAAGCTCCCGCCCAAATATGGCAACAGTACTCCATTTTAGGTCTGATCTGGCTCAGTAACAATGAAAAGAAAACTGAAGTGCCATGTAACAAAACTTCCTATATGTCAGTGAATGCTGAACGATTTCATCAAAGATGAAGAGGAGACATGAGGCTACGCAGATATGATTCTACAGAAGTATGATGAAATGTTATGGATAGAGTATGCGTACAATGATATTTTAAGGACGATGAGTGAAGATTGGGCAACTCATGCCCATATATGACAGTAGTACTCCATTTTCGGCTTGATATGGCTAAAGGTAGAAGATAGCGAAAAAGATTCAGATGCTTAATGGAGCAGGACAGGGAACCGGTTATTTTCCCAGCATCTTTATCACCAAATGAGATTTTAAACCGGATGCGGTTATTCAAGAACGTGGTTCGAATTCATCCAATATCCCAAGAGCGCTCCTTACTCGTGGCCTTATTCCAAACTAATCTAAGCTAAGTAAATGACAGCAATAAAAATGTATCAAACGATTTAATGATAAGAAATTTTTGGTAATTGAAAAATCATAAAATTTCGAACAGTTTTATGTATGCATTTATACGTGTGCGTTTGCGTGATTGTGTATGTATGTATGTGTGTGATCGTATACGTGTTTGTGCGTGTGAGTGTATGTTATTATGTATGTGTATGGGTCCATGTGTATATGTTTGTGTATATGTGTGAATGCGTACATATATATGTTTGAGCGCGTGTATCTGAGCATTCGTGCATGTATTTGAGATTGGTTGTGTGTATGTGTGTACAAGTGCAAATGTGTCTATGCGTGTACGTATGTGTGTGTATGCGTGTATATGCGTATGTGTGTTTACATATTTTCGTGTGTGTGAATTTGTGTGTGTGAATTGCATATGTATATGTGTGTATATGCGCCTGTGAATGCGTGCATGCGTATATATGATTATTTGTGTCTGCGTGTATATGTCATTGTAGGATGAGTGTGTGTACGCGCGCGTAAGTGTGAGTGTGTACGATTGTTCTCCATCCTACAACCCTTTCAAAACCCGTTCTATATGCTTCCTCATTGGTACTAAGAGGAGTTCGTAGAATGCACACCCGATGTAAGGGTCTTGTGCCCCCACCTCCGCCAAAACTATTATACGTGCACAACACACACCCACACACTCTACTACATCTTAGTTTTCAGAAGGTTGTAATACAAATTTTATTGTAACCTTATTATGTACAATAATGGATCTTATGCAATGTAGATGAACAATTCAACTAAAAAAATTGAAAATAAATCCAATGTATCTAAATATTAGGTTGGTGCAAAAATATTAACGTTTTTGGACGTATTTTTGAACGTCAAAAAACGTCATTATTTTTGCCCCAACCTAATACAAATTAGAGACATGCTCATTTTAAATAAATCAACAGTATTTGTGTCTTGCAGGAACTAACTGAGCAGAGAAAAATGTACAAATTGACGAAAAAAATATTTATTAAATAGGCCGCACCTAACAAGGTCTTCATGTAGATCACTCCGTTCGTGTTGTGAGTTCGATCTTTACTATGTGACCCACCAGAGTCAGTGCAGAGATCACGCTCCACCTCAATCTTTGATACGCCATCAACCCACTCTACGACATCTCAAATTTCATAAGGTAGTATTTACATAAAGAATATAAATTTTATTGTTACCTAATTATGTACAATAATGGATCTTATGCAATATAAGTGAACACTTCAGCTAGAAAAAAAAAGTAATTACAATGTATCTAAATACAAATTATTAGAGACATGTCATAATAGATCATTCCATCTGAAACGAAATAGCAATATTTTGCGCCAATTTTTAACGTCAACTAGAAAAATTGAAAATAAATGCAATGTTTGTAAATAAATTTTGTTTTTTATTTTGGGGGGGGGGGCAGGTTGTTAAAAAGTTATAAATTTTAAGTTAAAATTTATAACTTTTTAACAAAAAAAACAAACATTATGAATAAAAAAAAATAGTGACTTTTGTATAATTTTTTTTTTTTTTTTTTTTTTTTTTTGAGACTTTGTATGAGCAAAAAAAAATTCACGGATTTGAACGGGAAACGGAAGAAGCAAAAATGATGTGCAAATTCGCAAAAATATTTCATCCTTCAATATTCAATTGTGCTTCGTTTAATTTGTAACGTATATAAATGTCCTTAGATAAAGAAATCAAATTGTACAAGACTGGATGTTGTATAATGATAATGATGGATATCTCATGAAAGTTTAGAGTAGATGGTTCTAGAGATTATTTGAGACAGTCTAATTCAATTAAGATTATCTTCAAGCCAAAACTATGTTACAGACCTCACATCTCTACGACGTCTCAATTTTCAGAAGGTCGTATTCATATAAAATATAAATTTTATTGTAACCTAATTATGTACAATAATGGATCCTATGTAATCTAAGTGAACAATTAAACTAGAAGAATTAAAAATAAATCCAATGTGTCTAAATACAAATTAGAGACATGCCATAATAGATCATTCCATCTTAAATAAATCAACAATGTTTTGCGGCAATTTTTAATATCAGCTTGAGATTTTTCTCGTTAAAAAGTTGAATAATGAAAAACATTTAACATTACGGATAAAATGTATCTAAATACTAATTAAAGACATGTCACAATAAATATTTATGGATGTCAATCTCTATAAGCTATTTAATATGCAACTTTATTTATTTATTTTAGTGATAATAGTTTTAACTATACAAATCTTACTAATTAACCCATATGGGGGGAGTAGAGGTGAATTCGTACCTGTTCCAGGGGTATTTCCATGCAAGTGAATACAAAAAAACCAATTGAAGTTGAAACTCTGCTCAGCGATTCCCAATCCCAAACTGCTATCCAGTACACCACCTGCACATCCAAGCTTACAGTAGCTTACAGTAGAAAAATTGAAAATAAATGCAATGTATCTAAATGCAAATTAGAGACATGTCATAACAGATCATTCCATCTTAAATAAAGAAAAGTGTTTTGCGGCAATTTTTAACGTCAACTTGAGATTTTTCTTCTTAAAATGTTGAATAATTATAACATATTCAATATCATGGATAAAAGAAATAATGAATTTTATATAGTGCCTTTTTTTTTTTTTTCGAAACTCGACATTTTTAATAATAGTCAGTTGTGCTTTGTTTAATTTGTTACGTATATAAATGTAGCAAGAAAAAAAGCAAATGTTGATAAAAGAGCGAAGGTAAGAGATAATCAGTGTTCGGGGGTAGTACGTGCCGGTCCTTGCAGAATGGGTCGCGGCTGAATATTGAGGCAAACCAGAACGATCGCATAAAACAATAACGAATTTAATTTCCCCGAAAATGATCTTCAACAATGATAGTGACCCAAATTCGGCACTAAAATAATTCTCAAATTTGAAAACAGTCCCCCAGATAATCCCCAAATTTGTTAAAATTACGCCAAATAATCCCACACGCAAATAATCACCCAAATTCGACAATAGTCCACCAAAGAATCACCCAAATTTGACAATAGTCCCAGGATAATACTAAAAATTAGACTATAGTCCCTCAAATAATACCCCGAATTCGATAATAGTGTCTCAAAATCACCCACATTAGACAATAGACCCCAAATAACACCCTAAATTCTATAATAGTGCCTCAAATAATCACCCACAATTGTCCCCCAAATAACTCCCGAAGTTCGACAACAGTTCCCTAAATGATACCTCAAATTTGATATTAGTCCCCCAAATGATACCCCATTTTCGTCTATAGACGCCCACTTTCGACAATAATCATAGTATTATGCCGTTTGGATTTTACTGGTGTGGTGTTATTATATATATATATATATATATATATATATATATATATATATATATATATATATATATTAGATAATCAACTTAATTTTCCTCTTGAGTCTGGAGTTGTATATTACTTAATTATGTTTCTAAGGTGAAAATTATCTTGCTTATAAATAACATGAATTTGGATTTTTAGAGATAAATGTTAATATTAATTTTTTTTCATGTCCACAAGTTATTTTTTATGTTCACAATGAAAAACATTATTAAAAAATACACAACCCCGGTTTGAGAGAACAATAAGATTAAGTTGATTATATTTGATAAATCGTCAGCAATACCAACTGATCAGCCAGATCCAAACTACATCGAACCAACAGGAATTATGAACTTACATGTCCCTTATGGAACAGCGTTCCTGGCGAAAACAAATCCATAAATGATAACATTGGATATACAACTACATGCCTATCACTAAGACTTACTTTGCATTTCACGATTCAGAACTTCATGAGGATCCATTTAAATACACGCGGAAACCTACCAAACATACTTTTTGAAAACACGAGCATGACAGATTCATGCACAGAAAAAAGCGATTAAAATATGTGTGTATGATTGAGTTTAATATAGAAGTATGGTGAGAAAAAGGAATATATATTTGGTCATCGAGCACAAAAGAATTTTACTATTGAAATGGTTAGTTGTAGACGTAAGTTCAATGTTAATAGTTTCTGCTTTCACACTTGTGGAATTCT
The DNA here is from genome assembly GCA_963932145.1 of Acanthosepion lycidas. Classification (NCBI taxonomy): domain Eukaryota; kingdom Metazoa; phylum Mollusca; class Cephalopoda; order Sepiida; family Sepiidae; genus Acanthosepion; species Acanthosepion lycidas. Next base: position 83,732,176 of record OZ010592.1, on the reverse strand, counting down.
CTTCCGACTTCTTGCTTTCTACTCAACTTTGATCTTCAAACATTTAAATGTAATGCCAATCGTTATCTTTTGTTTTCATAATTCCTTTTATTTTATTAATCTCTCTCCTTAATAATTATTTTTCCCTCATATTATCCGACACTCCAGCGTCTCAGTGGCACATTAGTGCCTTACTTTTGATAAAATTATATATATATATATATATATATATATATATATATATATATATATATATATATATATATATATGTATGTATCTATATATATATATATATATATATATATATATATATATATATATATATATATATATATAATTGCACCAATGATAAGTGAGCAAAAATTTGAGAAATATAAGCAGTCAGTTGCTGATATCCTCTGAAGAGTGGGCGGATCAAAACTCTGGAGTCGTGATGCAGAAATTAATATCAATTATATATATATATATATATATATATAGAGAGAGAGAGAGAGAGAGAGAGATATGTGTGTGCATGCGTGTGTGTCTTTGAGAACGTTTTAGTTTTCAACATAAAATTCGAAAACACATTAAAAACAAAATTCATTTTTATTTCTCGTCTCGTTGATAAAGGACACAGGCGTGACCAAAAAATCCGAAATTTGCATCCATTTTGAAACATTTTGCATTCATTGATCGCGCATCCAGTACTGCTTTCGGTAGAAGGTTATAAAATATTTCTCTTTTTTAAGGATATCAGGTTTCTGGAGTCCAGTAACTGTTATCGCTCTTCCCAGTACTGATGGAGGTTTCCTTCCTAACCTTTTATTTGAATTCGTGTGGAATGTCAGCATACTTATTATTTCCTTATTTTCTTTCATATGAAAGTCTTGATCTGACAAGGCTATTTAAAAATGATTCGAGTTCTTACGTTAATGTTTCGGTTTTGTAGCAACTTGCAGTGTTGTTTGAAACTACCTCTTGCGCAGGCTATTCTGTGTGTATGTTTGTATTTATATATTATCTATTTATATATTATTATGTTTATATATTTATCTATTCTTTTCTCTGTGATAAATATATTTCTTTCTTTTCGTTTTATTTTCAATGTATTTTTATAATAAACCCAGTTAAAATACACGTCTATAAAAAAAAAAACATATATTATCAGCCATTGAACGATGTGGTTTTCGAGGGGCTGCAAAAAAGGAGGAGGCTTATACTTAACATCATCAAGATGCAGCTGAATTTTCCGGAATACGTAAGGAGAAAGGAGGGCTTGGAGAATCCGATACTCACAGGTCGAACAGAGGGAAATAGAGACAACGCATGACATAACTAACAGGTTTAAGCAAGTGGTTGACAGAACATGGTCTCCGCGAAGTAGCAAAGGGACATAACTTATTGCGGGCTACAAAGGATAGCTGGGAAGTGGAGGGCCATGGTTGCCTATGATCAATGTATTTCTGTAGTAAAATCATTTGCAATGCATTCCAATATGAAACCTGTGCATCATATGCTAGCATTGTTTCATTACATCCTGACATCTGAAAATACATTTTAATTGTAATATTTATTTATCGTAAAATGATTTACAATGTAAATTTTTATGTAATGTGGCATTTAATTAATTTATAATCATTGACAAAGACTTTTTCCATTGTTTTCGATGTATTTCCATTGCAAAATCATTAACAGTGTATTTCTATATAAAAAAGTATCGAATTATAAATTATGTTCCATTCATTACTGACCATTGACAAACCCTCCGTTTCCTGTATTTTTCAACGGTTTACTGGTTAAAAGCGTTGGTTTGTGAATTTGGTGATATAGTGATTGTGAGTTCAATCCCTGGGTCTGTAGTGTGTACTTGAAATCACTCTAAATGGGAAAGCAATAAATGAACAGTACTAAATTATTAGAACTTGATGATATCCTTAAACATGAACAATGGAACAAAAACGTTGTGATCACAACAATAAAGATGAGGACAACAGACCGAATATAAATAAATAAGTTTCTTTTTCGTCTTTTTTCTTTTTCTTGTTTTTCGCCTTTTTCTTCTTTTTTTCTTTTTCTTCTTTTTTACTTTTTCTTCTTTTGCTTCTTTTTCTTCTTGTTCTCTTTTTCTTCTTCTTGACATTTTTAACTTTTTTGCCGTGTCCCTTCAAGATGTTTACGATCATGTCTCTCCACAATTTCCCGTGTTTTATAGTTCTTAAGAAATTTCGTCTTTTTGTTGACTCTCCCAAACCCTGTTTCACCATCCATTTACTTCTTCTTCTTCTTCTTCTTCTTCTTTGTGTCGTGCCACTTCAGGACTATGGCGGTCATGGCTCTCCACAATTTCCCGTGTTTTATAGTTCTAAGAAATTTCGTCTTTTTGTTGACTCTCCCAAACCCTGTTCCACCATCCATTTACTTCTTCTTCTTCTTCTTCTTCTTCTTCTTCTTCTTCTTCTTTGTGTCGTGCCACTTCAGGACGATGGCGGTTATGGCTCTCCACAATTTCCTGTCTTTTGTAGCTCTTAATAAATTTAATGGGGTAGTCTGTACTTGAAATCACTGTAAACGAGCGAACAATAACTGAACCGTACGAAATAAAAAAATAAGAACTCGACGATATCCCTTTCTTTTTCTTCTTTTTCTTCTTTTCTCTTCTTTTTTCTTTTTTCTTCTTTTTTCTTCTTTTTTTCTTTTTTCTTCTTTTCTCTTCTTTTTCTTCTTTTTTCTTCTTTTCTCTTCTTTTTCTTTTTCTTCTTTTTCTTACCATTTTTAACTTTGTTTTCTTCCCTTTTCTATTTCCATTTATTTTACATTCATTTGCACAGTATTTTCTTTTTTGCTTTTTATTGCTTTTTACCTTATTTTTATTTATTTATTTATTTTTTGATTTCCCTATTTTGGTCATTCACTTTTCTTCTCTTTTTTTCTTATTCCTTTTTAGTATTTTTCTTTTTTTTTTTTTTACTATTCTTCTCTCTTTATAACAAATCTGTATCTCTCTTTTCTTGAACCTTTCCAAATGTCCTCTTTTTTTATTTTAATAATAATTTCCTTCCTTCCTTTCCATCACTCTCCATTATTTTCCCGCCGCCCCCAACTTTACTTGTATCTTATACTGTGCCATTTTATTTCGAACACCAACTTGTATACATTTTCCTCCAAGAAAAAAAGTAAGATAAAGCATAAATCAGAAAGGGAAAAAAAATGATTTACTTACCTTTACGATCCTCAAAAAACAGCCAGAAAAAAATTGCAGGTAAAAAAATTAACTCCACGCCTAAGATTTTCTGTTGTTATTTACAAATCCTTTCTTTATTTTTCCCGCCTGTTTTTTTAATTTTGTTTCCTTTTTTTTTGTTTCTTTTTATATATTTCCTCACGCTTGTTCTTTTTTCTTTTTCTTTTTTGCTTTCTTTTTTTTTCCAATATATCGCGGATCAATTATTGATACGTGCGTGATCCAAAGTTGATTTAATATTTCTCCTTCTTATAAGTCTTTCCTTTCGTGACCATTAGTTTTTTCCTCTATTATATTTTTTTCTTCCCCACTTTTTTTTTATATTTAATAAAACTAGTTTCTTAATTGTGGCTATCCTAAATGATTGCCGGCCCACGTGCCGGACATGTTGTTTTCTTCTGATCCACTTGTGGTAAAATGTGTTGGCGATTATCAACAATTTGGGAAATATGACTGCTCACTGACCGACACACGCGAATGTCCATCTGTGCGATTACCCTTAACCTTCTTCCTCTTATTTTTTTTTCAGTTTTTTATTAGTAAGTTTTTGTCTCCAGACAAGTTACAACGACTGATAATTATTATTATTATTATTATTATTATTCCGACGACTTCAAATTCCCGCCAGTGTCAGGATGCACTGGCTGCTATATAGGCAAGCGGTTTGAATTAAAAAGGCATCTTGAAATAAAGATGAAGAAGAAAACAAGAAATTGAGAACGGTGTTATGGACAATAATAGTAGTAGTAGTAGTAGTAGCAGTAATAGTAATAGCAGTAGTAGTATTAGTAATACAAAAAGAAGAAAACTTACGGATGCTAAACATGAGTTTTAAAAAGACACTTTATATGAAGAAGAAGAAGAAGAAGAAGAAGAAGAAGAAGAAGAACAAGTATAAGAAGAAGAAAAGGAAGAAGAAGAATATGAAGAAAAAGAAGAAGAAGAATATGAAAAAAATGGAAGAACAACAACAACAACAAGAAAAAGAAGAAAAAAGGAAGAAGAATATGAAGAAGAACAACAACAACAAGAAAAAGAAGAAGAATAGGAAGAAGAAGAATATGAAGAAGAAAAAGACGAATATGAAGAAGAAGAAGAAGAAGAACAACAACAACAAGAAAAAGAAGAAGAAAATGAAGAAGAAGAATATGAAGAAGAAGAAGAAGAAGGAGGCGGAGGAGGGTTTACTGTGTTAAGAAATCGTCTGCAGATTAAAGAAACCGAGTGGAAACGAAAAGAAAATGATGAGGAAAGGGTTGATGAAGAATTGGCTAAAATGAATCCAAATCTCGACTCGAAAGAAGAAGAAGAAGAGGAAGAAGAAGAAGAAGAAAAAGAAGAAGAAGAAGAAGAAGAAGAAGAAGAAAGACGGAAGGAAAGAGACAAAAAATGTAAGCGAAGAAAAGAATTTTATTCCGAAAAGTTTTCAATGAGTGACAGGAATTTAAGATAAAAGAAGATGCGAAGATATGATGGGCAATCACAAGGCTAAGACTGAAAGAAGGAGAAAGTAAAGCTCAAATAGAAAGAAGGAAAGAAGGAAAGAAGGAAAGAAAGAAAGCAAAAAGGAAAGAAAGAAAGGAAGAAAAAAGAAAGATAGAAAGAAGTAAAGAAATGAAAACTAAAATAAAAAGAAAGGAAAGAAAGAAGGAAAGAAAGAAGGAAAGAAAGAAGGAAAGAAAGACAGAAAAACAAATGAAAACTTAAAGAAAGGAAGAAAGAAAGAAAAAGAAAGAAAGAAATGCTAAAATTCAGAAAAGAAAAAATAAAGAAAATAAAAAGAACGTATCTATTTTTATATTTATTTAAATATAAATACTTACATATTTATATATTTATAGAAATACTGAGTTTGTAATTAGAAAGAAAGAAACAAACAAACAAACGGAGGAAGGAAGGAAGGAAGGAAGGAAGGAAAGAAAGAAAGAAAGAAAGAAATAAAAGAAATAAAGCTAAGTTATGAATGAAAAAGAAAAAATATCTGACAGAAAAAAAATTATATTAAATGGTGGAAAAATAAAAACAATGAAAGAATAATATGTATATATATATATGAAGGCAAATTAGAATAAATGGTCTGTTTCGATCACGTAAGGAAATTCCTCGTTTGATTAGTTCTAATCAATAACTATCCGGCAGATCGAACTTTGACGGGAGAATAAATCACTATAAAAAAAAAATGTAGACATATATCTATTTATATTTATGTATCTATAGATATACCAAGTTAGTAGAAAGAAAGAAAGAAAGAAAGTAAGTAAGTAAGTAAGTAAGTAAGTAAGTAAAGCTAAAATTTGTTCAGGTTTCGTGATTTAGCTCTATAAATGAAGTCTTGCCGAACAGATTATCCGTAAATGACAGATTTACTACTGCTAATTTTAATGTGAGATGAGATGAATAAATAACAAGTAAAAATTGAAAAAAAAAAAACGAAACGAAAAAACTCGATCAAAAATAAAGAAAAAAAAGTACATGTGTATAGATGCAATAGAATGTGTATTTTAGCGTTTCTTTTGTGTTGTCCTTACGCGAATGCATGCATCGGGACCCGATCCGAAGATTCTCCCGCCTTTCGCTTTCGTGCGTTCTGAATCAGCGACGGTGGGTGCTCTTTCGCCAACTGTAAATTCCAGCAGTAGAAGCAGCAGCAGCAATGACAGCTTCGGCGCCAATAATTATTCTGCATCTTTTTTTTTCTTCTTCTTCGTTCCAACTTCTCCCGCAGCCTCTTTTCTTCCTTCAAATATACCGTCGCATATCCCAACCCTCGCGTACGTCTCTCACTATCTATCTATCTATCTATCTATCTATCTATCTATCTATCTATCTATCTTATCCTTCTTCTTCTTCTTCTTCTTCTTCTTCTTCTTCTTCTTCTTCTTCTTCAAATGTACCGACGCATATCCCACCCCTCACGTACTTCTCTCATTTTCGCTATCTCCCCTTCTTCTTCTTCTTCTTCTTCTTCTTCTTCTTCTTCTTCTTCCAATATACCGACGCATATCCCACCCCACGCGTACGTCTCTCACTTTCGCTATCTTCTTCTTCTTCTTCTTCTTCTTCTTCTTCTTCTTCTTCTTCTTCTCATTCCAATGCCCACATTAGGTACTTAGAGGTTATCGTTGGAGAATGAGTGGCAACAAGTCTACTCAAAAATGCAAAAAGAGTTCACAATATCCTGTCCTCATCTTCTTTTTCTTTTCTTCCTCCTCCCCCGTCTTCTTTTTCTACTTCGTCCTCTTCTTTTTCTCCTTTGTTTACTTCCTCCTCCATATTCTTCTTCTTTTTCTTCCTCCTTTTTCTTCCTCCTTCTTCTTTTCCTTCCTCCTCCTCCTCTTCCCCAACTAACTTCTTCTTCTTGCGCCTGTTCCCTCACCTATGTTCTTCTTCTTCTTCCTCCTCCCCATCTTTTCCTTCTTCTTCTTCCCCCTCCTTTTTCTTCTTCTTCCCCTGCTCTTCCCTATCTATCTTCTTCCTCTTCTTCTTCCACCTCCTCCTTCTTCTTCTTCTTCCTCCGCCTCCTTTTTCTTCTTCTTCCTCCTCCTCCTTCCTCTTCTTCTTCTTTCATGCTCACATTAACTACTAGCAGTAGAGCCCGGCGTTGTCCGGGGATGTAACAGTAAGAGATTTATCAAGTATCGACCATCATAAAGACTGAAAAATAAAATTGACAAAGATTATTGTTTAAGGTTGACGGAACCGCATGTCTTAATTAGTTTTTTTATTTTTTTATTTTTTTTACGAATTGGTCAAACCCAAACTCAAAAAAAACATTGTTTTCAATCGTTATGAGTCTATCGATTGAATAGAATTTTATTATAAACAATTGTCTTGTAAATGGAATTTTTAAAGCATTCTGAATGTAAAAATAAAGAAAAAAGTGAGCAAGACAATAAGAAACATTACCTGCCAAAAAAAGTGGTTGAAATCGGTTGAAGAATGTAGGAAATCCGATCCCATATATAAACGAACACACACACAACCTGGGTTTTATAATAAGTATAACTCGATATGAGTTGTCCCTCCTTTCATTCTCGCGATGCCTCTTAATCGTGTTTTCAAATTGATTTCGTGTAAAAACAATTGTGTTTTTCCAATTTTTGGCGCTGTCAGAACCACTGCAAGGTAATTTTACGTAGTCCTGTGATGTTTTGTTGAAATCGGTTGAAAAATGTAGGAAATCCGATCCAATATATAAACGTACATACACACAAACACACAACCTGGGTTTTATAATAAGTATGATAGGGTGGTTATCTTTGGAGAATGAGTGGCAAACAATCTACTCAAATATCGAAAACCTTTCCTAAATATATTTCCCTCTTCTTCGTCCTCCTCCTCCTCCTCTTTCGCCAATTTTCTTTTTCTTGCTTCTCTTCCCTCGCCTATCTTCTACTTCTTCCTCTTCGTTCTTTTTCTTCTTCTTCTTCCTTCTTTTTCTTCTACTTCCCCACCTATCTTCTTCCTCCTTCTTTTTTTCCTTCTTCTTCCTCCTCTTCCCCACCTATATTCTTCTTCTTCCTCCTCCTCCTCCTTTTTCTTCTTCCTCCTCTTTTTCTTCTTCTTCCTCCTACTCTTCTCCGCATATCTTGTTCTTCCTCATCCTCCTTTTTCTTCTTCTTCTTCTTCCTCCTCCTTCTTTTCCTTCTTCTTCCTCCTCCTCTTTCCCCACCTATCTTCTTCTTCTTCTTCTTCTTCTTCTTCTTCTTCTTCTCATGCCCTCATTAAATATTTGATGGTTATCTTTGGAGAATGAGTGGCAACAAATCTACTCAAATATCAAAAACCTTTCCTCAATGTGCTGCCCTCTTCTTAGTCTTCCTCCTCCTCCTCCGTCTTATTTTCTTTCCTTTCCTCTTCCTCCTCCTCCTCCTCCTTCTCCTCTACGCTTTCGGCCATATTACGTTGAAACACCGATTCCTGTACAATCACAGAAGTTAAGCAACGTCGAGGCAGGTCAGTACCGAGATAGGTGACCGCTCGAGAATACCAGGTGCTATAAGCTTCGATGTGCGGGTGGTGTAATGGATAGTGGCTCGCAATTTGTAATCAGAGACCCGAGTTCCAATTCTGGTTGCGTTCATTATATTCACTTACGCACAATTACCATTAGGAATGGTACAAATCCATCTCTTTCTCCCCTCTATGGATTAATTAGTAACACGTGTTTCATTAAATTATTACTATCCCCAAAAAATAATTTCTTACAATCTAAAATATTTTCTGGTTTTAAATATTCTGCAAAAGGTTTATAAGCCGTAAAAGACGAACCACTTAATCAAAATCCTCTTCGCTTTCTTCTTCTTCTTCTTCTTCTTCTTCTTCTTCTTCTTCTTCTTCTTCTTCTTCTCTCTAAACCTTATTTTCTTTTCTCTCTCCCCTTTCTCTTTTGCTTATTTCTATCGCTTCTTCCTTCACTCACTCACTCACTCACTCACTCTCTCGTTCTCTCTCTCTCTCTCTCTCTCTCTATCTGTCTATCTATCTATCTATCTTCTTTAAACACTTGCTTTCTCTCCTACTCTTTCTTTCTTTCTCTCTCTCTCTCTCTCTCTTTCTCTTTGTACTTTACTCACTTTTTCCTTTACTCATTTACCCTTTCCCACTCGTAATCTCTTCGTTCTCTTCCTAACTCTTTACTTTTCTTTATCTTCCTCTAACTTCTCTTACTTCCTCTCTACTTCACCCGCCACCTCAATATTTTTCTTCTTTTTCTTCTTACGTATCCCTTTTTCTAGATCTCCCCATTTTCCTTTATGATTTTCCTAGTAGATTCATTTTTACAATTTCTTTTCTTCTTTTTAGTTTTCGTTATATATATATCTATCTATCTATCTATCTATCTATCGCAGTCTCTTCATTATCTATCTATCTGTCTATCTATCGAAGTATCTTCATATCTATCTATCTATCTATCTATCGAAGTACCTTCATATCTATCTATCTATCTATTTATCGCAGTCTCTTCATATCTATCTATCTATCCATTTATCTATCGCAGTCGCTTCATATCTTTCAATCTATCTCAGTCTCTCCATATCTATCTATCTATCTATCTATCTATCTATCGCAGTTTCTTATTATCTATCTATCGCAGTCTCTTTATTATCTATCTATATCAGTCTCTTCATTATCTATCTATCTATCTGTCTATCTATCTATCTATCTATCTATCTATCTATCTCAGTCTCTTTATATCTATCTATCTATCTATCTATCTCAGTCTCTTTATATCTATCTATCTATCTATCTCAGTCTCTTTATAGCTATCTATCTATCTATCTATCTATCACAGTTTCTTATTATCTATCTATCTCACACTCTTCATTATCTATCTATCTATCTATCTATCTCAGTCTCTCTCTATATATATATATATCTCTATCTATCTATCTATCTATCTATCTATTTCATCCTCCTGCATTGGTGACAAAGCTAACCTGGCTGTTGGTCTTGAAAACGACCTGCAATCTGTGGTTGACTGAGGCAGAAAATGGCTTCTGAATTGTAATGCATCCAAAACGAAACTACTGCCATTTACTCACCAGAGAGAAACATCCCTGCCTTCTGTCAGCATGGTCGATGTTCAACTCCATGAGGCCGCCTCACTGCGTCTTTTTGTTTCTCATGTTCCCCACTCACCCGAGGTGGAACAACTACATTGAATCAATAGCTGCATCTACTGCAAGGAAAGTTGCTTCTCTGTGTCACACCAGAAGGTTTTTCGCTCCTGAGTCCATCCTTCAAATCCACAAATCTACCATTCGTCCTTGCATTGAATACTGTTACCTTATATGGCCTGGTGCCCCCCGCTGTTCATCTCGAGGTTCTCAACAAAATCCAGAAACGGATATGCAATGTGATAGGTCCTCATTTGAAGTTTCGACACCATTCACTTTCTCGTCGACGTAATGTGGCCTCCCTCTGTCTTTTCTATAAATATTTTCATGGCATCTACTCTGACAAGCTATTTTCACTGGTGCCGCGACTGCATGAATTTAAGCGTGCACCACGGCCCCGCCCTTTCACTTACAGTTAAATGTAACCGCCCCTTATACTCCAACAGCTTCTTCTCTCGCACATCCCGACAGTGGAATTCCCTTCCTCTTACTTGCTTCCCTGATAACTATAATCTTAAAAAAATTAAATGTAATGTCAATCGATATCGTCTGTTCATCCTTTCCTCAACACCCCCTACACCTTGTCTTTTCCCTTATTTACACTCTCTGTAGCCCCTTGGGTACTAGTGGCTATCCCACCTTGTTTGGTGTGAATTGCTTAAAAAAGATTCTATCTCAATTCATTATCCATTTATTATCTATCTATCATGTGTGCTTTTTCTTCTTCTGTCGCTTTCACAATCTCTCATTACTTTTTCTTCCTCGCTATTTTCTTTATCGACGAATGCACAGGCACACGCACGCGCACACATTGCGAAAATTTTAGACAAGAAATAATTCTCCATCCTGTAGACATGTCCAGCCCTGTGGAGTTGGGACTTCAGTAGCATGCTGCTGTTCTTCGTCTTTTCAAGGACTTCAGTATTGGTGACGAAGTTACTCCATTGGTTTGTTTGTTTGTTTGTTTGTTTGTTTGTTTGTTTGTGTTTTATGGCATATCAACCACTGTGGGTTATTTAATGCCAAATCCAGTTTATATGAATTTTAAATGCCTATTTTGTATGGAATCAAAAACGTATAGCTGGCAACATTATTGTTTCAAAAACGCATAGCTGGCAACATTATTTTTCCAAAAACATTATCTGAGGCCTTGCTGTTGGATGTAGTTTATCGTCATACCCAGGACGCGGATGTAGTTTGTCGCCATACCCAGGACGTGTGTAAGACTTGGAAAAACTAGGAGTTCACTATTTGGCCATAGCTGGGACCCTAACAGGTGCTACCACCCCGGGTCAAGGTGGACCTGGGAACACCAGCAATTAAGAGGTGGTTCCACGCTACTCAAAACCTCCTGATCAGAGGCCTTGCTGTTGGATGTAGTTTAACATAATACCCAGGACGCCTCATTGGGGGGGTCTTACCCCTCTACAGAGGTGCAGTTGGCGTATTCTAAAGTACCAGCCGACAGGGCAGTTACTCCATTGGATGTTAAGGATTGTGCAGAGGGGACGTTCGAGGAGTCCTAGTTGGAGGCACGACGCTGAGCCGTACAGGAGAGACTCGAGGGCGATAGTGCTATACACTGATCTTTGTGCCTTTCTTCAAGTGTCTGATCTACTACACATGTTTATATAGTCTGCCCAATGCAATGCTCGCACTTAGATCATTGTTGATCCTAACTTCTGACGTGATGGTACATGCAAGGGTAGATAAAACGATGGACCCGCCTTCAGCCAATGATGAGAGGTACACATCCCGAGACACAGGCTGTCGGAGTACCTCCGTCTTCTTTAAACTTTCAAGCTCAAAGAGGTGGACAGTCTCTGTGAAGCAGGAAGTGGTGCGCTACAAAGCTCCTTCTGTCTAGGCTATGAGAGCAGGCATCGTTGGCAAAGCAGAGGTTCCGGATAAGTTCCTCCAGGGTTTTCGTGTGGGTTTGTAATCGTCATCCCCATCATCAAGATCTTTCGTAGATTGTTTGCGCATCATGCTGAAAAAGATAGTAAAGAGAGTCGGTGCCAGGACGCAACCCTGCATTACACCGTTGGTGATCTGGAGGAGCTCTCAGAGATCATTGGTGTTGACCACGTTGACCCTCAATGCAGCTGGATGATCCTGTTCAGGTACTTTGGACGATAGCCAAGTCTTTCCATGATCTGGCATATATATATATATATATATATATATATATATATATATAGTTTAAGACATTTTTATGTTTATATATTCTTTTTATAGATCCAAATATTTAAGTAAATGCTCTGTTTTATAATAAACAGTATTAAACAACATTTACCGGCCTGAATCTCCGAGAGATTTTCACAGAAATTATTCGTCCTCCGACAGGATTCGAACCTGTATCCTATACGGAACCGTCATTTAGCTTGACGTGAATTTACCGATTTGGCCACGAAGAAGCGTTCGGTTAGAACGGTCGAATTTACTGTATTTGAACTTCAATCTTCCATGAATCTCACACGTGCATTCATATCTGCTCATGGCGTAACCAAATGTAAACAAATGACGTCACACATTATGAAATGGACAATTATTTTAAGACATTTTTATGTTTATACATTCTTTTTATAGATCCAAATATTTAAGTAAATGCTCTGTTTTATAATAAACAGTATTAATAACAATTACCGGCCTGAAAGTCCGGGAAATTTTCATAGAAAATATTCGTCCTCCGACAGGAATCGAACCTGTATCCTATACGGAACGGTCATTTAGCCTGACGTGCCTTAACCGATCGAACCACGGAGAATCGATCGATTGGCAAGGTTGATTTGAATTTTTTTTTTTTTTCATCTTTCGTTTCATTTTTTGGAAGTGTTATCTGATGATCCAGCGTCCCTTAAAAAGACTCTGGTGAAATAAATTATTATAATGGAACATTAAAGTGGTTTGTTTTTCTTTAAACTATTAGCTCTGGATTTACATTAAGCCCTCAGGATTTCATCCTCCTTGGGTCTACCCATACGGATTACCAAGTTTTCATAACTTAAATATATATATATATATATATATATATATATATATATATATATATATATATATATATGTTTGTGTGTATATATATATATATCTCATATATCATATATATACATATATATCATATATACGCACACACACATATATATATATATATATATATATATATATATATATATATATATATATATATATATATATATATTAAAAGAAGACAGATACCGCAAACGTTTTTAGTTGTAAGTTTGATTTTTTTTTTTTAAATATTATGCTTTATTTTCCATTTAAAAAAAAAAAAACACATTGCGGTATCTCTCTTCTTTTTAATATACACATTTTTCTCTCGTTGGAACTGCTTATATATATATATATATATATATATATATATACGTGTTCAGTCATGTATTTTCAATGCTGTTTGACGAAAATTTACCCGTGGTTTCCTGTGTTATGTTTTCATTCTTGAAAAATGTGAGACCGACTCCTTTCATATAGAAACGTCGAAAAGAATTCAATTTTTTTTTTTAAATGTGTAATGCCGAGATACTGTAATTTTGCGTTTCCAATATGGCCTGTTATTTCGCGTAAGGGAATATAATGAACCTGACTGAAATTGGAACTCGGCATTTCGATTTCCAATTACGAGCCGTTATTTATTGCACCACCCGCATAATCAACACCTGGTATTCCAAAATAGTCCCCCATCTGACTTGACTCGACGTTTCTTAACTTCGGTGATAGTACAGGAACCTGTGTTTCAACGTGCTACGGCCTTGAGCCTTTACTTATGCAGCAGAAATAAATGTATTACTTTTGTATCATCTTATACAATACTGCTAATGATATGAAAGTAAATGTCTATCGAATATTCACCAATAAAAAAGTGATCTCGTAAACTTCTATTCCCACTACAGCAACCAAATAAAACCCTGAATAGTTATCAGTTTTCCTTTTTTAACCATTAGTCCTGAGTATTTACATGATGAAGAGAAATATATTAAAAATACTGTCATACTTTGTCAGAACTACAATTCTTTAACTCAAACGCAAGTGCTCACTTCGACATCCACAGCTCATATGACAGAAACAGACCGTCATTTCGTCCGGCTCTGCGCACCAACTTCCGAAATACCGCTCCAAAATACCGGGGTCATAAAACATAATTTCTGACCAATCAAAAAAAGCCGTTTCCACACACGAGATAAGATCCAACTAGGTTGATATTAGGGTCTAGCCCACAATAGGCAAACATTACTAGGCCATCAGGAGCGACACCAAGGCTACTGCAAACCAACGACAGCAGTAGACATTAACTCTTGGCTACAACAATACGAGAATTCATGGAATATTACTCCCACGTCGAGATAATTAGCCCGCATATATCTCGACCTCATATGCGGGCTAATTATCTCGACGTGTCTTTCTCGACTACTACGTTGTTTTATACCCCTAATGAATTCTCAATCTCCCACGCCTCGTATACGATAACCACAGACGAGCAAACAATAAAATGTTGAAGATCACAAGAAATATCAAATCATTTCAAAAGATCGTGACCATTTTTTAAATTTTTTAAACGACCGCAACGTGACATTGGTTTTTGGTTTTGTTTGGTGCCGATTTCTGGTGTGTTCTAGATTGAAACCTTTACCGTTCAGTTGCGAATCTGAGTTCTCACATTGATATCCATCTTGTACATGGCCCGAGAGCCACTTGAGGTAGTATAGTACAGAGTAAGTGGTACAGTTTATGCGGATATGTGGAGAAGATAACCCGAAACTGGAACAGGTTAAGATCGTAACGATCTGGGAAGCATCATTTTGAGAGACGGTTCTGTGGTTCGTGCGAAGATACTGCTCGAGTGGAACTTGCATCTCGCAAAAAGTAAGATGTGGCGGGTCCTAGCTGTGAAGGTTAAACATTTGGTGGAACTAAGGATTGTAGTTCGTCAGAGCATTTTCCATGCATACAGCGATGGAGCAGCGAGAGGCTTGCGACGTCTCGTCTGTGAGGAAAGGATTTTTTTTTGAGGTGGGGAGGAATTGTGTTTGGCGATTGTTTTGGATGGCGATATCTGGCGTGTTCAAATATTGAAACCTTGAATCGTTCAGCTGCGAGTCGGAATTTGTTGAATGTTGACGGTTTGTCTAAAATTGAATGCCTTAAAGATGAGAATGAAAAATGACACTTTCGACATATTATGATTTTCAGAAAGGAGTAAGCGTCGGAACTTCGACAAAAAACAATCCAGGTTTATTTGAATCATACTCCAGCTGTTCAGACGGTCAAAAGGGGGTCTTCTTTTTCTTATATTTAATCGGTATCACCCTATGAAAGGTAGTAAAGCCACTAAGACTCAAGGGATTACAGGCTGCAGAAGAATAAGAAACAGAACCATTAATAAAGAGGGTGAAGAGGAAAGAGTAATCAGGAGGACAGTAGATGGCGATTGACATTGCATTTAAATGTTTTCAGATTAAAGCGGGTTTGAAAGCATGGAGCTGGAAGGGAGTTCCACAAGGGAGAAGTGCGAGAAAAGAAAATCTTAGCATACAATTTACAGCTACATGTAGTCTGCTCAACTGTAACCTGATGAGATCTCGAGGCCAGCTTAAATTTTTTTTTAATTCTAGGCACCATAACGAAGAGTGATATTTATTTTGTAATGAAATCACAAAAATGTGACACAAAAGCCAAAAATGAGGAAAAAAAAGGATGGTCTTCTACTGTCTTATAATTAAACTTAGCTAGTCATAAACACTGACCCAAAGATACAACAATATTCCTTACACCAAAACAACGCATTCTTACTTACCATTCTTACTACACCTACCATATTATTTCAGAATCTCAATTCTTGTCTATGGAGGGGAGGGGAATAAAGCAACAATTTAAAAATCTGAACTCCAATGTCTATTTACAATTTTTAATCACTCTAACCAGGAAGGCAGTTAATAGCGATTGACATTGCATTTACATTTTTGAAGATCAAAGTTGGCTGAAAAGCATGGAGCCGGAAGAGTGTTCCACAAGCAAAAAGTGAGAGAAAAGAAACTGTTAGCATAGAACTTACGGTTACATACCACAATATTCCTTACACCAAAACATCGCATTCTTACTTACCATTCTTACTACATCCGCTATAGTACCTCAGAATCTCTAAGAAGATTTAATTAGTCCCTATATGTACAATTCGTGTCTGGGTGTGTGGCGGTTGAACGGTGGGTAAACACTTGTAACTATTTTTATATCTATCGGGAAACATTACATAACAATTATTTGCGAATTTTGACTCAGGAGCTCAGACATAAGGGTCAAAATTCTTCAGGAACGCAGGGCTCAAAGGGTTAAACTAAAAAGACGAGTCATGATGTTAAATAGCTTCGTCAAATCTTACGGATATCTTCCATAGCTTGCAACTGGTTACTGTACTTGGTATGACGATAAACTACGTCCGGCAGCAAGACCTCTGATCTGGAGGTTTTGAAGAGCGTGGAAACACCTCCTAATTGCCGTTGTTCCCAGTCCACCCTGACCCGGGATGGTAGTACCAGTTAGTGTCCCAGCTATAGGTAAACAGAAAATATAAATTAATATGACTTAATGCCCAGCCACCGGTTGAACGCTGGCTCAACACTTGTAACTATTTTTATATCTACCATGAAACATTACATAGCAATTATTTGCGAATTTTAACTCAGGAGCTCAGACATTGTTCAGGAACGCAAGGCTCAAAGGGTTAATTGTGCTATAGCGAAGAGTTCAACCGAACAATTACCATGAAAGCCTGTATATATCTCTGAGATGAGATATTATAAAAATAAAGGAAACCTTACGATGGTGGGAAGTGACTGAATCAGATCAGGACCAATGATATTGCTGATTTTCTTTGGATCTCATCAAGGAGCTCAAGGTAAATAGCAGATGCATCGGAGCTTATGTGGCAGTAATATTCTAAGCGTGGACGAATGGTAGACTTATAGATATGTAAGATAGATTCTGTTGGGAAAAACTGTCTCGCACGTCACAGTGGAGCAACTTTATTAGCAGCTGACCTAGCAATGGAATCAATATAGTCTTTCCACTTCATGTCAGCTGAGAACGTTAGCCCGACATTTTTTCAGGGTGATTTAAACCTAAGCGATCAAACACGCGCCGGGCGACCTTCCGACGTCGATGATCTGTATGCAATCGTGTAGAATAAATCGAAGACTTGAGTTCAAGAAAAACGGACAATTTTGGTAAACCGAAACGGCGTCATTTTCCTCCACGACAATGCAAGACAGCATGTTGCAAAACCGACCTTGCGGAAGATTAAGGAGTTGAAGCGGTAGACTCGCCAGTACTCACCCTGACTTTTCTTCTTCTACATTATTTACATTATTCGTTTCGACCGTTGTACGCCCCGGCCTTCTTCAGGTAATTGGAATTTTTCTTCCATATCTGTCTATATCTCTGAGATAAGATATTATGATTACTTGCAATATTCACATTATTCGGACTGTTCCACCGGAGTAGATTGTTCTAGTTCAACGTACCATGCCTCTTCCGGGTGGATTTGTCTCATTTATTTCCCTTTAACTCAACTTTCCAAGTTTTGGTTTACCACTTCTGTGGCCTGCTAGCGAACTCACAACTCTTTGGGTCTTGTCACTAGATCTAACCAACATCTTTATCCATTCACTTGAAATTCCAATCACCTGAAGAAGGCCAGAGCGTACAACGGCCGAAACGTTGTGAATATAGCAATGAAATTGACGATAACAATCCGAATAATGTAAATAATGTAAGTAATCATAATACCTCATCTCAGAGATATAGACCGATGTTGAAGAAAAATTCCAATCACATGAAGAAGGTCG
This sequence comes from Acanthosepion lycidas, assembly GCA_963932145.1. Taxonomy (NCBI): domain Eukaryota; kingdom Metazoa; phylum Mollusca; class Cephalopoda; order Sepiida; family Sepiidae; genus Acanthosepion; species Acanthosepion lycidas. Next base: position 83,714,497 of record OZ010592.1, on the reverse strand, counting down.
GAGCGTACAACGGCCGAAACGTTGTGAATATGGCGATGAAGATGAGGATAACGGTCTAAGTAATGTAAATAATGCAAGTAATCAGAATACCTTATCTCACAGATATAAACAGATATTGAAGAAAAATTCCAATCACCTGAAGAAGGCCAGATGCTATTAACAAACTTGTAAAATGGGAACTATATATTTGACTAATAATGATTTTTTCGTAAGTATCATATATTACCTGTGTAAACGGTCACCAAAAAGACATGAGTTTTAAGACCCTCAAAAAATTACCTGTATATAGTGCGACCTCTTATTTTGCTCCGTCAAAAACCGATATTACAAAAACGCACCATAGTCAAGGATATACGGTATGTAAAATTTCATTTTTTTTTCTATTCTGGTATGAAATTTTGCAAGGTGCTAATAAATCTTTTATTTCAATCATGCTTTAAGTTTATTACTTAATTTTTTTTCTGTTTTGTTAACGGATAGACAACTTTTACAATACATTTAAACCTCTCCAATATCAAAATTATTTCATAAGTAATGAAAATAATAATGTTTCCGAGCTTCACAGTGTTCAAAGAAAAAATCCTGGTAAGGCACATAATACAGTGTTGTTCGATAAAAGTGACTCACCTGATTTTTTTTACTAAAAATATTTTTTGTCTATGGTTTTTAGGGTTAAAATAATTTTTAATCTTACTAATATAAAGACCCCTTCCGAACAACCTAGGAAAAAATCCTGGTAAGGCACATAATACAGTGTTGTTCGATAAAAGTGACTCACCTGATTTTTTTTAATAAAATATTTTTTGTCTATTGTTTTTGGGGTTAAAATAATTTTTAATCTTACTAATATAAAGACCCCTTCCCGACCACCTAGGAAAAAAGTTTATTCACTCTAAAGTATTCTGTTGATAATTATAAATATGGATATAAATGAGATTCAGGAAAAAACTTTGTGCAAAAAAAGTGACTCAGATATCGCATTCTAATAATTAAACTCGTAAATTTAAAGAGCTTTTGACAAAATATTGAAAACTATTTTACAATACACTCAGAACAATATTCTAGAGAATTCTAGAATAGCTTAAATTAAATCTAGATTATTCCAGAATATTCCAGAAAACCTCATACAGAATAAAAATAGCATGAAATAGCCACTCAAGTCACTAACCAGATGAACGGGTACAAACACACATCAGAACCACTTAAGGCATCTGTTATTGCCTACTCAAATGCAGGCAAGTCTACGAGAGAAATTGCAGAAATTGTTATAACCTTGCAATCAACTGTCCTCGAGTGTTTAGGGCACATAATGATGCCCCTCCTGATCCATTGAAGGAAACAAGGGGACGAAAGAAAAAGATTGATGATAGAACTGGCAGGGTAATCAAGAGAGAAGTTACGAAGAATAGGACTATAACTAGCCAAGAAACTGCAGCCAGTCTAAGCGAAGAGCAAGGTGTTAGTCTTGCCTCTTCAACAGTCCGTCAGAACAAGGTTACAAATCTTGTTAGAACAAGGCTACAAATCTTGTACATGAAGGTTTAAGCCGCTAATAAGCAAAGCCAACAAAGCCAAGAGACTTGAATGGGCTCACTATTACAAAAATTTCATCGTAGAAGACTGGAAAAATGTTCTCTTCTCCGATGAAACGAAAGGTGAGCTAAATCCAAAGGATAAAGTGAGTCACTTTTATCGAACAGCACTGTACCTTGCAACTCCACAACGGCTACGACTGAAATTAATTTATCTAAAGTTAATATAAATTTCTATTTGTATTTAAGGGGTGAGTAAGGGATCGTTATTATAACTATATCAAATACATACCAATTCTGTTAAATTAAATACATAACATTTTTAACATGCAAAAATAGCGAGCAAAAAGCGTTTTATATAATACCAATGAATCATAGATACCATTGAACATCTAAAAATATAAAGAGAAAATATTAATTAATGATGTCAATTTTGGGGAGGTACCACTTTTATGTATATATATTATAATATATGCATAAAAGAGGTACCCGCCAAAATTGACATCATTTAGTAGTCAAAGAACATAGCCAATTCTCAATCAAATGATTTCAAATGCTAACAAAATATGTAAAATCTAAGTACATTGACTATGCGGACTTATCTCAATGAGCATCTCCCAGGAAGATGGATCGGGCATGCCAGTGATAATGGCAATATATTGTTAAAATGGCCATCATGTTCACTTGAACAGACTCGTCGTGATTTTTTTCTTTGGGGCTATGAGAAAGGACAGGTCTAGATCTTCACTCTTCCTACATGCTTAAGGGAAGAGAATCACTGAGGCACTGAAGAATGTTACGCAAGACATGCTACAGCGTGTTTGGCAGGAGCTGGACTACCACCTTGGCGTGTGTCGCGTTAGAGGAGGTGCGCATATTTAACATTTGTGTAGCTTTATGAAATCGGTTATAAAATCTACATGCCTTTCAATATCTTGTTAGAATTTTATTAAACATATTTTATTGTTCAACACGCAGCATATGTAATATCGTTTGCCTCGAACATGTAATTACTCAAATATTCATATTTTAAATTATGTCAACTTTTGAGAGGACACACTGTATATATATATGTGTGTGTGTGTGTGTGTGTGTGTGTGTGTGTGTGTGTGTGTGTATAAATAAAAAGAAAGAACAGTAAGATATATAATCCCGTGTTCTTATTGATATTTTTGTTTTTTACAAAATAGTGCTCAATGTAAATTTACACAGCATTTATATTAATACATACATGAGAAACTATATATTACTATTAGGTTGGTGCAAAAATAATGTTTTTGACGTCATTTATTATTTTTGCACCAACCTAATAAGTTTATAAAAAATAAAAGTTTACTGAATCATAGAAATGAATTAGCTATTTTTTGCCGTCATTGTCAAAAAATTTTCCTTAAATAATATTTAAAAAAATTTTTTTTTTTAAATGTGACCTGGTAATATACATACTTATACTTGATATGAAAAATAATTTTATATACTGTAAATAATTCTAATACATTTACTTGTTTTAAATGAAATATAGTCTATTAAAAATTAAAAGTGAAAATATTTTAAAATTGTAGTTAAATAAAACGTATTCTAACCTAAACATCCCCAAAAATCTTTAAGTATATAAATAGAAAAAAATGATGTAAGAAATTTTTGCCGTTAACAATAAAATTTAAAAAAAACACCAGACGACATGCATTTAACGGACGTCAGAATTCGTTAAAAAATACATCACTACTCTACCTAAAAATAACCCCTTTTTCGAACGTAACTAATAACTGATAAAACAAATGTTAATAAAAATGAACACGCTACCACCCCTTGTCTGAATGATTGGATCTCTCTGTATCCGTGGAAACAGTGAATCATGAATTTTTCCGTGCCTTTAAAACTCAGTAAATTTAAAAAAATAATTTACTCCAAAATTCGCTTGAGGATGAAATGAAACTAATGTTTTTAATTTAGTTACAAAATTAAATTCGAAGCTTTTAGCTTTCATTTTTGAAACATGGTTATAACTATGTAGCGATAAAACCATATTTTAAATCAGTTAATTTATTTATATATATAGTAAAAGTAATGACGTAATAATGTCGTTTTTTGACGTTAAAAAAATACGTCAAAAAACGACATTATTACGTCATTATTTTTGCACCAACCTAATATATATATATATATATATATATATATATATATATATATATATATATATATAAACCTAAATAGCCAGGTAAACGAATCGCATCAGGGTCAAACTGGCCAAAGAGGTAAAAATGGAAAAGAATATATAGCTTAAACCAAAAAACAACAATGACCACGTGACAAAAACAAACCTCTTCTAATAACCAGCGTTTCCAATGTCTACACTTACTAAGATTTTCCGATTTTAGATTTAATAAATTATTAGGATCTTTATAGCTAGCAACAGCTAGCTTTTCCTCCGTGCATAGGGAACAAAATTTATCACCTGCTTTCTACATGTGACATTTTTTAAATATTTCCCATTTCAAAATGGTGTCTTTATTAGACTTTATAATAGCGAGAAAATTACTTCGTGTATTGAGTACTTTTCTTAGTTACTTTTACTCATTTTGGAGGGGTTTTTTTTCTTTGAACTCTGGACTTGAATTCTGGACGATTGTTTTCACCTCAATTTCATGGCCTTGGCCTTGGTTCTTTCTTTTTTTTATTCCTCATTTTTCCCTGGGTACTAGTTTGTTCAACTACAAGCGGAAATACCTCAGGTATTTCCAAGCGAGTACCACTATATATATATATATATATATATATATATATATATATATATATATATTGTGTATATTTAGGAAGCATTTTTTCATTCATACATGTTTCATTAAATAATATAGACAAGTGTTGTCTATTTATTATTAATTATTTAAATTATTTTCATAACTTCTAATAAGTTTAATAACATTATCATTAAACGAAGAAAGAAAATCACAATATTGATAACATATTTTTTAATCCAACTATTATAGACATTTGTGGAGATTTCATAGTTGAAACTTAAACTAAACAAAATAAACTATGAAATCTCCACAAATATCCTTAAATGTCTATAATTGGTAACAGAAGCCATTGGTTTATACCAACGGCTTCCCATTCTTAATACTTCTCGAATTCACTCTCGTGCGGTCATGTGTGACGACATGAGCTGCTATGCGATTTTCGCTTCCTGCGTCTTATATGCACGTGTTTATCGTTGCTAGGGAATCATCCATGTAAACAGAAACAGACTATCACCACTGTCTTGTCCGTATATTTTACAGTAATTGTAATCTTTGATAATGTCTTATGTAAGCCGATTATGGATTAAAAAATATGGATCAATATTGTGATTTTCTTTCTTCGTTTAATGATAATGTTATTAAGCTTATCAGACGATATGAAAAGAATTTACATAAAATAAATAGACAACACTTTCTATATTATTTAATGAAGTATATATATATATGCGTGTGTGTTGCCATTCAAGGCTATAGAACCCAGTCTGTCCTGCTATTTTACCCATAGATGGAGGGAGAAGAAGAGGATTCATACCTTTCCCAAGGGTATTAGCACGTAATTGAATGTAATGGATTCGACTGGAATTCGAACTCGGCTCTCCGATTCCTCAATCCAAGCCGATATCCACTACTCCACCGTGCCTCCACCGGGTTATTTAATGTCGACAACATTTTTACGATAAATTCGCATAAATAGATGTATACTTTGGTTTAGATTGGTTTCGTTTATTTTGTTTTAGGTCATATCAACCTCAATGTGTTATTTAATGCCGACAAGAATTTAGAATAGATTCGTATGAATAGAATATGTATTCTTTGGTTTAGATTGGTTTCGTTTATTTTGTTTTAGGGTATATCAACCTCAATGTGTTGTTTAATGCCGACAACATTTTTAGGATAAATTCGTATGAATAGAGTATGTATTCTTTGGTAAACCTGAAAGGGGGCAAACAGGTGTTAGATCTATCAGAACAATAACCATGAACGTATTTCTAGAAAAAGTACAGAGAATCTACGTTACGGTGGTGGGAAGATGACTGAGATTTGGATGCCAGGTCAGGACAAATAACATTGCAGATTCTTCTTTGGATTTTACCAAGAATAACTAAATATATAGTAGGAGCACTCAACTATATGTGGCAGTAATATTCGGAGCATAAAGGAATGATAGACGATTTTTACTGCTATAAATCTTATATTTAGTGAGTAAACCTGTTTAAGTAGATATAGCGAAGAGTTTATCCGAACAAGTACCATGAAAGTCTTTATAGACAAGGCACTGGAAATCGATGTTACAGAGGTGAGGAAATCACTGAAGCAGATTACACACAATATAAAGGGGCTGAAAAAATAATGGAAAAAATTTCTTAGAAATTTTCTTTTTTGATGTGGAATTAGTCTACCGTTGGCAACAATCAAATTTCTAATAATAGAACGACACCTCTAACGCAAGTTCTACTGAAAAAATACCTAAAGCAGGTTCTACTGGAAAAATAGCAAATGTAGCTTCTATTTGAAAAATAGAAAGAGCAGGTTCTATTTGATATATAGCTAAAGCAGGTTCTACTGAAAAAATAGCTAAAGCAGGTTCTACTTGAAAAATAGCTAAAGCAGGTTCTACTTGAAAAATGTCTAAAGAAGATTCTACTTGAAATATAGTTAAAGCAGGTTCTACTTTGAAAAATAGCAAAAGAAGGTTCAACTTGAAATATAGTTAAAGCAGGTTCTACTTGAAATAGTTAAAGCAGTTTCTACTTGAAAAATAGCTAAAGCAGGTTCTACTTGAAATATAGTTAAAGCAGGTTCTACTTGAAATATAGTTAAAGCAGGTTCTACTTGAAATAGTTGCAGGTTCTACTTGAAATAGTTAAAGGTTCTACTTGAAATAGTTAAAGCAGTTTCTACTTGAAAAATAGCTAAAGAAGGTTCTACTTGAAATATAGTTAAAGCAGGTTCTACTGAAAAAATAGCTAAAGCAGGTTCTACTTGAAATGTTTGTCCCATAAGATAGACACCATAAGCAAAAATATAATCTGCCATGTACAAGAAATTAAGGTGTGTGCGGGTGGGGGTTTATTGTATAGTGGCTGGCAATGAAAGCTGGGTTCATTATATTCATATACACGCAGACAGCTTCCAAAATGGTATAAATCCCTCTACTCCCCCTCTACGGGTTAAATAGCAGTCTTGTATCTGGAAAAATAAGCTTTAACGAAATATTCACTCAAAAATATATTCTTGCAATATAAAATATGTCTCGATTTTAAATAACCCACAGGGAGTTGATAAGCCGTAAAAATAGATTAATCAATCAGTAGAACAATGAAATAGGCAGGAGGATTGCGTGATATGATTAACACCTTCATGCTGCGCTGTCGACGCCACAGTGCCAGGGTTGAAGGCATTAATGCTTCTTAGCTTAACGCTGCGAGCTGTCATTCTATTATATACTGTATAAAAAAGTATATAAATCCTCTCTTTCTCTTTTTTGCTCTAAGATGAACTAGCGGCACCAGAGAGACTCTTCCTCGCCGGGGAAACATTTTATTCCCCAACTAAGCCGACTGCTTAATTTCACACAATCACGTGGCGCACATCACATTACATAATTTTTTCCGTTGTTTATATATATATTATAATTACATATATACAGGCAACCTGTATATATGTAATTATAATATATATATATTTCTTTTCTAGCATTTTCCTCTAGTGGAACTCACTTCCGGTTCCATGCTTTCCAGTCAACGTTAATCTTTAAAAATTTAAATGCGAGGTTAATCGCTATCTGCTATCTTCCTGATTACTCTTCTATTGTTTTCGCTCCTTCGTAATGTTTCTCTTTCCTAGTTCTTACACGACTAATAATACGAGTTTTCTTCGTTCCAACAGACAACTCGTAACTCAAAAGATTCATATCTCGAATCAATTTTCCATACCGAGATTAATGGGAACATTTCTGGGCTTCAGACCTACATCTGTGCGATTTTTTTCGGCAGTAGTTCAGGTTTGTAGCTCTTTCTTTTTTAAAAACCTTTTTTCCCTCGAGATTGACTTGATTATTGGCAAATCAAAAATTCGAGGGGTTTTCGAAACGAGTCTAGTTATCTATATTTGTATGTATAAAGCTCTAGGTTATTCTATCGAGCACTGTTTTAAATCGACTAATATGGAACGTGTATACATAGGTTATTCACTTAAAAACATACCTATACATGACCGTCACTCATACGAGTTATGTTTACTAAGAAAAATAGAAAAAATTATAATAAATATGAGGTGTCGTGCATATTTTTGTCTAAATAATAAACCTAATATTAAAACCAACGAGAGCAATGGATTTAAGACCAATGCCCATCCCCCGTATGTTAAGGAACTCAATAACTTTGAATCGGAGTTAATTGGTATTATTAAAAAATTCAAATATAGGAAAATAAGGAATAATAACGTGCAACAACAAATTACTAAGGATATAAAAGAAATAAAGGAAGCCAAGAATATCTACGTAAAAGCTGATAAATCTAAATTCTTATATAAAATGAGCCCCAATAATTACAAAAAAATATTACATAAAGAGGTAATAAAACATTATATAAAAGCTCCAAAGACATAGAGACTAAAATTAACAATGAGGCTAGTATCTTAATTAATAAATTTGATTTAGGTAATCGGGTTGAGAAAATAAACCTAAACACTTGCTTTATCACCTTAAAAGATCATAAAAGTAATTTTATTAATAATCCTGAATATAGACTTATAAACCCTACCAAGACAGAATTAGGTAAAATAAGTAAAATAATTCTGCAGGATATATGTAAATCCCTTAGGACTTTCCTTAATATTAACCAATGGCAATCCACTAAGGATTGCATTAAATGGTTTGAAAATTACAACAAAAATAAAAAGTGCTCATTCATTAGGTATGATATTAAGGAATATTATCCGTCTATTTCAGAGAAAACCCTAAATGAAGCCCTCAGCTTAGCCAAAGAATGCATCCAAATTTCTGATGATAAAATAAACCTAATTAGACATTGTAGAAAAACATTGCTATTCCACGATAATACTTTATGGATAAAAAAAGATATTAACGGTTTTGACAACCCTATGGGAGCGTATGATGGAGCAGAGGTATGCGAGATAGTAGGGTGCCTGCTGCTCCATAGGCTTAATGAATATATAGACTTTAATAACCATGGGTTGTACCGCGACGACGGTTTAATCATAGTGGACAATAGTAACCCTCAAAAATGTGACACTATCCGTAAAAAACTGCACTGGGTTTTTAAAAAATTCGGCTTCAATCTCGATATAGAAACTAATTTGAAAATCACCAACTATCTAGATATTACGTTGAATTTACAAAATGGCACAATATCCCCGTATAAAAAAGAAAACCAAGAACCCCAATATTTAAACATAAAATCTAACCACCCAGCCCATATCATAAGGCATATTCCAAAAAATATTGGGTATAGACTTTCTACTAATTCCTCCAATAGGGACATTTTTGAGGCCAATAAAACAAGTTATGAGGAAGCCCTATTTAAGAGTGGACATAAAAAATAAATTAGAATATATTAATATAAATAACCACAACAGTACTCAGAATAAACGTAATAATAGGCAAAGAAAGATTTTGTGGTTCAATCCTCCTTTTAATTTAGCGGTAAAAACAAAAATTGGCAAGATATTTTTTGATTTATTAGAGCAACATTTCCAAACAAAAACTGAATTACATAAAATATTCAGCAAAAACAACGTAAAACTTAGTTATTGTTGCATGCCGAACGTAGGGACTATAATAAATGGATTGAATAAGAAAAACCTAGGAATAATCCACGCAGTAATCCTCCTACTTGTAATTGTAGAAACAAAAACATCTGTCCATTACAGGGAAAATGTCAGCAAGAATGCGTGGTTTATCAAGTGAAAATTTACAAAAATAGCGAGGATACTGACCCTAAAACATACATAGGTGCTACTCAGGATAAATTTAAAAAAAATATCATAACCACACGAGTAGTTTTAAAAACGCTATCTACCTATGTATGGAAAACCAAACAAGAAGATAATATAGACCCCATCCTTAAATGGGAAATATTAAAAAAATGTCCCAAATATAAAGCAGGCCATAAATTTTGTAAATTATGTGCAGAGGAGAAATTAGCCATAGATTTATATGATCAACCTAGCCAGCTATTAAACTCCAAAACTGAAATCCTTAACGTATGTAGACATAAAAAATTTTGGCTACTAAATTAGACGTTTTCCCGCTTATTTGTCATATATATATATGTGTATGTGTGTGTGTGTGCTCTCTACAATTTGATAATATTAAATTAAAATACGTTTAGTTAATGACCTTTTTCCGCTACGAATTTTAAAATTCGCAGGATTTTTCAAACTGTTTATTTTCACAAACTGATACCTAGTGACGTAGTTCGAAGGTTTTATATGTTAACTGATAACAAACTGTTTGAAAAGTGCTTCGAATTTTAAAATTAAAATTCGTAGATGAAAATGGTCATTGACTAAAAGTATCTTAATTCCAATTGTAAAGAAAATTCGGTCTGTTTAATGAAAATAAACATTAAGCGCTCTTTTGTGAGTCAGTTTTAACATATTTCGAATTCTATGTTGTGTTAACTCGCCTTGATTATACCAATGGATTACTATATATATATATATATATATATATATATATATATATATATATATATATATATATATATATATATATATATCCTTTACGTATTGAATTCATTTCTTTACTTTTAAAGTTCTCAACCTTATCCGTCGTAATGTAGTGCCTGCCCTTTTGTCTGTCTACAGACATAAACTCATCCGAAAGTTTGAAAATAAATGAATAATGATTCATCAGTGAATATCACATTTTTCCATTCAGCCATTGAACGCTTTTGATAGTCTAGACATCTTTTCCGCTTATCAATGTTGAACAGGGTTGAAGAGGTTGAACCATTGCGGCCCTCTCCATCGTATCCAGCTTTATGGAGCTTATGACAGACGAACGGTCTGAGTTGACAGGGTGTTGGCAAGCTAGGGGTTTCGCTCTACTCTCATGTGGCTGCTGGAGTTCGACGGTTTTATTTGTTTTGCTATTCTGCAATCCTTTCTTCCTGTGAACTTTTCCCTTCCGTCTAGAATTATTCTTGCCAGAGAAGGTCTATGTCTTGGTTTCGGAATGTTACATGATTTTCCAGGCTCTATCCTTCGTGATATTAAGCAGGCATCATTTTTTTTTTCTTAAACTTCAACCATCTACGCTTCAATATGAATTTAAATATATATATATATATATATATATATATATATATATATATATATATATATATATATATATATATATATAAGCGCATACACACAAAGAAACACTAATAATCGTCTGAAGATCGCTTGAACTCAGGTTACAACGAGGGCCATCCTTTCATAGGATTTAATGTTGTTAAGCGTTTTTTGCTAGGTCTACGCAATCTAGGCTTCGAGCACTTCAATTTACTGTGTAGATAGGTTTACCTTCAGGCCTTTTATCTCTTTCTTTTTTCAGTACTGTCGTTTGTAATGGAGACTGTATCTGGATAAAGGTTTTAAGTTTTGGCAAGTTGACTGTTGGTTCTATCAACGGTTTTTGTATTTCTTTAATACACACGCACACACACACACACACATATATATATATATATATATATATATAGAGAGAGAGAGAGAGTAAACATTGAAGTCAACACTCAGAGGCGACAGGCCTGACGATTGAGTCTAACATAAAACAGCCTGTCGCCTCTGAGTGTTGACTTCAATGTTTACTTTTCTCTATCTCCTGATATTTAGCACTTTATCACATAAATATCGCATACCTTAAAACTACATGTCTTCATATATATATATATATATATATATATATATATATATATATATATATATATACATATATATACATATATATATATATATATATATATATATATATATATATATATATGTCAAACGTTGCGTTCCGTCGGGGTTAATTAATTAATCTCTGTTTTAAATGTTAATTTGTTTTGATAGGTCATGTTGAGTGGGCCACTGCGGTCAACTGACCTCACAGCCTTGACATTTTTTTTTTCTGTGGGGCCATTTGAAATCAGTCGTTTGTCAGATGAGTGCAAGAAATATTGATGAACGTAAAGAAAGAATTAAATATGAATACATATTAAAATCGCAGATGAAACTCACCCCGACGTGTTAATGTATCGTACAGGCAAATATTTGAAATGTTTTGAAAAAAGACAAGGGTATTTTGAACAGCACATCGGACAATTAAATAACTAGTTTGTCTTTTCATGGTACCCACTTTTATGGTACTCACGAAGAACGTCTTTTTTGACACGCAATTTGCAATGTGATAGGTTAGCGTTGCTCTTACATTTGCTGCTGTTAATACCTCATAAATAATCAAAACATTTATTATTTAATTCTTTACATTTCCACCCACTTTTTAAAATAACGACCAGCATTCATATTTCTGATTGTTATTGCAATTTTTTGTTAAAGTTGACAAGCTCAAATAATTAACGATGTGATAGGGGAATTTCTCATGATATTTTATTGTCTTAAAATTCGCCATGATCTTACTCAATCATTAACTGAAGAATTATGTTTCTTCAGAAAATTCAAATAGGAAAACCATGAAATTTTCACTGGTTTTTATAGTTTAAATAAAAACTTATACGGACATAAAACTGGGAACTTTTACTAAACAATACTTTCAATTAATTTATCATAATAGATCAGATCATAATTTCGAATTTATCATAATAGATCAGATCATAATTTCGAATTTATCATAATAGATCAGATCATAATTTCGAATTTGTAGGTCAAATATAGGTCAAATCATGATTTCGAATTTATCTTAATAGGTCATATCATAATTTTTAATTTATCGTAATAGGTCATATCATAATTTCGCATTTATCATAATAGATCAGATCATAATTTCGAATTTATCTTGATAGGTCAGATCATAATTTCAAATTTATCGTAATTCGTCAGATCATAATTTCGACTTTCAGTTCTTTCTCGGGACAAAACGCGTGACTTAGAAGTTGTGATTTTTTTTCATTGTGGTATTCATTATTCTCATCATCACAGTCAAACCAATGCCGCTACTTGGTTTCAGTGAGAAAAAGAAAGAAAGAAAGAAAGAAAGAATTGTTTAACGTCTGCTTCAGTCAACTGAAAAAAAGCTGTCAATTTCAAACCATCCCATTTGTACCCCCTTACTTCTTAAAATAACGACCTGCTTTCATATTTATGATTGTTATTGTCATATTTTCTTAAAGTTGCTGAGCTCAAATATTTATAGGGGAATTTTACGGATATTTTATTGCCATAGAACTTACTATAAACTTATTAAATCATTAACTGAAGAATTAAGATTCATCAGAAGATTCAAATAGGAAAACTATTTTCATGGTTAAAACTAGTTTAAAATATTATTAATAGTGAGGAAGCACGAGATCTCGATTGCCGAGATTTGCATGAAATCAAGAACAATACGTTTCCCTGGTGCATAAGTGGCATTTTTATTAACGCTCAAAGACAAGAATCCTATTACAATAGTGGTTGTCTGTCCCTTCGTTAGTTTGCACGACCGTTACGTCCTACCAGTAATAAATAATGGAGTATTCTGTTTTGATCGCATAGGAAAAAGGCGAAAAGACACAATTTGGTTTCAGCGAGGAATTGTAAGAAAGAAAGAAAGAAAGAAAGAAAGAAAGAAAGAAAGAATTAAAGAAAGAATTAATTAATTGCAGTCTTCTGCCAATACCTCATAAATAATGGACTATTCCGTTTTGATCGCGGGGAAAAGGGGAAAAGATACGATTTGGCTTCATTGAGAAAGTGAATGGCACAAAGAAAGAAAGAAGGGAAAATAGAAGTATTTAAAGGCTGTTAAAATGAAAATGTTGTCAGTTTCAAATCTTTTCATTTGTACCCCCTTACTTCTTTAAATAATAACCAGCATTCATATTTATAATTGTTATTGCAATATTTTATTAAAGTTGTTAAACTCAAATATTTAACTATACGATGGGGAACTTCTACAGATATTTTATTGCCATAGAACTCACTATGAGCTTATCAAATCATTAACTGAAGAATTAATATTCATCAGAAGATTCAAATAGGAAAACTAGTGGATAGCGGCTTGGATTGAGGAATCGGAGAGGCGTTTTCGAATCCCAATCAAATCCATTACATTCACTTACGTACTAATACCCTTGGGAAAGGTATGAATCCTCTTCTTCTCCCCCTAACTATGGGTAAATAGCAGGAGAGACCAGGTTCTATAGCCTTGGATAGCAACTGGTCTAAAAAAAAGAAAAGGCAACCTACTGCGGAAAAAAATCTGCTTCGTCAGTCATGTATGGAAAGATACATGATCGCCTAAGCGTGTATCACGCATGGCACATAACACTGATTTACATGGGTTGACACTAGTTTAAAATAATTTTATCGGCATTGTCTTCTCAGTTTGATTTTCAAAGTCAGGGCACTCTACACTACTGGTGTATATAACTTTGTACTGCCTGCTGCATGTCTTGGTCATCAACGACTAGACACCCAACCTGACAAGCCGGGCGTCAGATTCTCTTAAGGCCAACCGCTTCATAGTTTCTGCTATCAATCGAATGTCATTCGGGTATTCTCAATATAATTATTACAGTTGAGCTAAAGAAAGCTCTTGAATGTGTCTGGATAGATATACATCATGGAACATCGCGTAACCACCGTTATTCAGGGAAAAATAAGAACCGCTGGTTATTAGGTAGCTGTTTGTAATTTTTATGTTTTAATTTACATTCGCATCGATGTATGAGCATTTTGAAATGTTGCCAATTTAAAATATTGATTATTATGTGTGTTACGCTGCTGAGCGAGAAAGCAAGGTAACTTCTTGTAACACCAAAGATGAACTGAAGGCAAGGATTATGGCAGCATTCACTAACTTAAACAAGGAGATTGTCCGGAAGAGTTGCAGGAGATTCCGAAGTTGTCTGGAGGCCGTGGTTGAAGTCAATGGCGATTTTATTAAATAAATAAACTCTTATTTCAAGATATTTTTGTGTAAGTTTGGTAAATATCTGTTATCTGAGATGTCAGTGTTATTTTCATTTCTGCGTCATTTCACCTTTTATATATACAAACTAGAAAGTTTTTGAATTTGTCATGTCAGCTGAAAAGAAAATATTTCAATAAAAATTATGGCTTCCATTCTTTTTTGCCATTCATTTTGAATGGATAATGATGGTTCAAAGACTGTATAAACCCACTACATATATTGGTTTTACTACAACGACATTCTCTCATAGACTTACTTGTCACCTTTCTGATCTCAGTTCCATTAAACAACATTTATTAAAAAAAAACATAGCCATGTACATAATATTAAACATATATTAGTTGATAACACAATACTTAGACATTCACACA
>OZ010592.1:83666951-83694451 GCA_963932145.1 Acanthosepion lycidas | reverse complement strand
GGAAAACGAATGGACGTGTAGCCCGCCATGTCTAGTGATCCCTCCAAATATAATTATGTTGACTGGATATATCATCCAACTCTTTCCGAATCCTCTGCACTGTTCTCAGATCGACATCCAAACCCTCTGAAATGTTCGTATTGGAGCTTCCGACGCAAATGCCAAGCAGTACAGCATGCCGTTGAATGTAGTTTTTCTGAACATTTTACACGGAAATTGCGATACAGCAGCGAGAGGCTTGCGACGTTTCGTCTGTGGGGAAAGGGGTTGTAAGGTGGGAAATAATTCGTCATCCCCGAGGACTCTGAGAGGCGTTTGGGTCCTATAGAGACTGAAAAGGGAAGACTGAAGAATAACAGTCAATGTCTGACAACTGGAAAAGCGACGGGGAAGACAGCGTATATTTCCCGACGTGACTAAGACCAAGGTCCCCTCGACTAAGGTATTAAAGTCGTGTCTTAACGTTCTCAAGTATTTTCAGTTCTTTTGGATTCTCATCCAACATTAAACACACACACACACGCACACATACATTAAGAAAAATTGCATTCATAAATTAGATTAAAAGTAAAACTAATAAAGATGTTACCGAAAAAATTTTTTTACATTATTAAGAAAGTACAATTGGTCGGGTAAATAAACTATTATAATTTGAAATATTTCTTTAATATGTTCTCTATAAATGTGCTAATAAAAATAGTAGTTAACTTATATTAAGTCCCTAAACTATTTACTTAAAAAATTAAATATTTAAACTGATAACAATCATCAATTTTTTTTTTTTAGACATCTAAATTTCTATCAAGCATTGAAATCTATCCTTTACTTAAATTTGCTAAAACACAATTACAACCTCTTTCGATTTACTTCCCTGTCCCCCTCTCTCCTTGCCGTAACGCTCATTTGTATATATCTGTATTAGTGTCTTCTGTCTTCTCTCTCTTTTCTATTTTTCCTTTTCTTTTTTTCCCTACTCCCCTCCCATTTCTATATATCATTTCCGTTAAGGTAACCATCTAAATAGGTCAAATGTCTGGTCACTCCTCCTACCCCAATGTAAAGCACGCTTAAGAGAGATATGAAATTAACCCCTCCCTATACTCTACCTTGTCTCTTTAACTACCCCCATCATCCCCCCTGTCAAATTACAAAAAATACACTACCCATCAATTTTCAATATCATTTTTCCTTTCATTTCGTTGTTGGAAGTGTTACCTGATGATCCGGAGTCCTTTAAAAGGATTTTGGTGAAATAAATTATTGTAATGGTACCTTAATGTGGTCTGTTTTTCATTAAATACATACATATATATATATATATATATATATATATATATATATATATATATATATATAAAGAATTAATTGGTTTATTTTTAATCCGTTATTTTAGTGGAGAACCGTGTTTAAAATAGACGCTTCGTTTTAAACAGTGTGTACTGCCTGCGCAATCGAGAAACCTTCATAAAGAAAATGTGCTCTCTCCGCCACAGTTTCAACTTGCACCCCCTTTTGTAGGACAAAGCACGTTTAATCCGGCGTGCTTATCTATCTATCTATCTCAGTATATTTATATCTATCTATCAATCTCAGCATATTTATATCTATCTACCTATCTCAGTATATTTATATCTATCACTCTATCTCAGTATATTCATATCTGTCTGTCTATCTATCTATCTATGTATTTCAGTCCGTTCATATCTATCTATATCAGTCTCTTCATTATCTATCTATCTATCTATCTATCTAAAGCTATCTCAATTTCAATACTGTCTGAGCATCTTCATATCTATGTATGTATCTCAGTATATTCATATCTATCTATCTTTCGCAGTCTGTTCATATCTATCCATGTCAGTCTCTTCATTATCTATCTATCTATCTAATTCTATTCATATCTATCTATCTATCTATCTATCTATCTATCTAATTCTGTAAATATCTAATTATCTGTCTTTGTGCCTGTCTGTCTCAGCATGTTCATATCTATCTATCTATTTATAAAAATATTATGACAAATTGGAAAAAATATCGTGACCTGCTTCATCTATCAGGATTTCATCAAACTAGGCTTTGCTGAGGTGGGTAATATATTATAAGAGCCTGAACGCAAATTTACCGTAGCTAAACTAGCGATCAAAGAACTTTCTAAACATTTTCGTCTTAGTGGATTAGTTTCTCGTTTAATCAAAGTAACATTCCCTATTTCAAGATTGTGGTCAGTTTCGTTACGGTGAACAAACCAATTTTTCTTTTAAAATGTTGCGTTTGTGTTCAAATAGTCTTTTGTTTAAACTTCTTGAGGTCTCTCCAATGTTTTGTCTTTTATTGATTAAGTCTTTGATTGTTTTAGATATAGTTGTGGCAAATTTTATATTGAGTTTAGATAAATTCTTTTCGGTCGTAGTTGTGATAGAGTTAATAGGTTAATAACATTTTTTTTATTCAATGTGTTTGTCAGGAAGGGCAGCATTTCTATTTTGGAATATTTTATGAGTCTTTCATTTCGCATATGAAATAGTTAGGATATTAAAATATTAAATTAAATATTAAATTAATACTTTAAATATATTTTTCCTCTTCGTGTAAATACTGAGGGCTGCAAATTGTGAGTGCTCTTAAATACAATCCAATTTTATAAATACTATTTGTTGCTATATAAAATTATACAAAAGTATGTATCGTTATATCATATTATCTATCTATCTATCTATCTATCTCTCTCTCTCTCTCTCTCTCTCTCTCTCTCGATATATATATATATATATATATATATATATATATATATATATATATGTATATCTATCTCGGGGAATAATCGACACTAATTCGAAATTTTTCGAGAGAGAACAAGAGAAGATGGATTGGCGTTTTATCCAGTATGCTTACGTATATATTTGTCGGGTTTGCTACGTTTAATTGGACTATTCAGAACTGTAATTTAGGCGTCAGACTGTTTTGACGTCAATGTCTTTGGAGACAACCCCACCCCCAAAAAATAATGGATAAAAGCATTGAAACACCCAACTTTCAATATAACTTTTTTATCCATTTAGGCAATTAACTTTTATCCATTAAGGAATCCTTTTAAAAGTCTAATGGAATAATGTAAATTAAAAACGTAAATTAAAAATATTGTATTTAAAAAAAACATTTAAAAAAAACTTAGTAAAACTATTTAATCTTAGAAATTACTTCTTCATTTCGTAATTATGAGCAACACCCTTCAGGAATTCAATAGGATCTAATGATTCAACTTCCAAACTTCCATTATGACTTTTGTTGATTCATTCGTCAGTATCTCTCTATTTTTTTTTTTAGCTCTTTGGTGAGTGGATCACTTTTTCGAGAAATGCAATCACTTTTTCGAGAAATGCATCTCGCCTTTTCTGAACTTTCCGTAAGGCATCAATAAATTTCCAGATTGAACGATGATGCATCCCTAGCTCATATTGCAAACATCGATTGACAGCTTCAGTTTGATTCAGTTTCATTATTTAGAATTCGTTTATAAAGGTTCCATATCTTGAGAGCAAAAATAGGGGTCATCCTCACATTTCTTTTTCTTAAATTTTATCTATTCGAGCATATAACGACGAAGTACTAATTTGACTACTAAACGAGAGAGAGAAAAAGAGGGGGAGGAGAGACGGGGAGGAGAGAGGGGGAGGGAGAGAGCGAATTTGAATATGAAGATGAAGTAGTCATCTGACGCCTCATCGTCCCTCTGTCGAAAAATTCCTAAAAAAAACAAGGATAAAAGTATTGAAAATACCCGATTTTCAATATGACTTTTTATTCATTTAGAGAATTAAGGATCCTCTTAAAACACTTATGGAATAACGTAGATTAAAAACTTCAATTATAAAACTTAATAAAGCTCTTTAATCTTAGAAATCACTTCCTCATTTCGTAATTATGAGCAACACTCTTCAAGAACACAATAGGATCTAATGATTCAACTTCTATTATGACTTTTTTTGATTCGTTCGTCTGCATCACTTTATTTTATTTTACCTTTTTTGGTGTGGGGGTGGATATCCAGCGATCAACTTTTTGAGAAATGCATCATGTTCTTTCTAAACATTCCGTAAGGTATCATGTGAAACACTTTGTTTCGTCCACGTTTTGATAAAATGTCTGCTTCCATTTCGAATAAAAAAGATTTTGACGACTGAAAAATATGAAGCTGCACTGAAGGAAATATAATATAAAAATGCCTCCAAATACACGTTTTCTTACATTTAAAAAATGCCTCCAGCTACTCTTTCTTAAATTTAAAAATGCCTCCAACTACTCTTTTTCTTAAATATAAAATACCTCCAAATGCTCCTTTTCTTAAATTTAAAAATGCCTCCAACTACTCCTTTTCTTAAATATAAAAATACCTCCAACTGCTTCTTTTCTTAAATATAAAAATGCCTCCAAATACTCCTTTTCTTAAATTTAAAAATGCCTCCAACTACTCATTTTCTTAAATTTAAACATGCCTCTAACTACTCCTTTTCTTAAATTTAAAAATGCCTCCAACTACTCCTTTTCTTGAATTTAAAAATACCTCCAACTACTCCTTTTCTTAAATTTAAAAATGCCTCCAACTACTCCTTTTCTTAAATTTATAAATGCCTACAACTACTCCTTTTCTTAAATTTAAAAATGCCTCCAAATACTGCTTTTCTTAAATTTAAAAATGCCTCCAACTCCTATTTTTTTCTAAATTGGACTACTTGAGTATATAACAACTAAGTACTAATTAGTAGTCAAATTAGTACTACCAAACAAGAGAGAGAGAAGTGGGGAAAGAATTTGACTATAGCGACGAAGTACTAATTTCATACCTTATCGTCCCTCTGTCGAATCGGCTACACCGAATCAGCGACGCGAAATGGCGTCCCATTCCCGTAAATCTGTCCATATATCTATTTCAGCCAGTTACTAATTATCTTACTGATTCACTAAGTGAAGCTTAGCTTTGACACAAGGCCTCCCCTAGTAAGAATCGTACTCACTGTTCAGTCGTAATTGATCTAGCGAAACAAGCCTGCTGACTATTACACCACGCCGAACTGTTTGATTACGATTATATATTTTATTTAGACGAGTATGTAGAGTTATTTGATTTACGGCATCGACTCGACAGAAAAGAGAGTTGAGGCAGTGATATTAATTCAATAGTATAAATAGTCCTTCTATGTCGAAATGTATAGAAAGAAGTGAGTTCCTTCTCTTTTATGTCGATTTCTAACGATCTCGTTGTCTGTGTGTTCGACAAGAGCTTAGCGGCGTGGATCCCGACTGCAATTAAACGAGAAACGGGACGTAAACTAATCAAGTGTTTTTACCATCTAGTTTTATTAAGACTCCAGCCGTTTACATCATTGAGAAGGTCATCGAACCCTAGCCGACAGGAATCATCCGCCCAACCACTCAGCCTAGACCAAATTGAAATGTTCGCCATCCCCTAGCAATAGAATAACGTCATTTTCGCAGGATGGGATAAATACGTATACGTTTTTTCAAAACAATCCTGGCAGGGATATTTTCGAGAACGCATAAACCTGTCATCAATTCGTCTCTTTGCAGATTTGTAAGCATGTTAAGCTCTCTAAGTTTTACTACTTGCCGATCTAGTTGTCCTAGGTTCGAATCGTCACGGGACCTTGTCAGAGTTAGCTCTTTAACCCTTCAACAGGGGTCTCTCTCCCCTGGCTAAAAATATTAGCTGACTCTTTTTTTACTCAGGCGTTCAGCCTTATACAACCTCGAAGATGTGAACGCTCACAGATACAGCGTTTCCCAAATGCTGGGAACACGCTAAGAACAATACACGTACGTACGAACACTCACCACAACACAACACACACACACATAATATTAACCACACGCACTCTGTCCACGTAACTTGTAACCTTTGTTATTAATACATATATTTGTTTACATATATTTATCGGTCTTGTTTGTTTTTCTTAGCCTTCTTTGAACTTAATTAAAGTTCAACTTTCTCATGTAGTTGGACCGGCTAACAGGAAATTTTAACTCACGTATCTTCTGCTATATATACACATCACATATTCATCCCACGATCCACTAGAACCCCATTCATCTCATGTTATAGTGTTTAAATGGGAAAAGGATATATAAACATTTTATACATCAGGAACAATTTTAGGGGAAAGAATTTAAATTATAAAATTACTTTAAAATATAGATAAGAATGATAACTAAAAAAAAGTAAGATGAAAAAAAAATAGTTAAACAGATATTGAAAACTTGCTTCATGCACCGTAACATGCCGCAAATTGAAAGAAAAATCAAATTTCCTCTCTCCTCATTTTCGACGGCCAAACGAAATCGATGTCCGAGGACAGCGCTCTGAAAAAACATGTGGTTCCCACCAGGTAAGCACAAACTTGTCTTTTTTTTAATCTCTGTATACGTATATGTTCTTTAAAATATATACTATTTCTCTTAAATGTATACGAAATCCTTTTATCTTTTTTGGTTTATGCTTATTATGGTGTATCTTGTATATGATCCGGAGCTGATGATGTCTATTTGATCTACAAACAAAATTATATATATATATATATATATATATATATATATATATATATATATATATATATATATATATATATATATATATATATATATATATATATATATATATATATATATATGTGTGTGTGTGTGTGTGTGTCCTCCGACAGGAATCGGACCCCTATCCTATACGGAACCGTCATATAGCCTGACGTGGTTTAACCAATTGGGCCACAGAGGAGCATTCGGTTAGCAAGGTCGATTTTACTGCTTTTAAACACAATTCTCCATGATTTTCTCTCATGGATTCATATCTGCTCAATGCGTATCTAAATGTAAAGAAAGGACTCACACATTATGAAATGGACAAAGTCCGACAAATATACGTTCTTTTTATAGATACAAATACTCTGTTTATAATAAACAGTATTAACATTTACCGGCCTGAATGTCCAAGAAATCTTCATAGAAAATATGCGTCCTCCGACAGGAATCGAACCTGTATCCTATACGGATCCGTCATTTAGCCTGACGTTCTTTTACCGATTGAGCCACAGATGAGCGTTTCGGTTAACAAGGTCGATTTAACTGTATTTAAACTACAATTCTCCATGATTTTCTCTCGTACATTATTATTTGCTCGATACGTATCCAAATGTAAGCAAATGACGTCACACATTATGAAATGGACAAAGTCCGACAATTATTTTAAGACATTTTTATTTTTATACGTTGTTTTTATAGATACAAATATTTAAGTAAATGCTCTATTTTATAATAAACAGTATTAACAACATTTACTGGCCTGAATGTCCGAGAAATTTTCATAGAAAATATGCGTCCTCCGATAGGAATCGAACCTGTATCCTATACGTAACCGTCATATAGTCTGACGTGCCTTAACCGATTCGGCCACAGAGGAGCATTCGGTTAGCAAGGTCGATTTTACTGCTTTTAAACACAATTCTCCATGATTTTCTCTCATGGATTCATATCTGCTCAATGCGTATCTAAATGTAAAGAAAGGACTCACACATTATGAAATGGACAAAGTCCGACAAATATACGTTCTTTTTATAGATACAAATACTCTGTTTATAATAAACAGTATTAACATTTACCGGCCTGAATGTCCAAGAAATCTTCATAGAAAATATGCGTCCTCCGACAGGAATCGAACCTGTATCCTATACGGATCCGTCATTTAGCCTGACGTTCTTTTACCGATTGAGCCACAGATGAGCGTTTCGGTTAACAAGGTCGATTTAACTGTATTTAAACTACAATTCTCCATGATTTTCTCTCGTACATTATTATTTGCTCGATACGTATCCAAATGTAAGCAAATGACGTCACACATTATGAAATGGACAAAGTCCGACAATTATTTTAAGACATTTTTATTTTTATACGTTGTTTTTATAGATACAAATATTTAAGTAAATGCTCTATTTTATAATAAACAGTATTAACAACATTTACTGGCCTGAATGTCCGAGAAATTTTCATAGAAAATATGCGTCCTCCGATAGGAATCGAACCTGTATCCTATACGTAACCGTCATATAGTCTGACGTGCCTTAACCGATTCGGCCACAGAGGAGCATTCGGTTAGCAAGGTCGATTTTACTGCTTTTAAACACAATTCTCCATGATTTTCTCTCATGGATTCATATCTGCTCAATGCGTATCTAAATGTAAAGAAAGGACTCACACATTATGAAATGGACAAAGTCCGACAAATATACGTTCTTTTTATAGATACAAATACTCTGTTTATAATAAACAGTATTAACATTTACCGGCCTGAATGTCCAAGAAATCTTCATAGAAAATATGCGTCCTCCGACAGGAATCGAACCTGTATCCTATACGGATCCGTCATTTAGCCTGACGTTCTTTTACCGATTGAGCCACAGATGAGCGTTTCGGTTAACAAGGTCGATTTAACTGTATTTAAACTACAATTCTCCATGATTTTCTCTCGTACATTATTATTTGCTCGATACGTATCCAAATGTAAGCAAATGACGTCACACATTATGAAATGGACAAAGTCCGACAATTATTTTAAGACATTTTTATTTTTATACGTTGTTTTTATAGATACAAATATTTAAGTAAATGCTCTATTTTATAATAAACAGTATTAACAACATTTACTGGCCTGAATGTCCGAGAAATTTTCATAGAAAATATGCGTCCTCCGATAGGAATCGAACCTGTATCCTATACGTAACCGTCATATAGTCTGACGTGCCTTAACCGATTCGGCCACAGAGGAGCATTCGGTTAGCAAGGTCGATTTTACTGCTTTTAAACACAATTCTCCATGATTTTCTCTCATGGATTCATATCTGCTCAATGCGTATCTAAATGTAAAGAAAGGACTCACACATTATGAAATGGACAAAGTCCGACAAATATACGTTCTTTTTATAGATACAAATACTCTGTTTATAATAAACAGTATTAACATTTACCGGCCTGAATGTCCAAGAAATCTTCATAGAAAATATGCGTCCTCCGACAGGAATCGAACCTGTATCCTATACGGATCCGTCATTTAGCCTGACGTTCTTTTACCGATTGAGCCACAGATGAGCGTTTCGGTTAACAAGGTCGATTTAACTGTATTTAAACTACAATTCTCCATGATTTTCTCTCGTACATTATTATTTGCTCGATACGTATCCAAATGTAAGCAAATGACGTCACACATTATGAAATGGACAAAGTCCGACAATTATTTTAAGACATTTTTATTTTTATACGTTGTTTTTATAGATACAAATATTTAAGTAAATGCTCTATTTTATAATAAACAGTATTAACAACATTTACTGGCCTGAATGTCCGAGAAATTTTCATAGAAAATATGCGTCCTCCGATAGGAATCGAACCTGTATCCTATACGTAACCGTCATATAGTCTGACGTGCCTTAACCGATTCGGCCACAGAGGAGCATTCGGTTAGCAAGGTCGATTTTACTGCTTTTAAACACAATTCTCCATGATTTTCTCTCATACATTCATATCTGCTCAATGCGTATCCAAATGTAAAGAAAGGACTCACAAAGGACAAAGTTCGACAAATATTTTTAAGACATTTTTTTATCATTATACGTTCTTTTTATAGATACAAATACTCTGTTTATAATAAACAGTATTAACAACATTTACCGGCCTGGATGTCCGAGAAATTTTCATAGAAAGTATGCGTCCTCCGATAGGAATCGAACCTGTATCCTATACGGAACCGTCATATAGCCTGAAATGCCTTTACCGATTGGGCCACAGAGGAGCGTTCGGTTATCAAGGTCAATGAAGAAGAGACTTGAAGCAAAAGAAACAACGAAAAGCGTACTGAACTGTTACATGATTTCTGTCTTCCTATATGGCAGCGAATGCTGGACAATCTCCCTAGAAATTAAAAAGAGACTTGAAGCAAAAGAAACCAAGAAAAGGGTACTGAACTGTTACATGATATTTGTCTTCCTATATGGCAGCAAATGCTGGACAATCTCCCCAGAATTGAAGAAGAGCCTTGAAGCAAAAGAAACAACGAAAAGGGCACTGAACTGTTACATGATATCTGTCTTCCTATATGGCAGCGAATGCTGGACAATCTCTCCAGAAATAAAGAAGAGACTTGAAGCAAAAGAAACCAAGAAAAGGGTACTGAACTGTTACATGATATCTGTCTTCCTATATGTCAGCGAATCCTGGACAATCTCCCCAGAAATAAAGAAGAGGCTTGAAGCAAAAGAAACCAAGAAAAGGGTACTGAACTGTTACATGATATCTGTCTTCCTATATGGCAGCGAATGCTGGACAATATCCCCAGAATTGAAGAAGAGACTTGAAGCAAAAGAAACCAAGAAAAGGGTACTGAACGGTTACATGATATCTGTCTTCCTATATGGCAGCGAATGCTGGACAATCTCCCCAGAATTGAAGAAGAGACTTGAAGCAAAAGAAACAACGAAAAGGGCACTGAACTGTTACATGATATCTGTCTTCCTATATGGCAGCGAATGCTGGACAATCTCTCCAGAAATAAAGAAGAGACTTGAAGCAAAAGAAACCAAGAAAAGGGTACTGAACTGTTACATGATATCTGTATTCCTATATGGCAGCGAATGCTGGACAATCTCCCCAGAAATAAAGAAGAGACTTGAAGCAAAAGAAACCAAGAAAAGGGTACTGAACTGTTACATGATATCTGTCTTCCTATATGGCAGCGAATGCTGGACAATATCCCCAGAATTGAAGAAGAGACTTGAAGCAAAAGAAACCAAGAAAAGGGTACTGAACGGTTACATGATATCTGTCTTCCTATATGGCAGCGAATGCTGGACAATCTCCCCAGAATTGAAGAAGAGACTTGAAGCAAAAGAAACAACGAAAAGGGCACTGAACTGTTACATGATATCTGTCTTCCTATATGGCAGCGAATGCTGGACAATCTCTCCAGAAATAAAGAAGAGACTTGAAGCAAAAGAAACCAAGAAAAGGGTACTGAACTGTTACATGATATCTGTCTTCCTATATGTCAGCGAATCCTGGACAATCTCCCCAGAAATAAAGAGGAGGCTTGAAGCAAAAGAAACCAAGAAAAGGGTACTGAACTGTTACATGATATCTGTATTCCTATATGGCAGCGAATGCTGGACAATCTCCCCAGAATTGAAGAAGAGACTTGAAGCAACAGAATTTGTTTTTTTTAGAAACGGGTCCTGAGGATAACATGGAACGAATATGTGAGCCACGATGAGGTTTTTAAGAAAATAGAAACAAAAAGTAAATTTAATTCTTAACATCATGAAGTGGCAGCTTAAATTTCTGGGACACGTAATATGGAAGGAGGGCTTGGCAAATCTGATACTCACGGGTCAGCTTGGGGGGACGAGCGACAGAGGAAAGCCGTGTGCAACATACTTTATGAACTTTTGTAAATTAATGATAGATTTACTCAGGTCTTCCGGTATATCACCAGTTTTGTAGATTTCATTTATCTCTATCTATAAAAGGCAAGATGTGTGTGTGTGTGGAACCAATGCACAGCCGCAATTTTCTACGGATTTGCACCAAAATTTACATGCACATGCTCCAAGTTAGCGGAAGGCCAAGACCGACTTTGCATTTCCCAACTCCCATCCATAGTGGAAATAATCGATTTTTTCATGATTCTACGGCACTTTTCATGTAGTTTGCAGCCATTTTCTACTGGCCAGAGTGAGAGCCTATAGCTGGCTGCCACGAATAAGCAGGAAGATTCTATTGGCCAGCGTGAGAGCCAACAGCTGACTGACACAAATGTTAACTAGCATGCTAGCATGCAAAAAAATCTATAGCTGCATTCGTCACAAGTGAGAAAAGTTTAAATCTGCATGGCACTTTACTCCAATTGGCTCATTCGCTTGCTTAAACTCAACGTTGGTTCTGATTCCGCAGAACTGGGTTATGTGTGAAAAAGTATTTGTTGTTAACATTCTTTTTTCATTCGGTTTTTCCAGTTACGAGTCCTTTTTTTAAAGCTGATCGTTTTGTGTTCATTTTGTTTAGTTCTTTTTTCGTAATAGATTTAATGTTTAGTATAGAGCTTAGATAAAATTCTCTGTGTGAGATATGCAAGAAGTAAGGCATGTAGCAGCATCAGCACGGCAAAGGGCACTCCTTTAAAGGAAAGGAAAGGCAAAAATATTTTAAGTCAAGTGATAGCGATTGCTGTATGAGTCGTTTTTTGAAACAAGCACGGGCAACGCCGGGCCATGCTGCTAGTTATTTCTATAATTTTGTCTGACGAAATCACTTAAGTCTGCCAATATCTCTTTTACAATTCCACTTTGGTTTTAAATATTCCAGATCCTTCAATATTTCTGTGTATTGCTGGTTGTTCTCTTTCATCGTGGAAGAATTCTCCTATATATTCGTTCGATCTCTGAAATATTTCTCTTTCTCTAATATCATCGATCCTTCCTTAGACTTTTATGCAGATTATTGATGATCAGGTTTTTTGTTCAATTTGTTCTCTCATATTTGGTCGGTGGGGTGCCTACCTTCTTTATCTGTGATATTCATTATTTGTATTTCTGTAGCAGGACTTACTATTAACGGCCGCAATGTTGACAACTTCAGATATGCAGATGGCACAGTGCTGATAACAGACACGGAAAGGAAACTACCAAAGCTCCTACAGATGGTATCGAAGGAAAGCGAGAAGAAAGGACTAAGCATAAACTACAAGAAGACAGAATGCGTGGTTGCCAGCAAAAAGATGAGCCCAAAATGCAAATTACAAATCGGGGATACTAAAATCAATATTTTTGTAGATTTCATTTATT
This sequence comes from Acanthosepion lycidas, assembly GCA_963932145.1. Classification (NCBI taxonomy): domain Eukaryota; kingdom Metazoa; phylum Mollusca; class Cephalopoda; order Sepiida; family Sepiidae; genus Acanthosepion; species Acanthosepion lycidas. The sequence goes on along the minus strand of OZ010592.1, from coordinate 83,681,561 downwards.
ATGTCTGCCGAAATCACCTACGCTTACTGTTATGGAGTGATTTCACAGTGGAGGGTTGTATTTGTACTAAGTCGGTCCTAAAATAGGTTCGACGTACAAAACGTTAGGAACTTGATATAATAGGTATGACGCAGAGAAAATCTAGTTGCGGTCGCTGATACTTTAGTATTCGACTCTCTTCCGACATCGACTGACTGACCGCCTCACTGAGCGGCTGACTCGTTACTCTTACTACTCCTACTTATATTAGGTGAGAGAGTCTATTAACTATAGAATAGGTGTGTTTCACTATAACACTTACCAGTATCACTATTACGATTCCACTTCTGGTTTGTAATAGTTGAGGTCCGTCAATATTTCTGTGTATTGCCGTTTGTTCTTCTTTGTCATAGAAGAATTCTCCTATATATTCGTTCTATCGCCGATGTATTTTTCTTTCTCTAATATCAGCGTTTCGTCCTTGGATTTTATGCATCCTGGTGATGAGCTGGTCTTTTGTCCTGTTAGATCTCTTTTGCGTTTTGAATGAATTTCGGTTTGGCCTCAAAACTAGAATGCATCTTTTACGCTACGCAACTATGTTTGAACTCATGACCGCTAGGAAACTAGGTCCCAGTAATTGACGAATAATCTATCTATCTATCTATCTATCTATCTATCTATCCCACTCTGTTCATATCTATCTATCTATCTATCTATCTATCTATCTATCTATTCCACACTGTTCATATCTATCAATCTATTCCACTCTGTTAATATCTATCTATCTATCTATCTATTAGGTTGGTGCAAAAATAATGTCGTTTTTTTGACGTTCAACTTCATGTGACATTATTTTTGCACCAACCTAATATCTATCTATTTGTTCCACACTTTTCATATCTATCTGTTTATCTATCCCACTCTGTTGATATCTATCTATCTATCTATCTATCTATCTATCTATCTATCTATTCCACGCTGTTCATATCTATCAATCTATTCCACTCTGTTAATATCTATCTATCTATCTATCCCACTCTGTTCATAACTACCTATCTATTTTTTCTGTCTCTCTATCAAGTTAACTAGTTACTGCTACTAGTTAACCAGGTATTCAGGCTGTTCATATCTATACATGTAATAATAATAATATTAATAGACTCTTAATATTAATAGATTTTGTCTATGCTGAAATTGTCTATGGCTGTCAGCAATTTCGTCTGGCCCTCCTCATATGTTTCTCTTAAATTTGGTCAGTGCTGCTTCCACTTCTGGTTTTTAATATTTCAGGTCCGTCAATATTTCTGTGAAGAAGAATTCTCCTATATATTCGTCCTATCTTCGATGTATTTTTCTTTCTCTAATATCAGCGTTCCGTCCTTGGATTTTATGCATCCTGGTGATGTGCAGGTCTTTTCTCCTGTTAGATCTCTTTTGCGTTTTATGCCTATCTCCTTTATCTGTGATATTCATTCTTTCTATTTCTGCACATTGATCCATTCTTCTTTAGCCTGTCTTCATTTGTTCCTTATTTCTTTGTTTAGCGTTCTATAATGCTCTTCCTTGACTTGGAATTTTTTTTTTTTTAGCTCCTTCTTATTATTCTTTCCATCCGTTCAGAATCTCATCTGTCATCCATTAATTTTTCTTCTTCATCTATTTTCCTTTGGGATGATCACGTTTGCTAATGTTACTAACGCCTCCCTTAGAGTCCTACATTTTGGGTTTCCAGTTTCATTTTGTCCATTGTATCTGCTGTACACACTGTCCATCTATTTCCTCTTCAGATTCAGGTCGTTCTTGAGTTTGTCGCATTGCAATTCGGCTGCTTCTTCAGGTCTCTTCAATTATCGTAGTTTCGCACACAATTTTTCGTAGTTTACATATAGCTTGGATTTGGTCGGCTCTGCAATTGCAACTTGGGTGTGTTTTGCAGCGTAAAACTGCATTCTGGAAAATCTTGTTCGTTTAACGCTCATAATTATTGTTAAAGTGAGGAAAACACTGGAAGAAAAGGTGGTTTAATCACATAAGAACATGCATTGCGAATGCAGTAGTTCAATATGACAAGCGTACGACTGCGAAGCACTACCCTTTACGAACAACTTTTTGTCACTGTGCCATGAGTGTAAAGACGCTTAGTCAGTCTTTCTACAAAATACAAAATTTAAATAAGCACAGAAATTTAAAAATATGGGAAGTCTTTTAACAGTGGGGAGAAATTGCGGTACCGAAATCCGAAGTTATATTGCAATAGCAAAAGATGCCTTCCATAGTGGAGTGTTGGATAACGTCTCGGATTGAGAAATTCATTACAGTCGAATTAATTAGATCCACTTACGTACTAATACCCTCGGGAAAATTATGAATCCTCTTCTTCCCCAGCCCAAGCTATGGGTAAACAGGTCAGACTGAATTCTATAGACTTGGGGTGGCAACAGGTCTAGAAGGAAAACTCTGAATTCAAACAAGCCTCCTAAGTGTAATTAGCAAATTTTCTGACGCTATAATCTACAATAAGGTTGATGGTCGCCTTACTAAGGATAACTTCTTGAGCGACAAGCAGTGCAGATTTCAATCGGCTCTGTCCACTGCTGATATTCTAACTATACAAATACATATCAAGAACGATCGAATTAGATATTTCAAAGACATTTGTCAATGTGTGGCGTAGGGCTTTCTTCACAAGCTCTATATGGAATCACTTGAAATGTCTTGTTAATTATCAAGTCTTTTCTAACGTGTAGCTGCCGGAAGGAAGTTAGACCAATCAGTAATGTTCCATTTTCACCGAATTTTGCTTTTATACCCGGTAACTCTATAGTAAATAATAAAATAGTAAATAGAAAATAAATGGCAAAAAAAATAAAATAGTAAATGAGAAATAAATAGAAAAAAATACAATTTCAGTGTTTAGGCAGAGAGGTTAGAAGTATAGAGTTGAAGTAGACTTTCAAAGGAACCGAAAACCTAATCCTAGATAGGAAATAAGACATAAAGGACTACTCCTGTTCAAAAGACCAGGGAAAAGTGTGAACCGGGTGACTGGCGTACCTATCTGCTCCTATTGAAAGAAAAACTAAATTAATAAATAGTAAATAAACATTTAGAGTTTAGGCGGGGTCGTTAGAAATATAGAGCTGAAATAGAATTTAGAAGGAACCGGAAATACGAACTTAAAACCTCAGTTTGGAGGTAAAATGTAGGACAAATTTATTCTCAATTTTTTTATGCGTCTTTTGTAATTTCGTGCAGGTTTTTCGTTGGTATGAAAATGTTAATTTTATATGCTATATACAAAGCCTAATATTGACAGATTTATTTTAAAATCGTCTTTAATATCCCAGTGTTTGAAGATTCTCAGGTATTACTGTCAGTTTGACGATAAATTCAACCTTCCCTATCTTTAAACTCATAATATATATATATATATATATATATATATATATATATATATATATATATATATATATGACATACCATTAATGCTATTAATCTGCATACCAAGATACAATTAATCTGCGTCTCTTTGCTTTTTATCATTTTTTATTAGTTCTGTCTTGATCTCTGACGAAGCTTTAATAAGGTGTTAGATTAATACATGTTAGATTAAGGTGTTAGATTAATACATGTTAGATCTGCTTCCAATTTGTTGTTTATACAGTGTAACCCGGATATAAGAGACCCGGATATAAGAGAAACTTGGATATAAGAGAGATTTTCTCCGGTCCCAAATTAGAGCCTGTGTTAATGTATATAAAATAGACCAAACCCTGATATAAGAGAAACCCGGATATAAGAGACTTATTATCCTGTCCCGACAACTCTCTTATATCCGGGTTACACTGTACTATAATTTTGTCGAATTACTATTCATACTTGATCTCTCTCTCTCTCTCTCTCTCTCTATATATATATATATATATATATATGTAATAAAATGAATTACGTCAGACAATTATTTAATATATTTTCTGTTTATACGTCAGACTTAATCTATTTCATTCTGTGTTTGTAAACCGTAATTCGGACATTGTTAACCAAACGTTTCAATATAGCTGAAAGTTACAGCATGTCAGATTAAATGACGGTTTCCGTATAGGTATACAGGTTCGATTCCTGTCGAAGAAAGTATATTTTCTACAAAGTTTCTTGAACATTCAGGCCGGTAAATGTAATTAATGTTGTTTTAATTAAAAGCAGAGCATTTTACTTAAATACATCGTATCCATAAAAATAAAGTACAAATCAGACATGCCTAAAAGAGAATTTGCTGCTTAAATACACAAATGTTAAATATATATATATATATATATATATATATATATATATATATATATATATATATATATATATATAGAGAGAGAGAGAGAGAGAGAGACTTTCCCGTCGGTTTTTACGTATGAGGATCTGACAGCTTATTGATTCAGTTATGAAATTTTGTGCGATAATCTTAAGTGACATTTAAGACCCGCTAGTGATTTACAAAGGAGGCCACATATGGAGCAAGTGTGAGGATTGTGAGATGAGATCACTGTTAGATTGGCTGACCTTTTAGATCTTGTTCTCGCTTCTTAAAGATGATTCAGACAAGCAAATTGAAAATTGCTGAGTCCACTAAAACACGTTGATCTCCATTCTACCCGCTCCAAAGCTAAGCGCTCAAGAGTGTTATGTGGTATATTAACTGCTGACAAGTTGCTTTTCAGCTTGTCTTTGTATCTTAGCCATGTGCGTCCTACATCATCAGACATTCTCAAGACATGACCACTCCATCGTAACTGAGACTGTACGATAAAAGTCTCGGTTCCTCCAATATTACACCTGTTAAACAGGTCTACGTTAGATGTCCTATCTTGAAGTTTAACTCCACAGATTGCACGCAGACGGCTGTTATGGAAAACATCTAGCTGGCGTATATGGTACCTGTATGGAGTCCACGACTCTGAGCCATACAAAAGGATGGCAAGTACAACAGCTCTGTAAACCCGAATTTTCGTATCCAGTCTAATAGCCTGCTCATTCCACAAGCGATGGGGAAGTTTGCCGAAAGCACTGGTAGCTTTAGCAATCCGATGCATGATTTCATCATCTAAAATTCCACTCTAATTGACTTTGCTACCAAGGTAGGTGAAAGACTTTACATAGTTCAAGGGTTTGTCTTCTACTTTCAATGGTCTCTCTGGAAATTTGTAGACTGATGGTTTTTGTTTCTCACCACGCAATTGCTTCGGGGTAGGACAAGGTTGGTGCACAACTTCAGTTTTCTTTATGCTAAGTGTAAGACCAAATGCTTTACATGCAGCAAAGAAACGATTTATTAGATGTTGGGCACCTCAAAGAATGTCGCTACAAGAGCAACAGCATCAGCAAACAACATATCACGAATAATCTGCGTACGAAGGTGTGTCTTGGTTTTGAAGGGCTGATGATTGAAGAGACCACCAGTTGTTCAAAACTGAAACTTGACGCCACTCTCTGTGTCTGCAAATGCATATTTCAGCATCACTGAGAAGAAAAGGGCAAAAAGGACAGGGGCCATGACACATCCTTGGTTGGTACCATTTGTGATATTAAAGGATTCCGACATCATACCATCAGACACGATATTAGCTTTCATTCTTTCATATATATATATATATATATATATATATATATATAGGGTGGGATCAAATTGTTTAATTATACTTATATTTTTACTTTTTACGGGTAATGTGAATAATGGCAAATACTTTGATTCAAGAACAAAGAAAGTAGAATCTAAAGCTGTATCAGAAGTATAAAAATGCTGTGCAAATACTCAAGACAACACGACTGGCAATTTATCGTATATAAGATAAATTTGAAAAAAACATGGGTCTAGTGGTTAATGCGCCGGAATCTAGACGCCCTAGGTCGTCTCTGAATGAAAAAAATCAGATTAAGCAGTGTCAAACAAATGAAATTGTACTGTAATCAAATGTAAAAAGAAACCGTAAAAAACTCTAAAGTTTATACCTACTTTTGTTCCGACTTGTATATATAAATACATTTTTTGTGTGTGTTTGTGTTTGTGTTTGGGGTGTGTAAGTGTGGGTTTTGTGGTTGTGTTGGTGTATGGATGTCCGTGTGTGTGCGTGCGTGTATGTGTGCGGTGGGGTGATACTGACTTTACTAAATTCCCCAATGTAAAATGTAATTCAGTCCTGGGCAGCCTTGAGACGGCTCTAGATAAATATACCCACGCATTGTTTCCAACAACTTGTAAACATCATATGTCACCTCGCATAGCCACCATTACTCAGAAGAAGGGAGGGACTACGTTTTATTATGAAGTTAACTGTATTTGTGGCGCACTTATCACTCCAACTCTTTATCAAGATAGCTAACCAAACTATCTTATTTTTTCCGCCACTTTTTTCTCTCACTGTAATTTTTGTCTGTTTCTCCTCCCAGCTTTTCTACTAGTATATCTCCCCTCTCTCTCTCCCCCCCTCTCCCTCTCTCTCTCTCTCTTTCTTTCTTCTGTATATCCCATCTATGTATCTATGTATCTATCTCTACACATGCAGGATGCGATGGTTAAATTGTCGCCAATTTTTTATTTCGCGCATGCGCCTTCTTTGTTCTTGATCTTGTCAACTGTACAGTATAGTTGGGTCACTTGGGCAACGTCTGTGAGAAAAAGATCCATGACGCAATTCACTCCGCCAGAAATTTGGAGACGGCATACTGGACTGCTTGGAATTCCAATACTAACATTTCAGAGGGTTTGCGGACAGTGCAGAGGATTCGAAAAGAGTTGGATGAGTCTAATGGTGGTTACGAAGGTGTTTGGAATGATCACTAGCGATGGCGATATTATGCCTCTGTTCATCTTAGAGACCTCAGACTCAATACCAAGGCCTACATCAAGTGCCTTGAGGAAGTAGTGCTGCCCTGGGTCAAGAGGGTGGCTTCTAGAAGACCTTATGTCTGGCAACAGGACTCTGCACCATGTCACATAAGAAGGAGAAACCAGTCATTGCTGTCAGACAATTTCCCCTTACATCTGGCTACCTAACTCCCAGACTTTTATGATTATTATGTGTGGTGCGTAGTTGAAGGAAAGACCAAAAAACTCCTTGTTACAACAAAGATGAACTGAAGGCTAAGATTACGGCAGCATTTAGAAACTTAAACAGGAAGACCATCTAGAAGAGTTGCTGGAGATTCCGAAGTAGTTTGGAAGCCATGGTTAAAGTCAATGGCGATTTTATTGAATAAATTTAGTATTTCAAGATATTTTTGCGTAACTTTAGTGAATATATCTGTTAAAATGAGATGTCAGTGATATGTTAATCTCTACGTAACTTAGACGACAAATTATCTATCGCACCTAGCATATATATATATATATATATATATATATATATATATATATATTTGGTTGTTGGTTGAGACAGAGTATTAATCTATCTCTCCGCTGTTTTTATAACGATTTATATTTCTATATATCAGGAAAAATGTTTGGGAAAGATTTAGTCCGATGAAGTCCTGAGGGACGAAACGTGTCACAAGAAAACTTTGTCTCATTTGTCATACATTTTTGTCCATATATATATATATATATGCGTGTGTGTGTGTGTGTGTGTGTCGGCCTCAAGCCCCTCCCTGGCCGTCCGAATATCCAATACTGGCGGCTGATCGAATAGGTGATCTCTTCGATACAGGCCTTGCCTTCTCCCGCATTGTGATTTGTTTTGATCGTAACGTCGGACAAGATCAAAATTTAAATAAGTACAGAAATTTGAATATATGGAAATGTTTTAACAGTCGGGAGAAATTGCGACACCGAAATCCGAAGATATATTGCAATAGCAAAAGATGCCTTCCATAGTTGAGTATTGGATAGCGGATCGGATTGAGAAATTCATTACAGTCGAATTAATTAGATCCCCTCAGCTATGAATAAATAGGTCAGACTGAATTCTATAGACTTGGGGTGGCAACAGGTCTAGAAGAAAAAAAACTCTGAATTCAGACAAGCCAACTAAGTGTAATTAGCAAATTTTCTGACGCTATAATCTGCAATAAGGTTGATGATCACCTTACTAGGGATAACCTCTTGAGCGACAAGCAGTAGAGATTTCGATAGGCTCTGTCCACTGCTCATATTCTTACACAAATACATATCAAGAACAATCGCATTAGATATCTTCGTATTGGGCTTGTCCGAGCGGGATGAAGACGCAAAGAAAGAAAATGATACTTGAATAAAAAAATAAATAAATAAATACTATTTTTATATAAGGTCCTTCATACAACATTTGGTTAGTTTGTTGTCAAAGTCTAGCGGTTCGCATGTAGAGGATTATCGACCCAACCGGTTTCTTAAGTGAGATGTGGCACTTTTCTGGCTTGGTAAAGTTTGGCACAAGGTTGATATCGGAGGCTCTTGTTGGCATTCACTTGGGGTATCTTTCGTCCGGTGGCTGGAACGATCTGACTTTCTCGCTTCGAGGCATTCGTATTTATTGATGTTCGCCTAAAACCAGCGTGAGAACATGACGCAAGTTCAGGAATTCGGTATTTCTCCAAATTTCAACAAAAACCCCTTTCTGCTGCCTGGGTTATGAAAAATTAATTACTTTTCAATTTGGAAGTTTGCTCCTTTCCTCGGATGGCGGTCGCAATATTAAATCGACCCATAATTTCCCTTATTAGCATCTTAAACTAACACTCCTCAGTGGGCGTGGATAGCCCCACCACATTCCTAGTTGTCTCATGTGCACCTGCTACGTCGACCACCCTCAGAAACAATGGTCCTCGAATGACAGGCGAGTCTTAATTTACAAGTTCGTTAATCGAAAAGAGTTATCATGTCAAACTTGATACCTACGCAGAAAATTTTCCATATCAGTTTTATGTTCTCCACAAAGCAGATGGCTTTTTATATTCGGGTTTCGTCAAGGACATTCTCCAAGAAAATCTTTTACCTCGAATTATGATTTTAAATCCGATTCTATCCACTTGCTTTGACGATCAGCACTTTTAGCTGATGGTCATCCATCAAATGTCAGAATATTTACCATATTGCTCCGGCGAAAAACTGTTGTTTTTAGCTAGACGTCTGGTTCTTGAAATTACCGATTTTTACCACGGGAATTCATTGGAAGGGTGTTCAGTCTATCCCAAGAGTCTTCTTATTATTCACCAGTAATCTGTCAGTATATCGTTACTTCTATCCACCTAAAAAACCTGATATATATATATATATATATATATATATATATATATATATCCTAAAAATATTTATCTATATATATATAGAACTCCTAAAAATTTTAGAAAAAGATATGACTACTACATTAAAGAAAAGAATATTAATAATCAAATACAAAGGACCTGGTGACTTACTGAATCACCGTAATGAAATCATCTTCAAATGCAGACATAAAAATCGGTTCACAATAACAAGCTATACTTAAAAAAAAATTGGGGGAGATTTGCCCATGGAAAATACGGAATTTTAAATCACCAAACACCAAATAATACCTAATTTCTATATGTCGGATTAAGGACTTAGGTTAAAAGATGTAGATGTGTGAATGTTTATATATTTAAGTATATTTGTATGTATATACGTACATTTTTAAGATGTATATATGATTATTTTAAGTATTGGTATGTATATAATTGTATGTTTTACTTATATCATTATATGTATGTAAATGTATATATATATATGAGAATATGTATGTATATGCGTGTAAATATCTGTTTTTCATTTAATTTGCAGAATTTACCATCAAAATAAGGTTACTAAACAAATTTACCAAACAACATTATTATTTTTATTTCTTAAATTTTACACTTTATTTTTTATTATTATGATAAATAATATTATTATTAGTAGTAAGTATATTAAATATATTTTTCTTTACCATTTATAAATTTTAATTTCAATTTTAAAGTTCAAATTTAAATTTTTTAACCTTTATTATAGTTTTTATTAATAATATTAATTTTTATAATCTTCCTTTTAAAATTTAATTTTTTCTGATAATCTTTAATATACTGTCCTATATTAATTACAACTGTATTAAACAGGATTAATAATATTATTAATATATCTTATATTTTATTCCTACTTTGCCGGTAATCTTTAATACTTTATCTACGAACTATAAATTATATTGCGTGTTTATCAAGTGTCACCGTGATATGCCTACATATAATAACTCACTCTTCCTTCTTCCTCCACCTCCCTTTAACTGTTTCTTTCTTCTTATCCTTCCTCCCTCTCCTGTCTTCTTTTTGTTTTTCCTCTTCCTGTCTAAAAATTATTTAAGAGGTCAAATTGTCTGGCCTCTTGACTGAGTAGACTTGAATCTACGTAAATTATTAAGGATGGCTTAAAAATAACTATCCCTACTTTTCATTTCAAATATAGCTCATTCTATAGTCCTCCCCCTCCACCACGTTATATCAGTCTAAAAATATCCCTCAAAAACTTGTATTAAAAATAAAAGAAACCAAATTTCTTTGTAACTAGAGATGTGACCTGATGAACCAGGAAAAATATATTTTCTGGGGAAATAAATTATAGTCATGGAACTTTAAGTTTGTCTCTTTCTGTTATGGTCCGGTTCCTTGTGCCACGGTGATAGTCCAAGGTAGAACCAATAAAGAAGAACTCGAACACGTATATGGAATAGTCCATTATGTTATTATGGGTAAGGTTCCATAACATCCCCTTCCGAAGCTTTTGCGTAGCAGGTTTTTTTTTTTAATATCTTTTTTTCTTTGGGTCTATTTCTAAAGTTTCAGTGAATTTTCTTATTCTAGACGATTTTCTTGGTCTGGCATTATTTGCGGTATTGTTATATCGAATGTGTCGAAGATCGTGTCCATTACCTCTTCTTGAGGTGGACCGTTAGCATCCTGTAACGGTCTCTTATTTGGTTTACGTGTCTTCTGTGTGAGAATTTTTTTCCTTGAACTATGTACATCATACATAATTCATTTCTCAATTATCCCTTGTTCCCAGCAAGAGGTATTATTTTTGTATGCGTTAAAAAACTTTTTCCCCTGGGAGGAATTTTTTTTTTTTTTTTTTTTGGTGTGTAGGACTGTGTTACTTGTTTTGTTTACTTGGTAGTGACTTATCGAACGCTGATCTGATTTTCCTAGCAAACATGATATCTGCTGGTGATACTGTTGATGGTGTCGCATTGTTTGGCATTATTCTAAATACCGGTAGGAATTGCTGTAATGCTTTCTCCGTAGGCACGTCGTACGCTTTTCGCAATGCTCTTTTGAGAGTATCCACGAATCTCCCCGCTTGTTCATTTGATCTTGGATGGTAAGGCGGGAATTTTATATGTTTAACTTGATAGATTTCGCAAAACTCTTGGAAATCTGCTGACGTGAATTGCGTTCCGTTATCCGTTACTAAACAGTCCACTACGCCAAACCGAGCGAATAGCTCGTGGAGGAAATTTATGGTCGTTTCTGTAGTAGGTTTTTTGCACTGAAACACCTTCAGCCATTTACTGTAGTTATCAACTATGATTAAATAGTAGAACCCGCCAATTGGTCCTGCATAATCTGCGTGTATTCTTGACCATGGACGATCAGTTTCAGGCCAAGGCTTATGTATGATTAGCGGTGCTTTAGCTGCTAAATTACACCCCTTGCACATTTCCACCATTTGAGAAATATCCTGATACATATTCTTCTAATATACATAGCTTCGCATTAGCGACTTCATTCTATTTTTACCCGGGTGTCCTCTGTGGAAATTCTTTAGTATCCGTTTTTGTAAAGTTTTGGGGATTACAACCCTTTCGTTGTAAAGTAGCATATTATCGCATAGAGAAAAGCTGTCCGAAATTTTCTCATTTTTTTCGGCTAATTTTGCTTTTGTTTCATTAATAAATTCGTCATTTTTGGCTTCATTTTTTATGTCTGTGGTTTCTGACTGTACAACATAGTATTGTTCTTATGTCTTCTTCATTTTTTCAGGCCTCGATTACCGTATCTTCCTATGGCTCTGTCTTTGTTGGTATAAGTCTCGACAGACCATCCGCGTGCCCGATTCCTTTCGTTGGTAAATATTCCAATCTGAAATTATATTTCAGAAGAATCGTTCCCCATCTAAGTAGCCTATTTGCCGTGTACACCGGTAGACCTTTTTTGAAACAAAATTTTTTATTAACGGTTTGTGATCCGTCTGCAGAGTAAAGTGTCTACCATAGACGTATCTATGGAATCTTGTTACTTCGAAGATAATTTCTAGAGCTTCCTTCTCAATTTGTGAATAGTTTTTTCTCCGCTGGTAGTAGGGTTCGAGAAGCATGTGCGATAGGTTTTATTGTCCCATCAGGCATTTTATGTAATATACACGCTCCGACACCATAGACGCTCGCATCACTTGCTACAGTAATCTCTAGTTTATGATCATACTGTGCCAAAAATAAATCCGATGTTAATGTCTTGATTATTTTTTCAAATGTTTCTTGGCATTGATCTGTCCACTGCCAAACTTTTTCTTTCTTTAGCAGTTCGTTCAATGGTGCGCGAAGGTTATGCATTTGATGTATGAATTCCTGGTAGTAATTCACTAATCCAAGAAAACTTTATAGTTCTGTCATATTCTTAGGAACTGGCATTTTTTTATTGCTGTAGACCTTTCAGGGTTTGGACATCTACCTTCTTGGTCTATTATATGGCCAAGATATTTAATTTCCTTCATGAAAAAAATCACACTTATTTTCTTTCACTTTGAATCCGTAGCTTTGAATTCTCTTAAACACTTCTTGTACATGTTGCCAGTGTTGTTCAACGCTTTCGCTATTAATCAATATGTCATCCAGATATGCTATTGTGTATTCTAGTCCTGCCAGCATCGTATCCATTGTCTGCTGGAAAATAGCCGACGCTACTTTAATTCCAAATGGTAGTCTTTGGTATCTGTACAATCCCTTGTGTGTGTTTATGCATAGTAGTTTTGAACTTTCTTCATCGACTAGAATTTGCAGGTAGGCCTCACTTAGATCAATTTTTAAAAAATATTTTCTGCCATTTAATTTAGTGAATACTTCTTCAGGACTAGGTAGCGGATAGTGGTAGTCCTTTATTGCTGCGTTCAAACCTGTAGAAAAATCAGCACAAACTCGAATTTCTCCTGATTTCTTCTTAACGTAGACCGTCGATGCGGCCCATTTGCTATACTCTACTTTTTTCAATATGCCCGTATTTTCGAGTCTAGATAATTCTTGGTCAATCTTTTCTATTAACGCAAACGGTACACTCATTTTTTTCTTAAAAATAGGTTGAACGTTATCCTTTATTTTAATATTAGCTGCCATTTTCTTGCATCTTCCGAGACCTGCCGAAAATACTTCGGGGAAACTCGTTTTTAGTTTTCCTTTTAACTTGTCTGCCTCGGTTGATAAGCTTTTTACATTCTGGCAGTAAGTGCTAATAGGTAGATCCCACAATTCGAAATTTTGCATCCAGTCTGTCCCGAATAGGTTTTCGGTATTTCTTAAGACGTACATTTTTAGTTTTTTCGTCATTCCGTGAAATGTTACGTTTGTGATTATTTCACCCTCGAATTTTATCTTTCTCCCCGTAACTGATCTAGCAATTTTATCCGTTTTTAACATGAGAGGTTTGTTCAGTTTTCTCCATGTTTGTAGATTTATGATAGTTAAGTCTGAGCCAGAATCCAGCTGTAACCTAACTTTTCTGTTTTGCATTTCAACTTGTACATATTTTCTTATATTAGTCTCATCTGTTTGGTCGGTCCTCGTAATTCTTATTCTGCTTTCTTTTCTATACCAACAGTGAGAACTTTTGTGACCGATTTTTTTACATGATAGACAAGTTTTAGCACGATATGTACAGTCTTTAACCCAATGCCAAGACCCACAACGATAGCATGGACTAGGTGGTAGTTTCTTTTTAAGTTCATTATAATTAGAAAATTTTGTTTTACCTGTTCTTGAGGCGTGAAAATCAGTTCGGTTTGTTTGTGAGGAGGGAAAATTTGTTTGTCTTCGTACTTTGCGTATGTATGCTATGCCAGCTTGTTCTATGTCTTTAGAGTCTTTTTTTACGCTGACGCATCTCTGGCAGTCTTCGGCTAGCTTTTGAAGTGTCAGATCTTGTTCATTTTCCAATTTAGTAAGTATTCTACGTCTCATTTCTGTGTCTTTGGTTGAAACCAGACCTTGGACGTAAATTAAGCATTTGAAGTTGTCAGCGCTGAGTTCCGATAATTTGAAGTCGTCACAATATTTATTAACAATGGATGCGAAAGTTATGTAATCCTTTTTTTGTAAGATTCATGTCTTTCCATCTTTTATGAAATAGTGAATTATTATGGCTGAAAAGTTCCGTTAGCAGTTTTATAGATTCTTTGATCGTTAACTCGCTTGTTTTCTAGGAAGGATATAATCAACGAATTTGGTATATTCGCCTGTGCCTAATTTTCTTAATAAAAGGCGTACTTTACGTGCGTCTGACCAATCTTTGCAGTCAAAATCATATAGAGCTTCGTACCTTCGGAAGTAATTTGCAAAAGTTTTATCTTCGTCGGGTGCGTACTTCAAATCTTCGATATTACTCCAAATAGCGTTTTGAGAGAGAACTGATTCG
>OZ010592.1:83506951-83659451 GCA_963932145.1 Acanthosepion lycidas | reverse complement strand
CCTTCCCCGTTTTCCTTTCTTTGTTCGTTTATTTTTTAATTTTTTTTATATTCTTATATCTTTTTTCTCTCATTCTTTCCGTTTTCATTTTTCTTTCTTTTTTTTTTTTTTTTTTTTGTCCATTTACTCCTTCGCCGTTTTCCTTTCTTTGTTCTTTTATCTTTTAATTTTTTTTATATTCTTATATATTTTTCCTCTCATTCTTTGCGTTTTCTTTTTTCTTTCTTATTTTTTTTTTTTTGTCCATTTACTCCTTCCCCGTTTTCCTTTCTTTGTTCTTTTATTTTTTAATTTTTTTTTATATTCTTATATCTTTTTTCTCTCTTTCTTTGCGTTTTCTTTTTTCTTTCTTATTTATTTTTTTTTTTTTGTCCATTTACTCCTTCGCAGTTTTCCTTTCTTTGTTCTTTTATTTTTTAATTTTTTTTTATATTCTTATATCTTTTTTCTCTCTTTCTTTGCGTTTTCTTTTTTCTTTCTTATTTATTTTTTTTTTTTTTTTTTGTCCATTTACTCCTTCCCCGTTTTCCTTTCTTTGTTCTTTTATTTTTTAATTTTTTTTATATTCTTATATCTTTTTTCTCTGTTTCTTTGCGTTTTCTTTTTTCTTTCTTTTTTTTTTTTTTTTTTTTTTTTGTCCATTTACTCCTTCGCCGTTTTCCTTTCTTTGTTCTTTTATTTTTATTTTTTTTTATATTCTTATATCTTTTTTCTCTGTTTCTTTGCGTTTTCTTTTTTCTTTCTTTTTTTTTTTTTTTTTGTCCATTTACTCCTTCGCCGTTTTCCTTTCTTTGTTCTTTTATTTTTTAATTTTTTTAAAATTCTTATATCGTTTTTCTCTCTTTCTTTGCGTATTCTTTCTTCTTTCTTTTCTTTTTTTTTTTTTTTTTTTTTTGTCCATTTACTCCTTCGCCGTTTTCCTTTCTTTGTTCTTTTATTTTTTAATTTTTTTTTATATTCTTATATCTTTTTTCTCTCTTTCTTTGCGTTTTCTTTTTTCTTTCTTATTTATTTTTTTTTTTTTTGTCCATTTACTCCTTCGCCGTTTTCCTTTCTTTGTTCTTTTATTTTTTAATTTTTTTAAATTTCTTATATCGTTTTTCTCTCTTTCTTTGCGTATTCTTTCTTCTTTCTTTTTTTTTTTTTTTTTTTGTCCATTTACTCCTTCGCCGTTTTTCCTTTCTTTGTTCTTTTATTTTTTAATTTTTTTTTATATTCTTATATCTTTTTTCTCTCTTTCTTTGCGTTTTCTTTTTTCTTTCTTATTTATTTTTTTTTTTTTTTTTGTCCATTTACTCCTTCCCCGTTTTCCTTTCTTTGTTCTTTTATTTTTTAATTTTTTTTATATTCTTATATCTTTTTTCTCTGTTTCTTTGCGTTTTCTTTTTTCTTTCTTTTTTTTTTTTTTTTTTTTTTTGTCCATTTACTCCTTCGCCGTTTTCCTTTCTTTGTTCTTTTATTTTTATTTTTTTTTATATTCTTATATCTTTTTTCTCTGTTTCTTTGCGTTTTCTTTTTTCTTTCTTATTTTTTTTTTTTGTGCATTTACTCCTTCGCCGTTTTCCTTTCTTTGTTCTTTTATTTTTCAATTTTTTTTATATTCTTATATCTTTTTTCTTTTTTCTTTGCGTTTTCTTTTTTCTTTCTTTCTTTTTTTTTTGTCCATTTACTCCTTCCCCGTTTTCCTTTCTTTGTTCGTTTATTTTTTAATTTTTTTTATATTCTTATATCTTTTTTCCCTCATTCTTTCCGTTTTCATTTTTCTTTCTTTTTTTTTTTTTTTTTTTTGTCCATTTACTCCTTCGCCGTTTTCCTTTCTTTGTTCTTTTATCTTTTAATTTTTTTTATATTCTTATATATTTTTCCTCTCATTCTTTGCGTTTTCTTTTTTCTTTCTTATTTTTTTTTTTTTGTCCATTTACTCCTTCGCCGTTTTCCTTTCTTTGTTCTTTTATTTTTTAATTTTTTTTATATTCTTATATCTTTTTTCTTTTTTCTTTGCGTTTTCTTTTTTCTTTCTTTCTTTTTTTTTTTTTTTTTTGTCCATTTACTCCTTCCCCGTTTTCCTTTCTTTGTTCTTTTATTTTTTAATTTTTTTTATATTCTTATATCTTTTTTCTCTGTTTCTTTGCGTTTTCTTTTTTCTTTCTTTTTTTTTTTGTCCATTTACTCCTTCCCCGTTTTCCTTTCTTTGTTCTTTTATTTTTTAATTTTTTTTTATATTCTTATATCTTTTTTCTCTCTTTCTTTGCGTTTTCTTTTTTCTTTCTTATTTATTTTTTTTTTTTTTTGTCCATTTACTCCTTCGCAGTTTTCCTTTCTTTGTTCTTTTATTTTTTAATTTTTTTTATATTCTTATATCTTTTTTCTCTCATTCTTTGCGTTTTCTTTTTTCTTTCTTATTTTTTTTTTTTTTTGTCCATTTACTCCTTCGCCGTTTTCCTTTCTTTGTTCTTTTATTTTTTAATTTTTTTTATATTCTTATATCTTTTTTCTTTTTTCTTTGCGTTTTCTTTTTTCTTTCTTTCTTTTTTTTTTTTTTTTTTGTCCATTTACTCCTTCCCCGTTTTCCTTTCTTTGTTCTTTTATTTTTATTTTTTTTTATATTCTTATATCTTTTTTCTCTGTTTCTTTGCGTTTTCTTTTTTCTTTTTTTTTTTTTTTTTTTTGTCCATTTACTCCTTCGCCGTTTTCCTTTCTTTGTTCTTTTATTTTTTAATTTTTTTAAAATTCTTATATCGTTTTTCTCTCTTTCTTTGCGTATTCTTTCTTCTTTCTTTTCTTTTTTTTTTTTTTTTTTTTTTGTCCATTTACTCCTTCGCCGTTTTCCTTTCTTTGTTCTTTTATTTTTTAATTTTTTTTTATATTCTTATATCTTTTTTCTCTCTTTCTTTGCGTTTTCTTTTTTCTTTCTTATTTATTTTTTTTTTTTTTTGTCCATTTACTCCTTCGCCGTTTTCCTTTCTTTGTTCTTTTATTTTTTAATTTTTTTAAATTTCTTATATCGTTTTTCTCTCTTTCTTTGCGTATTCTTTCTTCTTTCTTTTTTTTTTTTTTTTTTGTCCATTTACTCCTTCGCCGTTTTTCCTTTCTTTGTTCTTTTATTTTTTAATTTTTTTTTATATTCTTATATCTTTTTTCTCTCTTTCTTTGCGTTTTCTTTTTTCTTTCTTATTTATTTTTTTTTTTTTTTTTGTCCATTTACTCCTTCCCCGTTTTCCTTTCTTTGTTCTTTTATTTTTTAATTTTTTTTATATTCTTATATCTTTTTTCTCTGTTTCTTTGCGTTTTCTTTTTTCTTTCTTTTTTTTTTTTTTTTTTTTTTTTGTCCATTTACTCCTTCGCCGTTTTCCTTTCTTTGTTCTTTTATTTTTATTTTTTTTTATATTCTTATATCTTTTTTCTCTGTTTCTTTGCGTTTTCTTTTTTCTTTCTTATTTTTTTTTTTTGTGCATTTACTCCTTCGCCGTTTTCCTTTCTTTGTTCTTTTATTTTTCAATTTTTTTTATATTCTTATATCTTTTTTCTTTTTTCTTTGCGTTTTCTTTTTTCTTTCTTTCTTTTTTTTTTTGTCCATTTACTCCTTCCCCGTTTTCCTTTCTTTGTTCGTTTATTTTTTAATTTTTTTTATATTCTTATATCTTTTTTCTCTCATTCTTTCCGTTTTCATTTTTCTTTCTTTTTTTTTTTTTTTTTTTTGTCCATTTACTCCTTCGCCGTTTTCCTTTCTTTGTTCTTTTATCTTTTAATTTTTTTTATATTCTTATATATTTTTCCTCTCATTCTTTGCGTTTTCTTTTTTCTTTCTTATTTTTTTTTTTTTGTCCATTTACTCCTTCGCCGTTTTCCTTTCTTTGTTCTTTTATTTTTTAATTTTTTTTATATTCTTATATCTTTTTTCTTTTTTCTTTGCGTTTTCTTTTTTCTTTCTTTCTTTTTTTTTTTTTTTTTTTGTCCATTTACTCCTTCCCCGTTTTCCTTTCTTTGTTCTTTTATTTTTTAATTTTTTTTATATTCTTATATCTTTTTTCTCTGTTTCTTTGCGTTTTCTTTTTTCTTTCTTTTTTTTTTTGTCCATTTACTCCTTCCCCGTTTTCCTTTCTTTGTTCTTTTATTTTTTAATTTTTTTTTATATTCTTATATCTTTTTTCTCTCTTTCTTTGCGTTTTCTTTTTTCTTTCTTATTTATTTTTTTTTTTTTTTGTCCATTTACTCCTTCGCAGTTTTCCTTTCTTTGTTCTTTTATTTTTTAATTTTTTTTTATATTCTTATATCTTTTTTCTCTCTTTCTTTGCGTTTTCTTTTTTCTTTCTTATTTATTTTTTTTTTTTTTTTTGTCCATTTACTCCTTCCCCGTTTTCCTTTCTTTGTTCTTTTATTTTTTAATTTTTTTTATATTCTTATATCTTTTTTCTCTGTTTCTTTGCGTTTTCTTTTTTCTTTCTTTTTTTTTTTTTTTTTTTTTTTTGTCCATTTA
Organism: Acanthosepion lycidas; assembly: GCA_963932145.1. Taxonomy (NCBI): domain Eukaryota; kingdom Metazoa; phylum Mollusca; class Cephalopoda; order Sepiida; family Sepiidae; genus Acanthosepion; species Acanthosepion lycidas. Next base: position 83,654,974 of record OZ010592.1, on the reverse strand, counting down.
CTCCTTCGCCGTTTTCCTTTCTTTGTTCTTTTATTTTTATTTTTTTTTATATTCTTATATCTTTTTTCTCTGTTTCTTTGCGTTTTCTTTTTTCTTTCTTTTTTTTTTTTTTTTGTCCATTTACTCCTTCGCCGTTTTCCTTTCTTTGTTCTTTTATTTTTTAATTTTTTTAAAATTCTTATATCGTTTTTCTCTCTTTCTTTGCGTATTCTTTCTTCTTTCTTTTCTTTTTTTTTTTTTTTTTTTTTTGTCCATTTACTCCTTCGCCGTTTTCCTTTCTTTGTTCTTTTATTTTTTAATTTTTTTTTATATTCTTATATCTTTTTTCTCTCTTTCTTTGCGTTTTCTTTTTTCTTTCTTATTTATTTTTTTTTTTTTGTCCATTTACTCCTTCGCCGTTTTCCTTTCTTTGTTCTTTTATTTTTTAATTTTTTTAAATTTCTTATATCGTTTTTCTCTCTTTCTTTGCGTATTCTTTCTTCTTTCTTTTTTTTTTTTTTTTTTTGTCCATTTACTCCTTCGCCGTTTTTCCTTTCTTTGTTCTTTTATTTTTTAATTTTTTTTTATATTCTTATATCTTTTTTCTCTCTTTCTTTGCGTTTTCTTTTTTCTTTCTTATTTATTTATTTTTTTTTTTTTGTCCATTTACTCCTTCCCCGTTTTCCTTTCTTTGTTCTTTTATTTTTTAATTTTTTTTATATTCTTATATCTTTTTTCTCTGTTTCTTTGCGTTTTCTTTTTTCTTTCTTTTTTTTTTTTTTTTTTTTTTTGTCCATTTACTCCTTCGCCGTTTTCCTTTCTTTGTTCTTTTATTTTTATTTTTTTTTATATTCTTATATCTTTTTTCTCTGTTTCTTTGCGTTTTCTTTTTTCTTTCTTATTTTTTTTTTTTGTGCATTTACTCCTTCGCCGTTTTCCTTTCTTTGTTCTTTTATTTTTCAATTTTTTTTATATTCTTATATCTTTTTTCTTTTTTCTTTGCGTTTTCTTTTTTCTTTCTTTCTTTTTTTTTTTGTCCATTTACTCCTTCCCCGTTTTCCTTTCTTTGTTCGTTTATTTTTTAATTTTTTTTATATTCTTATATCTTTTTTCCCTCATTCTTTCCGTTTTCATTTTTCTTTCTTTTTTTTTTTTTTTTTTTTGTCCATTTACTCCTTCGCCGTTTTCCTTTCTTTGTTCTTTTATCTTTTAATTTTTTTTATATTCTTATATATTTTTCCTCTCATTCTTTGCGTTTTCTTTTTTCTTTCTTATTTTTTTTTTTTTTGTCCATTTACTCCTTCGCCGTTTTCCTTTCTTTGTTCTTTTATTTTTTAATTTTTTTTATATTCTTATATCTTTTTTCTTTTTTCTTTGCGTTTTCTTTTTTCTTTCTTTCTTTTTTTTTTTTTTTTTTGTCCATTTACTCCTTCCCCGTTTTCCTTTCTTTGTTCTTTTATTTTTTAATTTTTTTTATATTCTTATATCTTTTTTCTCTCTTTCTTTGCCTTTTCTTTTTTCTTTCTTTTTTTTTTTGTCCATTTACTCCTTCCCCGTTTTCCTTTCTTTGTTCTTTTATTTTTTAATTTTTTTTTATATTCTTATATCTTTTTTCTCTCTTTCTTTGCGTTTTCTTTTTTCTTTCTTATTTATTTTTTTTTTTTTTGTCCATTTACTCCTTCGCAGTTTTCCTTTCTTTGTTCTTTTATTTTTTAATTTTTTTTATATTCTTATATCTTTTTTCTCTCATTCTTTGCGTTTTCTTTTTTCTTTCTTATTTTTTTTTTTTTTTGTCCATTTACTCCTTCGCCGTTTTCCTTTCTTTGTTCTTTTATTTTTTAATTTTTTTTATATTCTTATATCTTTTTTCTTTTTTCTTTGCGTTTTCTTTTTTCTTTCTTTCTTTTTTTTTTTTTTTTTTGTCCATTTACTCCTTCCCCGTTTTCCTTTCTTTGTTCTTTTATTTTTATTTTTTTTTATATTCTTATATCTTTTTTCTCTGTTTCTTTGCGTTTTCTTTTTTCTTTCTTTTTTTTTTTTTTTGTCTATTTACTCCTTCGCCGTTTTCCTTTCTTTGTTCTTTTATTTTTTAATTTTTTTTATATTCTTATATCTTTTTTCTCTGTTTCTTTGCGTTTTCTTTTTTCTTTCTTTTTTTTTTTTTTTGTCCATTTACTCCTTCGCCGTTTTCCTTTCTTTGTTCTTTTATTTTTTAATTTTTTTAAATTTCTTATATCGTTTTTCTCTCTTTCTTTGCGTATTCTTTCTTCTTTCTTTTCTTTTTTTTTTTTTTTTTTTTTTGTCCATTTACTCCTTCGCCGTTTTCCTTTCTTTGTTCTTTTATTTTTTAATTTTTTTTATATTCTTATATCTTTTTTCTTTTTTCTTTGCGTTTTCTTTTTTCTTTCTTTCTTTTTTTTTTTTTTTTTTTGTCTATTTACTCCTTCGCCGTTTTCCTTTCTTTGTTCTTTTATTTTTTAATTTTTTTATATTCTTATATCTTTTTTCTCTGTTTCTTTGCGTTTTCTTTTTTCTTTCTTTTTTTTTTTTTTTTTTTTTTTTGTCCATTTACTCCTTCGCCGTTTTCCTTTCTTTGTTCTTTTATTTTTATTTTTTTTTATATTCTTATATTTTTTTTCTCTGTTTCTTTGCGTTTTCTTTTTTCTTTCTTTTTTTTTTTTTTTTGTCCATTTACTCCTTCGCCGTTTTCCTTTCTTTGTTCTTTTATTTTTTAATTTTTTTAAATTTCTTATATCGTTTTTCTCTCTTTCTTTGCGTATTCTTTCTTCTTTCTTTTCTTTTTTTTTTTTTTTTTTTTGTCCATTTACTCCTTCGCCGTTTTTCCTTTCTTTGTTCTTTTATTTTTTAATTTTTTTTTATATTCTTATATCTTTTTTCTCTCTTTCTTTGCCTTTTCTTTTTTCTTTCTTATTTATTTTTTTTTTTTTTTGTCCATTTACTCCTTCCCCGTTTTCCTTTCTTTGTTCTTTTATTTTTTAATTTTTTTTATATTCTTATATCTTTTTTCTCTGTTTCTTTGCGTTTTCTTTTTTCTTTCTTTTTTTTTTTTTTTTTTTTTTTTTGTCCATTTACTCCTTCGCCGTTTTCCTTTCTTTGTTCTTTTATTTTTTAATTTTTTTTATATTCTTATATCTTTTTTCTTTTTTCTTTGCGTTTTCTTTTTTCTTTCTTTCTTTTTTTTTTTTTTTTTTTTGTCTATTTACTCCTTCGCCGTTTTCCTTTCTTTGTTCTTTTATTTTTTAATTTTTTTATATTCTTATATCTTTTTTCTCTGTTTCTTTGCGTTTTCTTTTTTCTTTCTTTTTTTTTTTTTTTTTTTTTTTGTCCATTTACTCCTTCGCCGTTTTCCTTTCTTTGTTCTTTTATTTTTATTTTTTTTTATATTCTTATATTTTTTTTCTCTGTTTCTTTGCGTTTTCTTTTTTCTTTCTTTTTTTTTTTTTTTGTCCATTTACTCCTTCGCCGTTTTCCTTTCTTTGTTCTTTTATTTTTTAATTTTTTTAAATTTCTTATATCGTTTTTCTCTCTTTCTTTGCGTATTCTTTCTTCTTTCTTTTCTTTTTTTTTTTTTTTTTTTTTTGTCCATTTACTCCTTCGCCGTTTTTCCTTTCTTTGTTCTTTTATTTTTTAATTTTTTTTTATATTCTTATATCTTTTTTCTCTCTTTCTTTGCCTTTTCTTTTTTCTTTCTTATTTATTTTTTTTTTTTTTTGTCCATTTACTCCTTCCCCGTTTTCCTTTCTTTGTTCTTTTATTTTTTAATTTTTTTTATATTCTTATATCTTTTTTCTCTGTTTCTTTGCGTTTTCTTTTTTCTTTCTTTTTTTTTTTTTTTTTTTTGTCCATTTACTCCTTCGCCGTTTTCCTTTCTTTGTTCTTTTATTTCTTAATTTTTTTTATATTCTTATATCTTTTTCCTCTCATTCTTTGCGTTTTCTTTTTTCTTTCTTATTTTTTTTTTTTTTTGTCCATTTACTCCTTCGCCGTTTTCCTTTCTTTGTTCTTTTATTTTTTAATTTTTTTTATATTCTTATATCTTTTTTCTTTTTCTTTGCGTTTTCTTTTTTCTTTCTTTCTTTTTTTTTTTTTTTTTTGTCCATTTACTCCTTCCCCGTTTTCCTTTCTTTGTTCTTTTATTTTTATTTTTTTTTATATTCTTATATCTTTTTTCTCTGTTTCTTTGCGTTTTCTTTTTTCTTTCTTTTTTTTTTTTTTGTCCATTTACTCCTTCGCCGTTTTCCTTTCTTTGTTCTTTTATTTTTTAATTTTTTAAAATTCTTATATCGTTTTTCTCTCTTTCTTTGCGTATTCTTTCTTCTTTCTTTTCTTTTTTTTTTTTTTTTTTTGTCCATTTACTCCTTCGCCGTTTTCCTTTCTTTGTTCTTTTATTTTTTAATTTTTTTTTATATTCTTATATCTTTTTTCTCTCTTTCTTTGCGTTTTCTTTTTTCTTTCTTATTTATTTTTTTTTTTTTGTCCATTTACTCCTTCCCCGTTTTCCTTTCTTTGTTCTTTTATTTTTTAATTTTTTTTATATTCTTATATCTTTTTTCTCTGTTTCTTTGCGTTTTCTTTTTTCTTTCTTTTTTTTTTTTTTTTTTTTTTTTGTCCATTTACTCCTTCGCCGTTTTCCTTTCTTTGTTCTTTTATTTTTTAATTTTTTTTATATTCTTATATCTTTTTTCTTTCATTCTTTGCGTTTTCTTTTTTCTTTCTTATTTTTTTTTTTTTGTCCATTTACTCCTTCGCCGTTTTCCTTTCTTTGTTCTTTTATTTTTTAATTTTTTTTATATTCTTATATCTTTTTTCTTTTTCTTTGCGTTTTCTTTTTTCTTTCTTACTTTTTTTTTTTTTTTTTTTGTCCATTTACTCCTTCCCCGTTTTCCTTTCTTTGTTCTTTTATTTTTATTTTTTTTTATATTCTTATATCTTTTTTCTCTGTTTCTTTGCCTTTTCTTTTTTCTTTCTTTTTTTTTTTTTTGTCCATTTACTCCTTCGCCGTTTTCCTTTCTTTGTTCTTTTATTTTTTAATTTTTTTTATATTCTTATATCTTTTTTCTCTGTTTCTTTGCGTTTTCTTTTTTCTTTCTTTTTTTTTTTTTTTTTTTTTTTTGTCCATTTACTCCTTCGCCGTTTTCCTTTCTTTGTTCTTTTATTTTTATTTTTTTTTATATTCTTATATCTTTTTTCTCTGTTTCTTTGCGTTTTCTTTTTTCTTTCTTTTTTTTTTTTTTTTGTCCATTTACTCCTTCGCCGTTTTCCTTTCTTTGTTCTTTTATTTTTTAATTTTTTTAAAATTCTTATATCGTTTTTCTCTCTTTCTTTGCGTATTCTTTCTTCTTTCTTTTCTTTTTTTTTTTTTTTTTTTTTTTGTCCATTTACTCCTTCGCCGTTTTCCTTTCTTTGTTCTTTTATTTTTTAATTTTTTTTTATATTCTTATATCTTTTTTCTCTCTTTCTTTGCGTTTTCTTTTTTCTTTCTTATTTATTTTTTTTTTTTTTGTGCATTTACTCCTTCGCCGTTTTCCTTTCTTTGTTCTTTTATTTTTCAATTTTTTTTATATTCTTATATCTTTTTTCTTTTTTCTTTGCGTTTTCTTTTTTCTTTCTTTCTTTTTTTTTTTTGTCCATTTACTCCTTCCCCGTTTTCCTTTCTTTGTTCTTTTATTTTTTAATTTTTTTTATATTCTTATATCTTTTTTCTCTCATTCTTTGCGTTTTCATTTTTCTTTCTTTTTTTTTTTTTTTTTTTTTGTCCATTTACTCCTTCGCCGTTTTCCTTTCTTTGTTCTTTTATTTCTTAATTTTTTTTATATTCTTATATCTTTTTCCTCTCATTCTTTGCGTTTTCTTTTTTCTTTCTTATTTTTTTTTTTTTTGTCCATTTACTCCTTCGCCGTTTTCCTTTCTTTGTTCTTTTATTTTTTAATTTTTTTTATATTCTTATATCTTTTTTCTTTTTCTTTGCGTTTTCTTTTTTCTTTCTTTCTTTTTTTTTTTTTTTTTGTCCATTTACTCCTTCCCCGTTTTCCTTTCTTTGTTCTTTTATTTTTATTTTTTTTTATATTCTTATATCTTTTTTCTCTGTTTCTTTGCGTTTTCTTTTTTCTTTCTTTTTTTTTTTTTTTGTCCATTTACTCCTTCGCCGTTTTCCTTTCTTTGTTCTTTTATTTTTTAATTTTTTTTATATTCTTATATCTTTTTTCTCTGTTTCTTTGCGTTTTCTTTTTTCTTTCTTTTTTTTTTTTTTTTTTTTTTTGTCCATTTACTCCTTCGCCGTTTTCCTTTCTTTGTTCTTTTATTTTTATTTTTTTTTATATTCTTATATCTTTTTTCTCTGTTTCTTTGCATTTTCTTTTTTCTTTCTTTTTTTTTTTTTTTTTGTCCATTTACTCCTTCGCCGTTTTCCTTTCTTTGTTCATTTATTTTTTAATTTTTTAAAATTCTTATATCGTTTTTCTCTCTTTCTTTGCGTATTCTTTCTTCTTTCTTTTCTTTTTTTTTTTTTTTTTTTTTTGTCCATTTACTCCTTCGCCGTTTTCCTTTCTTTCTTCTTTTATTTTTTAATTTTTTTTTATATTCTTATATCTTTTTTCTCTCTTTCTTTGCGTTTTCTTTTTTCTTTCTTATTTATTTTTTTTTTTTGTCCATTTACTCCTTCCCCGTTTTCCTTTCTTTGTTCTTTTATTTTTTAATTTTTTTTATATTCTTATATCTTTTTTCTCTGTTTCTTTGCGTTTTCTTTTTTCTTTCTTTTTTTTTTTTTTTTTTTTTTTTGTCCATTTACTCCTTCGCCGTTTTCCTTTCTTTGTTCTTTTATTTTTTAATTTTTTTTATATTCTTATATCTTTTTTCTTTCATTCTTTGCGTTTTCTTTTTTCTTTCTTATTTTTTTTTTTTTTGTCCATTTACTCCTTCGCCGTTTTCCTTTCTTTGTTCTTTTATTTTTTAATTTTTTTTATATTCTTATATCTTTTTTCTTTTTCTTTGCGTTTTCTTTTTTCTTTCTTTCTTTTTTTTTTTTTTTTTTTTTGTCCATTTACTCCTTCCCCGTTTTCCTTTCTTTGTTCTTTTATTTTTATTTTTTTTTATATTCTTATATCTTTTTTCTCTGTTTCTTTGCCATTTCTTTTTTCTTTCTTTTTTTTTTTTTTTGTCCATTTACTCCTTCGCCGTTTTCCTTTCTTTGTTCTTTTATTTTTTAATTTTTTTTATATTCTTATATCTTTTTTCTCTGTTTCTTTGCGTTTTCTTTTTTCTTTCTTTTTTTTTTTTTTTTTTTTTTTTGTCCATTTACTCCTTCGCCGTTTTCCTTTCTTTGTTCTTTTATTTTTATTTTTTTTTATATTCTTATATCTTTTTCTCTGTTTCTTTGCGTTTTCTTTTTTCTTTCTTTTTTTTTTTTTTTGTCCATTTACTCCTTCGCCGTTTTCCTTTCTTTGTTCTTTTATTTTTTAATTTTTTTAAAATTCTTATATCGTTTTTCTCTCTTTCTTTGCGTATTCTTTCTTCTTTCTTTTCTTTTTTTTTTTTTTTTTTTTTTGTCCATTTACTCCTTCGCCGTTTTCCTTTCTTTGTTCTTTTATTTTTTAATTTTTTTTATATTCTTATATCTTTTTTCTTTTTTCTTTGCGTTTTCTTTTTTCTATCTTTCTTTTTTTTTTTTTTTTTTTGTCCATTTACTCCTTCGCCGTTTTCCTTTCTTTGTTCTTTTATTTTTTAATTTTTTTTATATTCTTATATATTTTTCCTCTCATTCTTTGCGTTTTCTTTTTTCTTTCTTATTTTTTTTTTTGTCCATTTACTCCTTCGCCGTTTTCCTTTCTTTGTTCTTTTATTTTTTAATTTTTTTTATATTCTTATATCTTTTTTCTCTGTTTCTTTGCGTTTTCTTTTTTCTTTCTTTTTTTTTTTTGTCCATTTACTCCTTCCCCGTTTTCCTTTCTTTGTTCTTTTATTTTTAATTTTTTTTTATATTCTTATATCTTTTTTCTCTCTTTCTTTGCGTTTTCTTTTTTCTTTCTTATTTATTTTTTTTTTTTTTTTGTCCATTTACTCCTTCGCCGTTTTCCTTTCTTTGTTCTTTTATTTTTTAATTTTTTTTTATATTCTTATATCTTTTTTCTCTCTTTCTTTGCGTTTTCTTTTTTCTTTCTTATTTATTTTTTTTTTTTTGTCCATTTACTCCTTCGCCGTTTTCCTTTCTTTGTTCTTTTATTTTTTAATTTTTTTTATATTCTTATATCTTTTTTCTCTCATTCTTTGCGTTTTCTTTTTTCTTTCTAATTTTTTTTTTTTTTGTCCATTTACTGCTTCGCCGTTTTCCTTTCTTTGTTCTTTTATTTTTTAATTTTTTTTATATTCTTATATCTTTTTTCTTTTTTCTTTGCGTTTTCTTTTTTCTTTCTTTCTTTTTTTTTTTTTTTTTTTTTGTCCATTTACTCCTTCGCCGTTTTCCTTTCTTTGTTCTTTTATTTTTATTTTTTTTTATATTCTTATATCTTTTTTCTCTGTTTCTTTGCGTTTTCTTTTTTCTTTCTTATTGTTTTTTTGTCCATTTACTCCTTCGCCGGTTTCCTTTCTTTGTTCATTATTTTTTAATTTTTTTTATATTCTTATATCTTTTTTCTCTCTTTCTTTGCGTTTTCTTTTTTCTTTCTTATTTATTTTTTTTTTTTTTGTCCATTTACTCCTTCCCCGTTTTCCTTTCTTTGTTCTTTTATTTTTATTTTTTTTTATATTCTTATATCTTTTTTCTCTGTTTCTTTGCGTTTTCTTTTTTCTTTCTTTTTTTTTTTTTGTCCATTTACTCCTTCGCCGTTTTCCTTTCTTTGTTCTTTTATTTTTTAATTTTTTTTATATTCTTATATCTTTTTTCTCTGTTTCTTTGCGTTTTCTTTTTTCTTTCTTTTTTTTTTTTTTTTTTTTTTTTGTCCATTTACTCCTTCGCCGTTTTCCTTTGTTTGTTCTTTTATTTTTATTTTTTTTTATATTCTTATATTTTTTTTCTCTGTTTCTTTGCGTTTTTTTTTTCTTTCTTTTTTTGTCCATTTACTCCTTCGCCGTTTTCCTTTCTTTGTTCTTTTATTTTTTAATTTTTTTAAATTTCTTATATCTTTTTTCTCTCTTTCTTTGCGTTTTCTTTTTTCTTTCTTATTTATTTTTTTTTTTTTTTTGTCCATTTACTCCTTCCCCGTTTTCCTTTCTTTGTTCTTTTATTTTTTAATTTTTTTTATATTCTTATATGTTTTTTCTCTCATTCTTTGCGTTTTCATTTTTCTTTCTTTTTTTTTTTTTTTTTTTTTTTGTCCATTTACTCCTTCGCCGTTTTCCTTTCTTTGTTCTTTTATTTCTTAATTTTTTTTATATTCTTATATCTTTTTCCTCTCATTCTTTGCGTTTTCTTTTTTCTTTCTTATTTTTTTTTTTTTTTTGTCCATTTACTCCTTCGCCGTTTTCCTTTCTTTGTTCTTTTTTTTTTAATATTTTTTATATTCTTATATCTTTTTTCTCTGTTTCTTTGCGTTTTCATTTTTCTTTTTTTTTTTTTTTTTGTCCATTTACTCCTTCCCCGTTTTCCTTTCTTTGTTCTTTTATTTTTTAATTTTTTTTTATATTCTTATATCTTTTTTCTCTCTTTCTTTGCGTTTTCTTTTTTCTTTCTTATTTATTTTTTTTTTTTTTTGGCCATTTACTCCTTCGCCGTTTTCCTTTCTTTGTTCTTTTATTTTTTAATTTTTTTTTATATTCTTATATCTTTTTTCTCTCTTTCTTTGCGTTTTCTTTTTTCTTTCTTATTTATTTATTTTTTTTTTGTCCATTTACTCCTTCGCCTTTTTTCCTTTCTTTGTTCTTTTATTTTTTAATTTTTTTTATATTCTTATATCTTTTTTCTCTGTTTCTTTAAGTTTTCTTTTTTCTTTCTTTTTTTTTTTTTTTTTTTTTTTGTCCATTTACTCCTTCGCCGTTTTCCTTTCTTTGTTCTTTTATTTTTTAATTTTTTTAAATTTCTTATATCGTTTTTCTATCTTTCTTTGCGTATTCTTTCTTCTTTCTTTTCTTTTTTTTTTTTTTTTTGTCCATTTACTCCTTCGCCGTTTTTCCTTTCTTTGTTCTTTTATTTTTTAATTTTTTTTTATATTCTTATATCTTTTTTCTCTCTTTCTTTGCGTTTTCTTTTTTCTTTCTTATTTATTTTTTTTTTTTTTTGTCCATTTACTCCTTCCCCGTTTTCCTTTCTTTGTTCTTTTATTTTTTAATTTTTTTATATTCTTATATCTTTTTTCTCTGTTTCTTTGCGTTTTCTTTTTTCTTTCTTTCTTTTTTTTTTTTTTTGTCCATTTACTCCTTCGCCGTTTTCCTTTCTTTGTTCTTTTATTTTTTAATTTTTTTTATATTCTTATATCTTTTTTCTCGGTTTCTTTGCGTTTTCTTTTTTCTTTCTTTTTTTTTTTTTTTTATTTTGTCCATTTACTCCTTCGCCGTTTTCCTTTCTTTGTTCTTTTATTTTTATTTTTTTTTATATTCTTATATTTTTTTTCTCTGTTTCTTTGCCTTTTCTTTTTTCTTTCTTTTTTTTTTTTTTTTTGTCCATTTACTCCTTCGCCGTTTTCCTTTCTTTGTTCTTTTATTTTTTAATTTTTTTAAATTTCTTATATCGTTTTTCTCTCTTTCTTTGCGTATTCTTTCTTCTTTCTTATTTTTTTTTTTTTTTTGTCCATTTACTCCTTCGCCGTTTTCCTTTCTTTGTTCTTTTATTTTTTAATTTTTTTTATATTCTTATATCTTTTTTCTCTCATTCTTTGCGTTTTCTTTTTTCTTTCTTATTTTTTTTTTTTTTGTCCATTTACTCCTTCGCCGTTTTCCTTTCTTTGTTCCTTTATTTTTTAATTTTTTTTATATTCTTATATCTTTTTTCTTTTTTCTTTGCGTTTTCTTTTTTCTTTCTTTCTTTTTTTTTTTTTTGTGCATTTACTCCTTCCCCGTTTTCCTTTCTTTGTTCTTTTATTTTTTAATTTTTTTTATATTCTTATATCTTTTTTCTCTCATTCTTTGCGTTTTCATTTTTCTTTCTTTTTTTTTTTTTTTTTTTTTTGTCCATTTACTCCTTCGCCGTTTTCCTTTCTTTGTTCTTTTATTTCTTAATTTTTTTTATATTCTTATATCTTTTTCCTCTCATTCTTTGCGTTTTCTTTTTTCTTTCTTATTTTTTTTTTTTGTCCATTTACTCCTTCGCCGTTTTCCTTTCTTTGTTCTTTTATTTTTTAATTTTTTTTATATTCTTATATCTTTTTTCTTTTTTCTTTGCGTTTTCTTTTTTCTTTCTTTCTTTTTTTTTTTTTTTTGTCCATTTACTCCTTCGCCGTTTTCCTTTCTTTGTTCTTTTATTTTTTAATTTTTTTTATATTCTTATATCTTTTTTCTCTCATTCTTTGCGTTTTCTTTTTTCTTTCTTTCTTTTTTTTTTTTGTCCATTTACTCCTTCGCCGTTTTCCTTTCTTTGTTCTTTTATTTTTTAATTTTTTTTATATTCTTATATATTTTTCCTCTCATTCTTTGCGTTTTCTTTTTTCTTTCTTATTTCTTTTTTTTTTTTTTTGTCCATTTACTCCTTCGCCGTTTTCCTTTCTTTGTTCTTTTATTTTTTAATTTTTTTTATATTCTTATATCTTTTTTCTTTGCGTTTTCTTTTTTCTTTCTTTCTTTTTTGTTTTTTTTTTGTCCATTTACTCCTTCCCCGTTTTCCTTTCTTTGTTCTTTTATTTTTTAATTTTTTTTTATATTCTTATATCTTTTTTCTCTCTTTCTTTGCGTTTTCTTTTTTCTTTCTTATTTATTTTTTTTTTTTTTGTCCATTTACTCCTTCGCCGTTTTCCTTTCTTTGTTCTTTTATTTTTTAATTTTTTTTTATATTCTTATATGTTTTTTCTCTCTTTCTTTGCGTTTTCTTTTTTCTTTCTTATTTATTTATTTTTTTTTTTTTGTCCATTTACTCCTTCGCCGTTTTCCTTTCTTTGTTCTTTTATTTTTTAATTTTTTTTATATTCTTACATCTTTTTTCTCGGTTTCTTTGCGTTTTCTTTTTTCTTTCTTTTTTTTTTTTTTTTTTTTTTTGTCCATTTACTCCTTCGCCGTTTTCCTTTCTTTGTTCTTTTATTTTTATTTTTTTTTATATTCTTATATTTTTTTTCTCTGTTTCTTTGCCTTTTCTTTTTTCTTTCTTTTTTTTTTTTTTTTTGTCCATTTACTCCTTCGCCGTTTTCCTTTCTTTGTTCTTTTATTTTTTAATTTTTTTAAATTTCTTATATCGTTTTTCTCTCTTTCTTTGCGTATTCTTTCTTCTTTCTTTTCTTTTTTTTTTTTTTTTGTCCATTTACTCCTTCGCCGTTTTTCCTTTCTTTGTTCTTTTATTTTTTAATTTTTTTTATATTCTTATATATTTTTCCTCTCATTCTTTGCGTTTTCTTTTTTCTTTCTTATTTTTTTTTTTTTGTCCATTTACTCCTTCGCCGTTTTCCTTTCTTTGTTCTTTTATTTTTTAATTTTTTTTATATTCTTATATCTTTTTTCTTTGCGTTTTCTTTTTTCTTTCTTTCTTTTTTTTTTTTTGTCCATTTACTCCTTCCCCGTTTTCCTTTCTTTGTTCTTTTATTTTTTAATTTTTTTTATATTCTTATATCTTTTTTCTCTGTTTCTTTGCGTTTTCTTTTTTCTTTCTTTTTTTTTTTTTTGGCCATTTACTCCTTCCCCGTTTTCCTTTCTTTGTTCTTTTATTTTTTAATTTTTTTTTATATTCTTATATCTTTTTTCTCTCTTTCTTTGCGTTTTCTTTTTTCTTTCTTATTTATTTTTTTTTTTTTGTCCATTTACTCCTTCGCCGTTTTCCTTTCTTTGTTCTTTTATTTTTTAATTTTTTTTTATATTCTTATATCTTTTTTCTCTGTTTCTTTGCGTTTTCTTTTTTCTTTCTTATTTATTTTTTATTTTTTTGTCCATTTACTCCTTCGCCGTTTTCCTTTCTTTGTTCTTTTATTTTTTAATTTTTTTAAATTTCTTATATCGTTTTTCTCTCTTTCTTTGCGTATTCTTTCTTCTTTCTTTTTTTTTTTTTTTTTTTTTGTCCATTTACTCCTTCGCCGTTTTTCCTTTCTTGGTTCTTTTATTTTTTAATTTTTTTTTATATTCTGATATCTTTTTTCTCTCTTTCTTTGCGTTTTCTTTTTTCTTTCTTATTTATTTTTTTTTTTTTTTGTCCATTTACTCCTTCCCCGTTTTCCTTTCTTTGTTCTTTTATTTTTTAATTTTTTTTATATTCTTATATCTTTTTTCTCTGTTTCTTTGCGTTTTCTTTTTTATTTCTTTTTTTTTTTTTTTTTTTTTTTTGTCCATTTACTCCTTCGCCGTTTTCCTTTCTTTGTTCTTTTATTTTTATTTTTTTTTATATTCTTATATCTTTTTTCTCTGTTTCTTTGCGTTTTCTTTTTTCTTTCTTATTTTTTTTTTGTGCATTTACTACTTCGCCGTTTTCCTTTCTTTGTTCTTTTATTTTTCAATTTTTTTTATATTCTTATATCTTTTTTCTTTTTTCTTTGCGTTTTCTTTTTTCTTTCTTTTTTTTTTTTTTTGTCCATTTACTCCTTCCCCGTTTTCCTTTCTTTGTTCGTTTATTTTTTAATTTTTTTTATATTCTTATATCTTTTTTCTCTCATTCTTTCCGTTTTCATTTTTCTTTCTTTTTTTTTTTTTTTTTTTTTGTCCATTTACTCCTTCGCCGTTTTCCTTTCTTTGTTCTTTTATCTTTTAATTTTTTTTATATTCTTATATATTTTTCCTCTCATTCTTTGCGTTTTCTTTTTTCTTTCTTATTTTTTTTTTTTTGTCCATTTACTCCTTCGCCGTTTTCCTTTCTTTGTTCTTTTATTTTTTAATTTTTTTTATATTCTTATATCTTTTTTCTTTTTTCTTTGCGTTTTCTTTTTTCTTTCTTTCTTTTTTTTTTTTTTTTTGTCCATTTACTCCTTCCCCGTTTTCCTTTCTTTGTTCTTTTATTTTTTAATTTTTTTTATATTCTTATATCTTTTTTCTCTGTTTCTTTGCGTTTTCTTTTTTCTTTCTTTTTTTTTTTGTCCATTTACTATATCCCCGTTTTCCTTTCTTTGTTCTTTTATTTTTTAATTTTTTTTTATATTCTTATATCTTTTTTCTCTCTTTCTTTGCGTTTTCTTTTTTCTTTCTTATTTATTTTTTTTTTTTTTTTTGTCCATTTACTCCTTCGCCGTTTTCCTTTCTTTGTTCTTTTATTTTTTAATTTTTTTTTATATTCTTATATCTTTTTTCTCTCTTTCTTTGCGTTTTCTTTTTTCTTTCTTATTTATTTTTTTTTTTTTTTGTCCATTTACTCCTTCGCCGTTTTCCTTTCTTTGTTCTTTTATTTTTTAATTTTTTTTATATTCTTATATCTTTTTTCTCTCATTCTTTGCGTTTTCTTTTTTCTTTCTTATTTTTTTTTTTTTTTTGTCCATTTACTCCTTCGCCGTTTTCCTTTCTTTGTTCTTTTATTTTTTAATTTTTTTTATATTCTTATATCTTTTTTCTTTTTTCTTTGCGTTTTCTTTTTTCTTTCTTTCTTTCTTTTTTTTTTTTTTTTGTCCATTTACTCCTTCCCCGTTTTCCTTTCTTTGTTCTTTTATTTTTATTTTTTTTTATATTCTTATATCTTTTTTCTCTGTTTCTTTGCGTTTTTTTTTTCTTTCTTTTTTTTTTTTTTTGTCCATTTACTCCTTCGCCGTTTTCCTTTCTTTGTTCTTTTATTTTTTAATTTTTTTTATATTCTTATATCTTTTTTCTCTCATTCTTTCCGTTTTCATTTTTCTTTGTTTTTTTTTTTGTTTTTTTTTGTCCATTTACTCCTTCGCCGTTTTCCTTTCTTTGTTCTTTTATCTTTTAATTTTTTTTATATTCTTATATATTTTTCCTCTCATTCTTTGCGTTTTCTTTTTTCTTTCTTATTTTTTTTTTTTTGTCCATTTACTCCTTCGCCGTTTTCCTTTCTTTGTTCTTTTATTTTTTAATTTTTTTTATATTCTTATATCTTTTTTCTTTTTTCTTTGCGTTTTCTTTTTTCTTTCTTTCTTTTTTTTTTTTTTTTTGTCCATTTACTCCTTCCCCGTTTTCCTTTCTTTGTTCTTTTATTTTTTAATTTTTTTTATATTCTTATATCTTTTTTCTCTGTTTCTTTGCGTTTTCTTTTTTCTTTCTTTTTTTTTTTTGTCCATTTACTATTTCCCCGTTTTCCTTTCTTTGTTCTTTTATTTTTTAATTTTTTTTTATATTCTTATATATTTTTTCTCTCTTTCTTTGCGTTTTCTTTTTTCTTTCTTATTTATTTTTTTTTTTTTTTGTCCATTTACTCCTTCGCCGTTTTCCTTTCTTTGTTCTTTTATTTTTTAATTTTTTTTTATATTCTTATATCTTTTTTCTCTCTTTCTTTGCGTTTTCTTTTTTCTTTCTTATTTATTTTTTTTTTTTTGTCCATTTACTCCTTCGCCGTTTTCCTTTCTTTGTTCTTTTATTTTTTAATTTTTTTTATATTCTTATATCTTTTTTCTCTCATTCTTTGCGTTTTCTTTTTTCTTTCTTATTTTTTTTTTTTTTTGTCCATTTACTCCTTCGCCGTTTTCCTTTCTTTGTTCTTTTATTTTTTAATTTTTTTTATATTCTTATATCTTTTTTCTTTTTTCTTTGCGTTTTCTTTTTTCTTTCTTTCTTTCTTTTTTTTTTTTTTTGTCCATTTACTCCTTCCCCGTTTTCCTTTCTTTGTTCTTTTATTTTTATTTTTTTTTATATTCTTATATCTTTTTTCTCTGTTTCTTTGCGTTTTTTTTTTCTTTCTTTTTTTTTTTTTTTGTCCATTTACTCCTTCGCCGTTTTCGTTTCTTTGTTCTTTTATTTTTTAATTTTTTTTATATTCTTAAATCTTTTTTCTCTGTTTCTTTGCGTTTTCTTTTTTCTTTCTTTTTTTTTTTTTTTTTTTTTTTTTGTCCATTTACTCCTTCGCCGTTTTCCTTTCTTTGTTCTTTTATTTTTATTTTTTTTTATATTCTTATATTTTTTTTCTCTGTTTCTTTGCGTTTTCTTTTTTCGTTCTTTTTTTTTTTTTTTTGTCCATTTACTCCTTCGCCGTTTTCCTTTCTTTGTTCTTTTATTTTTTAATTTTTTTAAATTTCTTATATCGTTTTTCTCTCTTTCTTTGCGTATTCTTTCTTCTTTCTTTTCTTTTTTTTTTTTTTTTTGTCCATTTACACCTTCGCCGTTTTTCCTTTCTTTGTTCTTTTATTTTTTATTTTTTTTTATATTCTTATATCTTTTTTCTCTCTTTCTTTGCGTTTTCTTTTTTCTTTCTTATTTATTTTTTTTTTTTTTGTCCATTTACTCCTTCCCCGTTTTCCTTTCTTTTTTCTTTTATTTTTTAATTTTTTTTATATTCTTATATCTTTTTTCTCTGTTTCTTTGCGTTTTCTTTTTTCTTTCTTTTTTTTTTTTTTTTTTTTTTTGTCCATTTACTCCTTCGCCTTTTTCCTTTCTTTGTTCTTTTATTTTTATTTTTTTTTATATTCTTATATCTTTTTTCTCTCTTTCTTTGCGTTTTCTTTTTTCTTTCTTATTTTTTTTTTTTGTGCATTTACTCCTTCGCCGTTTTCCTTTCTTTGTTCTTTTATTTTTCAATTTTTTTTATATTCTTATATCTTTTTTCTTTTTTCTTTGCGTTTTCTTTTTTCTTTCTTTCTTTTTTTTTTTTGTCCATTTACTCCTTCCCCGTTTTCCTTTCTTTGTTCTTTTATTTTTTAATTTTTTTTATATTCTTATATCTTTTTTCTCTCATTCTTTGCGTTTTCATTTTTCTTTCTTTTTTTTTTTTTTTTTTTTTTGTCCATTTACTCCTTCGCCGTTTTCCTTTCTTTGTTCTTTTATTTCTTAATTTTTTTTATATTCTTATATCTTTTTCTTCTCATTCTTTGCGTTTTCTTTTTTCTTTCTTATTTTTTTTTTTTTTGTCCATTTACTCCTTCGCAGTTTTCCTTTCTTTGTTCTTTTATTTTTTAATTTTTTTTATATTCTTATATCTTTTTTCTCTGTTTCTTTGCGTTTTCTTTTTTCTTTTTTTTTTTTTTTTGTCCATTTACTCCTTCCCCGTTTTCCTTTCTTTGTTCTTTTATTTTTTAATTTTTTTTTATATTCTTATATCTTTTTTCTCTCTTTCTTTGCGTTTTCTTTTTTCTTTCTTATTTATTTTTTTTTTTTTTTGTCCATTTACTCCTTCGCCGTTTTCCTTTCTTTGTTCTTTTATTTTTTAATTTTTTTTTATATTCTTATATCTTTTTTCTCTCTTTCTTTGCGTTTTCTTTTTTCTTTCTTATTTATTTTTTTTTTTTTTGTCCATTTACTCCTTCGCCGTTTTCCTTTCTTTGTTCTTTTATTTTTTAATTTTTTTTATATTCTTATATCTTTTTTCTCTGTTTCTTTGCGTTTTCTTTTTTCTTTCTTTTTTTTTTTTTTTTTTTTTTTGTCCATTTACTCCTTCGCCGTTTTCCTTTCTTTGTTCTTTTATTTTTATTTTTTTTTATATTCTTATATTTTTTTTCTCTGTTTCTTTGCGTTTTCTTTTTTCTTATTTTTTTTTTTTTTTTTTGTCCATTTACTCCTTCGCCGTTTTCCTTTCTTTGTTCTTTTATTTTTTAATTTTTTTTTATATTCTTATATCGTTTTTCTATCTTTCTTTGCGTTTTCTTTTTTCTTTCTTATTTATTTTTTTTTTTTTGTCCATTTACTCCTTCGCCGTTTTCCTTTCTTTGTTCTTTTATTTTTTAATTTTTTTTATATTCTTATATCTTTTTTCTCTCATTCTTTGCGTTTTCTTTTTTCTTTCTTATTTTTTTTTTTTTTTTGTCCATTTACTCCTTCGCCGTTTTCCTTTCTTTGTTCTTTTATTTTTTAATTTTTTTTATATTCTTATATCTTTTTTCTTTTTTCTTTGCGTTTTCTTTTTTCTTTCTTTCTTTCTTTTTTTTTTTTTTTTTGTCCATTTACTCCTTCCCCGTTTTCCTTTCTTTGTTCTTTTATTTTTATTTTTTTTTATATTCTTATATCTTTTTTCTCTGTTTCTTTGCGTTTTTTTTTTCTTTCTTTTTTTTTTTTTTGTCCATTTACTCCTTCGCCGTTTTCCTTTCTTTGTTCTTTTATTTTTTAATTTTTTTTATATTCTTATATCTTTTTTCTCTCATTCTTTCCGTTTTCATTTTTCTTTGTTTTTTTTTTTGTTTTTTTTTGTCCATTTACTCCTTCGCCGTTTTCCTTTCTTTGTTCTTTTATCTTTTAATTTTTTTTATATTCTTATATATTTTTCCTCTCATTCTTTGCGTTTTCTTTTTTCTTTCTTATTTTTTTTTTTTTGTCCATTTACTCCTTCGCCGTTTTCCTTTCTTTGTTCTTTTATTTTTTAATTTTTTTTATATTCTTATATCTTTTTTCTTTTTTCTTTGCGTTTTCTTTTTTCTTTCTTTCTTTTTTTTTGTCCATTTACTATTTCCCCGTTTTCCTTTCTTTGTTCTTTTATTTTTTAATTTTTTTTTATATTCTTATATCTTTTTTCTCTCTTTCTTTGCGTTTTCTTTTTTCTTTCTTATTTATTTTTTTTTTTTTTTGTCCATTTACTCCTTCGCCGTTTTCCTTTCTTTGTTCTTTTATTTTTTAATTTTTTTTTATATTCTTATATCTTTTTTCTCTCATTCTTTGCGTTTTCTTTTTTCTTTCTTATTTATTTTTTTTTTTTTTGTCCATTTACTCCTTCGCCGTTTTCCTTTCTTTGTTCTTTTATTTTTTAATTTTTTTTATATTCTTATATCTTTTTTCTCTCATTCTTTGCGTTTTCTTTTTTCTTTCTTATTTTTTTTTTTTTTTTGTCCATTTACTCCTTCGCCGTTTTCCTTTCTTTGTTCTTTTATTTTTTAATTTTTTTTATATTCTTATATCTTTTTTCTTTTTTCTTTGCGTTTTCTTTTTTCTTTCTTTCTTTCTTTTTTTTTTTTTTTTGTCCATTTACTCCTTCCCCGTTTTCCTTTTTTTGTTCTTTTATTTTTATTTTTTTTTATATTCTTATATCTTTTTTCTCTGTTTCTTTGCGTTTTTTTTTTCTTTCTTTTTTTTTTTTTTTGTCCATTTACTCCTTCGCCGTTTTCCTTTCTTTGTTCTTTTATTTTTTAATTTTTTTTATATTCTTATATCTTTTTTCTCTGTTTCTTTGCGTTTTCTTTTTTCTTTCTTTTTTTTTTTTTTTTTTTTTTTTTTGTCCATTTACTCCTTCGCCGTTTTCCTTTCTTTGTTCTTTTATTTTTATTTTTTTTTATATTCTTATATTTTTTTTCTCTGTTTCTTTGCGTTTTCTTTTTTCGTTCTTTTTTTTTTTTTTTGTCCATTTACTCCTTCGCCGTTTTCCTTTCTTTGTTCTTTTATTTTTTAATTTTTTTAAATTTCTTATATCGTTTTTCTCTCTTTCTTTGCGTATTCTTTCTTCTTTCTTTTCTTTTTTTTTTTTTTTTTGTCCATTTACACCTTCGCCGTTTTTCCTTTCTTTGTTCTTTTATTTTTTATTTTTTTTTATATTCTTATATCTTTTTTCTCTCTTTCTTTGCGTTTTCTTTTTTCTTTCTTATTTATTTATTTTTTTTTGTCCATTTACTCCTTCCCCGTTTTCCTTTCTTTTTTCTTTTATTTTTTAATTTTTTTTATATTCTTATATCTTTTTTCTCTGTTTCTTTGCGTTTTCTTTTTTCTTTCTTTTTTTTTTTTTTTTTTTTTTTTGTCCATTTACTCCTTCGCCTTTTTCCTTTCTTTGTTCTTTTATTTTTATTTTTTTTTATATTCTTATATCTTTTTTCTCTCTTTCTTTGCGTTTTCTTTTTTCTTTCTTATTTTTTTTTTTTGTGCATTTACTCCTTCGCCGTTTTCCTTTCTTTGTTCTTTTATTTTTCAATTTTTTTTATATTCTTATATCTTTTTTCTTTTTTCTTTGCGTTTTCTTTTTTCTTTCTTTCTTTTTTTTTTTTGTCCATTTACTCCTTCCCCGTTTTCCTTTCTTTGTTCTTTTATTTTTTAATTTTTTTTATATTCTTATATCTTTTTTCTCTCATTCTTTGCGTTTTCATTTTTCTTTCTTTTTTTTTTTTTTTTTTTTTTGTCCATTTACTCCTTCGCCGTTTTCCTTTCTTTGTTCTTTTATTTCTTAATTTTTTTTATATTCTTATATCTTTTTCTTCTCATTCTTTGCGTTTTCTTTTTTCTTTCTTATTTTTTTTTTTTTTGTCCATTTACTCCTTCGCCGTTTTCCTTTCTTTGTTCTTTTATTTTTTAATTTTTTTTATATTCTTATATCTTTTTTCTCTGTTTCTTTGCGTTTTCTTTTTTCTTTTTTTTTTTTTTTTGTCCATTTACTCCTTCCCCGTTTTCCTTTCTTTGTTCTTTTATTTTTTAATTTTTTTTTATATTCTTATATCTTTTTTCTCTCTTTCTTTGCGTTTTCTTTTTTCTTTCTTATTTATTTTTTTTTTTTTTTTGTCCATTTACTCCTTCGCCGTTTTCCTTTCTTTGTTCTTTTATTTTTTAATTTTTTTTTATATTCTTATATCTTTTTTCTCTCTTTCTTTGCGTTTTCTTTTTTCTTTCTTATTTCTTTTTTTTTTTTTTGTCCATTTACTCCTTCGCCGTTTTCCTTTCTTTGTTCTTTTATTTTTTAATTTTTTTTATATTCTTATATCTTTTTTCTCTCATTCTTTGCGTTTTCATTGTTCTTTCTTTTTTTTTTTTTTTTTTTTGTCCATTTACTCCTTCGCCGTTTTCCTTTCTTTGTTCTTTTATTTTTTAATTTTTTTTATATTCTTATATCTTTTTTCTTTTTCTTTGCGTTTTCTTTTTTCTTTCTTTCTTTTTTTTTTTTTTTTTGTCCATTTACTCCTTCGCCGTTTTCCTTTCTTTGTTCTTTTATTTTTTAATTTTTTTTATATTCTTATATCTTTTTTCTCTCATTCTTTGCGTTTTCTTTTTTCTTTCTTATTTTTTTTTTTTTGTCCATTTACTCCTTCGCCGTTTTCCTTTCTTTGTTCTTTTATTTTTTAATTTTTTTTATATCCTTATATATTTTTCCTCTCATTCTTTGCGTTTTCTTTTTTCTTTCTTATTTTTTTTTTTTTTTTGTCCATTTACTCCTTCGCCGTTTTCCTTTCTTTGTTCTTTTATTTTTTAATTTTTTTTATATTCTTATATCTTTTTTCTTTTTTCTTTGCGTTTTCTTTTTTCTTTCTTTCTTTTTTTTTTTTTTTTTGTCCATTTACTCCTTCGCCGTTTTCCTTTCTTTGTTCTTTTATTTTTTATTTTTTTTTTTATATTCTTATATCTTTTTTCTCTCTTTCTTTGCGTTTTCTTTTTTCTTTCTTATTTATTTTTTTTTTTTTTTGTCCATTTACTCCTTCGCCGTTTTCCTTTCTTTGTTCTTTTATTTTTTAATTTTTTTTATATTCTTATATCTTTTTTCTCTGTTTCTTTGCGTTTTCTTTTTTCTTTTTTTTTTTTTTTTTTTTTTTTTTTGTCCATTTACTCCTTCGCCGTTTTCCTTTCTTTGTTCTTTTATTTTTATTTTTTTTTATATTCTTATATTTTTTTTCTCTGTTTCTTTGCGTTTTCTTTTTTCTTTCTTTTTTTTTTTTTTGTCCATTTACTCCTTCGCCGTTTTCCTTTCTTTGTTCTTTTATTTTTTAATTTTTTTAAAATTCTTATATCGTTTTTCTCTCTTTCTTTGCGTATTCTTTCTTCTTTCTTTTCTTTTTTTTTTTTTTTTTTTTTGTCCATTTACTCCTTCGCCGTTTTCCTTTCTTTGTTCTTTTATTTTTTAATTTTTTTTTATATTCTTATATCTTTTTTCTCTCTTTCTTTGCGTTTTCTTTTTTCTTTCTTATTTATTTTTTTTTTTTTTGTCCATTTACTCCTTCGCCGTTTTCCTTTCTTTGTTCTTTTATTTTTTAATTTTTTTTATATTCTTATATCTTTTTTCTTTTTTCTTTGCGTTTTCTTTTTTCTTTCTTTCTTTTTTTTTTTTTTTGTCCATTTACTCCTTCGCCGTTTTCCTTTCTTTCTTCTTTTATTTTTTAATTTTTTTTATATTCTTATATATTTTTTCTCTCTTTCTTTGCGTTTACTTTTTTCTTTCTTATTTATTTTTTTTTGTCCATTTACTCCTTCGCCGTTTTCCTTTCTTTCTTCTTTTATTTTTTAATTTTTTTTATATTCTTATATCTTTTTTCTCTCTTTCTTTCCGTTTTCTTTTTTTTTTTTTTTTTTTTTTTGTCCATATACTCCTTCGCCGTTTTCCTTTCTTTCTTCTTTTATTTTTTAATTTTTTTTATATCCTTATATCTTTTTTCTCTCTTTTTTTGCGTTTTCTTTTTTCTTTCTTATTTTTTTTTTTTTTTTGTCCATTTACTCCTTCGCAGTTTTCCTTTCTTTGTTCTTTTATTTTTTAATTTTTTTTATATTCTTATATCTTTTTTATCACATTCTTTGCGTTTTCTTTTTTCTTTCTTATTTATTTTTTTTTTTTTTTGTCCATTTACTCCTTTGCCGTTTTCCTTTCTTTCTTCTTTTATTTTTTAATTTTTTTTATATTCTTATATCTTTTTTCTCTCTTTCTTTGCGTTTTCTTTTTTCTTTCTTATTTTTTTTTTTTTTTTTTGTCCATGTACTCCTTCGCCGTTTTCCTTTCTTTCTTCTTTTAATTTTTTAATTTTTTTTATATTCTTATATCTTTTTTCTCTCTTTCTTTGCGTTTACTTTTTTCTTTCTTATTTATTTTTTTTTGTCCATTTACTCCTTCGCCGTTTTCCTTTCTTTCTTCTTTTATTTTTTAATTTTTTTTATATTCTTATATATTTTTTCTCTCTTTCTTTGCGTTTTCTTTTTTTTTTTTTTTTTTTTTTTTTGTCCATTTACTCCTTCGCCGTTTTCCTTTCTTTCTTCTTTTATTTTTTAATTTTTTTTATATTCTTATATCTTTTTTCTCTCTTTCTTTGCGTTTTCTTTTTTTTTTTTTTTTTTTTTGTCCATTTACTCCTTCGCCGTTTTCCTTTCTTTCTTCTTTTATTTTTTAATTTTTTTTATATTCTTATATCTTTTTTCTCTCTTTCTTTGCGTTTTCTTTTTTTTTTTTTTTTTTTTTGTCCATTTACTCCTTCGCCGTTTTCCTTTCTTTGTTCTTTTATTTTTTAATTTTTTTTATATTCTTATATCTTTTTTCTCTCTTTCTTTGCGTTTTCTTTTTTTTTTTTTTTTTTTTTTTTTGTCCATTTACTCCTTCGCCGTTTTCCTTTCTTTCTTCTTTTATTTTTTAATTTTTTTTATATTCTTATATCTTTTTTCTCTCTTTCTTTGCGTTTTCTTTTTTTTTTTTTTTTTTTTTTTTTTGTCCATTTACTCCTTCGCCGTTTTCCTTTCTTTCTTCTTTTATTTTTTAATTTTTTTTATATTCTTATATCTTTTTTCTCTCTTTCTTTGCGTTTTCTTTTTTTTTTTTTTTTTTTTTTGTCCATTTACTCCTTCGCCGTTTTCCTTTCTTTCTTCTTTTATTTTTTAATTTTTTTTATATTCTTATATCTTTTTTCTCTCTTTCTTTGCGTTTTCTTTTTTTTTTTTTTTTTTTTTTTTTTGTCCATTTACTCCTTCGCCGTTTTCCTTTCTTTCTTCTTTTATTTTTTAATTTATTTTATATTCTTATATCTTTTTTCTCTCTTTCTTTGCGTTTACTTTTTTCTTTCTTATTTATTTTTTTTTGTCCATTTACTCCTTCGCCGTTTTCCTTTTTTTGTTCTTTTATTTTTTAATTTTTTTTATATTCTTATATCTTTTTTCTCTCTTTCTTTGCGTTTTCATTTTTCTTTCTTTTTTTTTTTTTTGTCTATTTACTCCTTCCCCGTTTTCCTTTCTTTGTTCTTTTATTTTTTAATTTTTTTTATATTCTTATATCTTTTTTCTCTGTTTCTTTGCGTTTTCTTTTTTCTTTCTTTTTTTTTTTTTTTTTTTTTTTGTCCATTTACTCCTTCGCAGTTTTCCTTTCTTTGTTCTTTCATTTTTTAATTTTTTTCATATTCTAATATCTTTTTTCTCTGTTTCTTTGCGTTTTCTTTTTTCTTTCTTTTTTTTTTTTTTTTTTTTTTTTTTTGTCCATTTACTCCTTCGCCGTTTTCCTTTCTTTGTTCTTTTATTTTTTAATTTTTTTAAATTTCTTATATCGTTTTTCTCTCTTTCTTTGCGTTTTCATTTTTCTTTCTTTTTTTTTTTTTTGTCTATTTACTCCTTCCCCGTTTTCCTTTCTTTGTTCTTTTATTTTTTAATTTTTTTTATATTCTTATATCTTTTTTCTCTGTTTCTTTGCGTTTTCTTTTTTCTTTCTTTTTTTTTTTTTTTTTTTTTTTTGTCCATTTACTCCTTCGCAGTTTTCCTTTCTTTGTTCTTTCATTTTTTAATTTTTTTCATATTCTAATATCTTTTTTCTCTCTTTCTTTGCGTTTCCTTTTTTCTTTCTTATTTATTTTTTTTTGTCCATTTACTCCTTCGCCGTTTTCCTTTCTTTGTTCTTTTATTTTTTAATTTTTTTAAATTTCTTATATCGTTTTTCTCTCTTTCTTTGCGTATTCTTTCTTCTTTCTTTTCTTTTTTTTTTTTTTTTGTCCATTTACACCTTCGCCGTTTTTCCTTTCTTTGTTCTTTTATTTTTTATTTTTTTTTATATTCTTATATCTTTTTTCTCTCTTTCTTTGCGTTTTCTTTTTTCTTTCTTATTTATTTATTTTTTTTTTGTCCATTTACTCCTTCCCCGTTTTCCTTTCTTTTTTCTTTTATTTTTTAATTTTTTTTATATTCTTATATCTTTTTTCTCTGTTTCTTTGCGTTTTCTTTTTTCTTTCTTTTTTTTTTTTTTTTTTTTTGTCCATTTACTCCTTCGCCTTTTTCCTTTCTTTGTTCTTTTATTTTTATTTTTTTTTATATTCTTATATCTTTTTTCTCTCTTTCTTTGCGTTTTCTTTTTTCTTTCTTATTTTTTTTTTTGTGCATTTACTCCTTCGCCGTTTTCCTTTCTTTGTTCTTTTATTTTTCAATTTTTTTTATATTCTTATATCTTTTTTCTTTTTTCTTTGCGTTTTCTTTTTTCTTTCTTTCTTTTTTTTTTTTGTCCATTTACTCCTTCCCCGTTTTCCTTTCTTTGTTCTTTTATTTCTTAATTTTTTTTATATTCTTATATCTTTTTTCTCTCATTCTTTGCGTTTTCATTTTTCTTTCTTTTTTTTTTTTTTTTTTTTTTGTCCATTTACTCCTTCGCCGTTTTCCTTTCTTTGTTCTTTTATTTCTTAATTTTTTTTATATTCTTATATCTTTTTCTTCTCATTCTTTGCGTTTTCTTTTTTCTTTCTTATTTTTTTTTTTTTTGTCCATTTACTCCTTCGCCGTTTTCCTTTCTTTGTTCTTTTATTTTTTAATTTTTTTTATATTCTTATATCTTTTTTCTCTGTTTCTTTGCGTTTTCTTTTTTCTTTTTTTTTTTTTTTTGTCCATTTACTCCTTCCCCGTTTTCCTTTCTTTGTTCTTTTATTTTTTAATTTTTTTTTATATTCTTATATCTTTTTTCTCTCTTTCTTTGCGTTTTCTTTTTTCTTTCTTATTTATTTTTTTTTTTTTTTTGTCCATTTACTCCTTCGCCGTTTTCCTTTCTTTGTTCATTTATTTTTTAATTTTTTTTTATATTCTTATATCTTTTTTCTCTCTTTCTTTGCGTTTTCTTTTTTCTTTCTTATTTCTTTTTTTTTTTTTTGTCCATTTACTCCTTCGCCGTTTTCCTTTCTTTGTTCTTTTATTTTTTAATTTTTTTTATATTCTTATATCTTTTTTCTCTGTTTCTTTGCGTTTTCTTTTTTCTTTCTTTTTTTTTTTTTTTTTTTTTTTGTCCATTTACTCCTTCGCCGTTTTCCTTTCTTTGTTCTTTTATTTTTATTTTTTTTTATATTCTTATATTTTTTTTCTCTGTTTCTTTGCGTTTTCTTTTTTCTTACTTTTTTTTTTTTTTTTTGTCCATTTACTCCTTCGCCGTTTTCCTTTCTTTGTTCTTTTATTTTTTAATTTTTTTAAATTTCTGATATCGTTTTTCTATCTTTCTTTGCGTATTCTTTCTTCTTTCTTTTCTTTTTTTTTTTTTTTTGTCCATTTACTCCTTCGCCGTTTTTCCTTTCTTTGTTCTTTTCTTTTTTAATTTTTTTTTATATTCTTATATCTTTTTTCTCTCTTTCTTTGCGTTTTCTTTTTTCTTTCTTATTTATTTTTTTTTTTTTGTCCATTTACTCCTTCCCCGTTTTCCTTTCTTTGTTCTTTTATTTTTCAATTTTTTTTATATTCTTATATCTTTTTTCTTTTTTCTTTGCGTTTTCTTTTTTCTTTCTTTCTTTTTTTTTTTTGTCCATTTACTCCTTCCCCGTTTTCCTTTCTTTGTTCTTTTATTTTTTAATTTTTTTTATATTCTTATATCTTTTTTCTCTCATTCTTTGCGTTTTCATTGTTCTTTCTTTTTTTTTTTTTTTTTTTTGTCCATTTACTCCTTCGCCGTTTTCCTTTCTTTGTTCTTTTATTTTTTAATTTTTTTTATATTCTTATATCTTTTTTCTTTTTCTTTGCGTTTTCTTTTTTCTTTCTTTCTTTTTTTTTTTTTTTTTGTCCATTTACTCCTTCGCCGTTTTCCTTTCTTTGTTCTTTTATTTTTTAATTTTTTTTATATTCTTATATCTTTTTTCTCTCATTCTTTGCGTTTTCTTTTTTCTTTCTTATTTTTTTTTTTTTGTCCATTTACTCCTTCGCCGTTTTCCTTTCTTTGTTCTTTTATTTTTTAATTTTTTTTATATCCTTATATATTTTTCCTCTCATTCTTTGCGTTTTCTTTTTTCTTTCTTATTTTTTTTTTTTTTTTGTCCATTTACTCCTTCGCCGTTTTCCTTTCTTTGTTCTTTTATTTTTTAATTTTTTTTATATTCTTATATCTTTTTTCTTTTTTCTTTGCGTTTTCTTTTTTCTTTCTTTCTTTTTTTTTTTTTTTTTGTCCATTTACTCCTTCCCCGTTTTCCTTTCTTTGTTCTTTTATTTTTTAATTTTTTTTATATTCTTATATCTTTTTTCTCTGTTTCTTTGCGTTTTCTTTTTTCTTTCTTTTTTTTTTTTTGTCCATTTACTCCTTCGCCGTTTTCCTTTCTTTGTTCTTTTATTTTTTATTTTTTTTTTATATTCTTATATCTTTTTTCTCTCTTTCTTTGCGTTTTCTTTTTTCTTTCTTATTTATTTATTTTTTTTTTTTGTCCATTTACTCCTTCGCCGTTTTCCTTTCTTTGTTCTTTTATTTTTTAATTTTTTTTATATTCTTATATCTTTTTTCTCTGTTTCTTTGCGTTTTCTTTTTTCTTTTTTTTTTTTTTTTTTTTTTTTTTTGTCCATTTACTCCTTCGCCGTTTTCCTTTCTTTGTTCTTTTATTTTTATTTTTTTTTATATTCTTATATTTTTTTTCTCTGTTTCTTTGCGTTTTCTTTTTTCTTTCTTTTTTTTTTTTTTGTCCATTTACTCCTTCGCCGTTTTCCTTTCTTTGTTCTTTTATTTTTTAATTTTTTTAAAATTCTTATATCGTTTTTCTCTCTTTCTTTGCGTATTCTTTCTTCTTTCTTTTCTTTTTTTTTTTTTTTTTTTTGTCCATTTACTCCTTCGCCGTTTTCCTTTCTTTGTTCTTTTATTTTTTAATTTTTTTTTATATTCTTATATCTTTTTTCTCTCTTTCTTTGCGTTTTCTTTTTTCTTTCTTATTTATTTTTTTTTTTTTTTGTCCATTTACTCCTTCGCCGTTTTCCTTTCTTTGTTCTTTTATTTTTTAATTTTTTTTATATTCTTATATCTTTTTTCTTTTTTCTTTGCGTTTTCTTTTTTCTTTCTTTCTTTTTTTTTTTTTTTGTCCATTTACTCCTTCGCCGTTTTCCTTTCTTTCTTCTTTTATTTTTTAATTTTTTTTATATTCTTATATATTTTTTCTCTCTTTCTTTGCGTTTACTTTTTTCTTTCTTATTTATTTTTTTTTGTCCATTTACTCCTTCGCCGTTTTCCTTTCTTTCTTCTTTTATTTTTTAATTTTTTTTATATTCTTATATCTTTTTTCTCTCTTTCTTTCCGTTTTCTTTTTTTTTTTTTTTTTTTTTTGTCCATATACTCCTTCGCCGTTTTCCTTTCTTTCTTCTTTTATTTTTTAATTTTTTTTATATCCTTATATCTTTTTTCTCTCTTTTTTTGCGTTTTCTTTTTTCTTTCTTATTTTTTTTTTTTTTTTGTCCATTTACTCCTTCGCAGTTTTCCTTTCTTTGTTCTTTTATTTTTTAATTTTTTTTATATTCTTATATCTTTTTTATCACATTCTTTGCGTTTTCTTTTTTCTTTCTTATTTATTTTTTTTTTTTTTGTCCATTTACTCCTTTGCCGTTTTCCTTTCTTTCTTCTTTTATTTTTTAATTTTTTTTATATTCTTATATCTTTTTTCTCTCTTTCTTTGCGTTTTCTTTTTTCTTTCTTATTTTTTTTTTTTTTTTTTGTCCATGTACTCCTTCGCCGTTTTCCTTTCTTTCTTCTTTTAATTTTTTAATTTTTTTTATATTCTTATATCTTTTTTCTCTCTTTCTTTGCGTTTACTTTTTTCTTTCTTATTTATTTTTTTTTGTCCATTTACTCCTTCGCCGTTTTCCTTTCTTTCTTCTTTTATTTTTTAATTTTTTTTATATTCTTATATATTTTTTCTCTCTTTCTTTGCGTTTTCTTTTTTTTTTTTTTTTTTTTTTTTGTCCATTTACTCCTTCGCCGTTTTCCTTTCTTTGTTCTTTTATTTTTTAATTTTTTTTATATTCTTATATCTTTTTTCTCTCTTTGCGTTTTCTTTTTTTTTTTTTTTTTTTTTTTTTGTCCATTTACTCCTTCGCCGTTTTCCTTTCTTTCTTCTTTTATTTTTTAATTTTTTTTATATTCTTATATCTTTTTTCTCTCTTTCTTTGCGTTTTCTTTTTTTTTTTTTTTTTTTTTTTTTTTGTCCATTTACTCCTTCGCCGTTTTCCTTTCTTTCTTCTTTTATTTTTTAATTTTTTTTATATTCTTATATCTTTTTTCTCTCTTTCTTTGCGTTTTCTTTTTTTTTTTTTTTTTTTTTTTGTCCATTTACTCCTTCGCCGTTTTCCTTTCTTTCTTCTTTTATTTTTTAATTTTTTTTATATTCTTATATCTTTTTTCCCTCTTTCTTTGCGTTTTCTTTTTTTTTTTTTTTTTTTTTTTTTGTCTATTTACTCCTTCGCCGTTTTCCTTTCTTTGTTCTTTTATTTTTTAATTTATTTTATATTCTTATATCTTTTTTCTCTCTTTCTTTGCGTTTACTTTTTTCTTTCTTATTTATTTTTTTTTGTCCATTTACTCCTTCGCCGTTTTCCTTTTTTTGTTCTTTTATTTTTTAATTTTTTTTATATTCTTATATCTTTTTTCTCTCTTTCTTTGCGTTTTCATTTTTCTTTCTTTTTTTTTTTTTTGTCTATTTACTCCTTCCCCGTTTTCCTTTCTTTGTTCTTTTATTTTTTAATTTTTTTTATATTCTTATATCTTTTTTCTCTGTTTCTTTGCGTTTTCTTTTTTCTTTCTTTTTTTTTTTTTTTTTTTTTTTTGTCCATTTACTCCTTCGCAGTTTTCCTTTCTTTGTTCTTTCATTTTTTAATTTTTTTCATATTCTAATATCTTTTTTCTCTGTTTCTTTGCGTTTTCTTTTTTCTTTCTTTTTTTTTTTTTTTTTTTTTTTTTTTGTCCATTTACTCCTTCGCCGTTTTCCTTTCTGTGTTCTTTTATTTTTAATTTTTTTTATATTCTTATATCTTTTTTCTCTCTTTCTTTGCGTTTCCTTTTTTCTTTCTTATTTATTTTTTTTTGTCCATTTACTCCTTTGCCGTTTTCCTTTCTTTCTTCTTTTATTTTTTAATTTTTTTATATTCTTATATCTTTTTTCTCTCTTTCTTTGCGTTTTCTTTTTTTTTTTTTTTTTTTTTTTTTGTCCATTTACTCCTTCGCCGTTTTCCTTTCTTTCTTCTTTTATTTTTTAATTTTGTTTATATTCTTATATCTTTTTTCTCTCTTTCTTTGCGTTTTCTTTTTTTTTTTTTTTTTTTTTTTTTTGTCCATTTACTCCTTCGCCGTTTTCCTTTCTTTCTTCTTTTATTTTTTAATTTTTTTTATATTCTTATATCTTTTTTCTCTCTTTCTTTGCGTTTTCTTTTTTTTTTTTTTTTTTTTTTTTTTGTCCATTTACTCCTTCGCCGTTTTCCTTTCTTTCTTCTTTTATTTTTTAATTTTTTTTATATTCTTATATCTTTTTTCTCTCTTTCTTTGCGTTTTCTTTTTTTTTTTTTTTTTTTTTTTGTCCATTTACTCCTTCGCCGTTTTCCTTTCTTTCTTCTTTTATTTTTTAATTTTTTTTATATTCTTTTATCTTTTTTCCCTCTTTCTTTGCGTTTTCTTTTTTTTTTTTTTTTTTTTTTTTTGTCTATTTACTCCTTCGCCGTTTTCCTTTCTTTGTTCTTTTATTTTTTAATTTATTTTATATTCTTATATCTTTTTTCTCTCTTTCTTTGCGTTTACTTTTTTCTTTCTTATTTATTTTTTTTTGTCCATTTACTCCTTCGCCGTTTTCCTTTTTTTGTTCTTTTATTTTTTAATTTTTTTTATATTCTTATATCTTTTTTCTCTCTTTCTTTGCGTTTTCATTTTTCTTTCTTTTTTTTTTTTTTGTCTATTTACTCCTTCCCCGTTTTCCTTTCTTTGTTCTTTTATTTTTTAATTTTTTTTATATTCTTATATCTTTTTTCTCTGTTTCTTTGCGTTTTCTTTTTTCTTTTTTTTTTTTTTTTTTTTTTTTTTTGTCCATTTACTCCTTCGCCGTTTTCCTTTCTTTGTTCTTTTATTTTTATTTTTTTTTATATTCTTATATTTTTTTTCTCTGTTTCTTTGCGTTTTCTTTTTTCTTTCTTTTTTTTTTTTTTGTCCATTTACTCCTTCGCCGTTTTCCTTTCTTTGTTCTTTTATTTTTTAATTTTTTTAAAATTCTTATATCGTTTTTCTCTCTTTCTTTGCGTATTCTTTCTTCTTTCTTTTCTTTTTTTTTTTTTTTTTTTTTTGTCCATTTACTCCTTCGCCGTTTTCCTTTCTTTCTTCTTTTATTTTTTAATTTTTTTTTATATTCTTATATCTTTTTTCTCTCTTTCTTTGCGTTTTCTTTTTTCTTTCTTATTTATTTTTTTTTTTTTTGTCCATTTACTCCTTCGCCGTTTTCCTTTCTTTGTTCTTTTATTTTTTAATTTTTTTTATATTCTTATATCTTTTTTCTTTTTTCTTTGCGTTTTCTTTTTTCTTTCTTTCTTTTTTTTTTTTTTTGTCCATTTACTCCTTCGCCGTTTTCCTTTCTTTCTTCTTTTATTTTTTAATTTTTTTTATATTCTTATATATTTTTTCTCTCTTTCTTTGCGTTTACTTTTTTCTTTCTTATTTATTTTTTTTTGTCCATTTACTCCTTCGCCGTTTTCCTTTCTTTCTTCTTTTATTTTTTAATTTTTTTTATATTCTTATATCTTTTTTCTCTCTTTCTTTCCGTTTTCTTTTTTTTTGTTTTTTTTTTTTTGTCCATATACTCCTTCGCCGTTTTCCTTTCTTTCTTCTTTTATTTTTTAATTTTTTTTATATCCTTATATCTTTTTTCTCTCTTTTTTTGCGTTTTCTTTTTTCTTTCTTATTTTTTTTTTTTTTTTGTCCATTTACTCCTTCGCAGTTTTCCTTTCTTTGTTCTTTTATTTTTTAATTTTTTTTATATTCTTATATCTTTTTTATCACATTCTTTGCGTTTTCTTTTTTCTTTCTTATTTATTTTTTTTTTTTTTGTCCATTTACTCCTTTGCCGTTTTCCTTTCTTTCTTCTTTTATTTTTTAATTTTTTTTATATTCTTATATCTTTTTTCTCTCTTTCTTTGCGTTTTCTTTTTTCTTTCTTATTTTTTTTTTTTTTTTTTGTCCATGTACTCCTTCGCCGTTTTCCTTTCTTTCTTCTTTTAATTTTTTAATTTTTTTTATATTCTTATATCTTTTTTCTCTCTTTCTTTGCGTTTACTTTTTTCTTTCTTATTTATTTTTTTTTGTCCATTTACTCCTTCGCCGTTTTCCTTTCTTTCTTCTTTTATTTTTTAATTTTATTTATATTCTTATATATTTTTTCTCTCTTTCTTTGCGTTTTCTTTTTTTTTTTTTTTTTTTTTTTTTGTCCATTTACTCCTTCGCCGTTTTCCTTTCTTTCTTCTTTTATTTTTTAATTTTTTTTATATTCTTATATCTTTTTTCTCTCTTTGCGTTTTCTTTTTTTTTTTTTTTTTTTTTGTCCATTTACTCCTTCGCCGTTTTCCTTTCTTTCTTCTTTTATTTTTTAATTTTTTTTATATTCTTATATCTTTTTTCTCTCTTTCTTTGCGTTTTCTTTTTTTTTTTTTTTTTTTTTGTCCATTTACTCCTTCGCCGTTTTCCTTTCTTTGTTCTTTTATTTTTTAATTTTTTTTATATTCTTATATCTTTTTTCTCTCTTTCTTTGCGTTTTCTTTTTTTTTTTTTTTTTTTTTTTTTTGTCCATTTACTCCTTCGCCGTTTTCCTTTCTTTCTTCTTTTATTTTTTAATTTTTTTTATATTCTTATATCTTTTTTCTCTCTTTCTTTGCGTTTTCTTTTTTTTTTTTTTTTTTTTTTTTTGTCCATTTACTCCTTCGCCGTTTTCCTTTCTTTCTTCTTTTATTTTTTAATTTTTTTTATATTCTTATATCTTTTTTCTCTCTTTCTTTGCGTTTTCTTTTTTTTTTTTTTTTTTTTTTTGTCCATTTACTCCTTCGCCGTTTTCCTTTCTTTCTTCTTTTATTTTTTAATTTTTTTTATATTCTTATATCTTTTTTCCCTCTTTCTTTGCGTTTTCTTTTTTTTTTTTTTTTTTTTTTTTTGTCTATTTACTCCTTCGCCGTTTTCCTTTCTTTGTTCTTTTATTTTTTAATTTATTTTATATTCTTATATCTTTTTTCTCTCTTTCTTTGCGTTTACTTTTTTCTTTCTTATTTATTTTTTTTTGTCCATTTACTCCTTCGCCGTTTTCCTTTTTTTGTTCTTTTATTTTTTAATTTTTTTTATATTCTTATATCTTTTTTCTCTCTTTCTTTGCGTTTTCATTTTTCTTTCTTTTTTTTTTTTTTGTCTATTTACTCCTTCCCCGTTTTCCTTTCTTTGTTCTTTTATTTTTTAATTTTTTTTATATTCTTATATCTTTTTTCTCTGTTTCTTTGCGTTTTCTTTTTTCTTTCTTTTTTTTTTTTTTTTTTTTTTTGTCCATTTACTCCTTCGCAGTTTTCCTTTCTTTGTTCTTTCATTTTTTAATTTTTTTCATATTCTAATATCTTTTTTCTCTGTTTCTTTGCGTTTTCTTTTTTCTTTCTTTTTTTTTTTTTTTTTTTTTTTTTTGTCCATTTACTCCTTCGCCGTTTTCCTTTCTGTGTTCTTTTATTTTTAATTTTTTTTATATTCTTATATCTTTTTTCTCTCTTTCTTTGCGTTTCCTTTTTTCTTTCTTATTTATTTTTTTTTGTCCATTTACTCCTTTGCCGTTTTCCTTTCTTTCTTCTTTTATTTTTTAATTTTTTTTATATTCTTATATCTTTTTTCTCTCTTTCTTTGCGTTTTCTTTTTTTTTTTTTTTTTTTTTTTTTTGTCCATTTACTCCTTCGCCGTTTTCCTTTCTTTCTTCTTTTATTTTTTAATTTTTTTTATATTCTTATATCTTTTTTCTCTCTTTCTTTGCGTTTTCTTTTTTTTTTTTTTTTTTTTTTTTTTTGTCCATTTACTCCTTCGCCGTTTTCCTTTCTTTCTTCTTTTATTTTTTAATTTTTTTTATATTCTTATATCTTTTTTCTCTCTTTCTTTGCGTTTTCTTTTTTTTTTTTTTTTTTTTTTTTTTGTCCATTTACTCCTTCGCCGTTTTCCTTTCTTTCTTCTTTTATTTTTTAATTTTTTTTATATTCTTATATCTTTTTTCTCTCTTTCTTTGCGTTTTCTTTTTTTTTTTTTTTTTTTTTTGTCCATTTACTCCTTCGCCGTTTTCCTTTCTTTCTTCTTTTATTTTTTAATTTTTTTTATATTCTTTTATCTTTTTTCCCTCTTTCTTTGCGTTTTCTTTTTTTTTTTTTTTTTTTTTTTTTGTCTATTTACTCCTTCGCCGTTTTCCTTTCTTTGTTCTTTTATTTTTTAATTTATTTTATATTCTTATATCTTTTTTCTCTCTTTCTTTGCGTTTACTTTTTTCTTTCTTATTTATTTTTTTTTGTCCATTTACTCCTTCGCCGTTTTCCTTTTTTTGTTCTTTTATTTTTTAATTTTTTTTATATTCTTATATCTTTTTTCTCTCTTTCTTTGCGTTTTCATTTTTCTTTCTTTTTTTTTTTTTTGTCTATTTACTCCTTCCCCGTTTTCCTTTCTTTGTTCTTTTATTTTTTAATTTTTTTTATATTCTTATATCTTTTTTCTCTCTTTCTTTGCGTTTTCATTTTTCTTTCTTTTTTTTTTTTTTGTCTATTTACTCCTTCCCCGTTTTCCTTTCTTTGTTCTTTTATTTTTTAATTTTTTTTATATTCTTATATCTTTTTTCTCTGTTTCTATGCGTTTTCTTTTTTCTTTCTTTTTTTTTTTTTTTTTTTTTTGTCCATTTACTCCTTCGCAGTTTTCCTTTCTTTGTTCTTTCATTTTTTAATTTTTTTCATATTCTAATATCTTTTTTCTCTGTTTCTTTGCGTTTTCTTTTTTCTTTCTTTTTTTTTTTTTTTTTTTTTTTTTTTGTCCATTTACTCCTTCGCCGTTTTCCTTTCTTTGTTCTTTTATTTTTAATTTTTTTTATATTCTTATATCTTTTTTCTCTCTTTCTTTGCGTTTCCTTTTTTCTTTCTTATTTATTTTTTTTTGTCCATTTACTCCTTTGCCGTTTTCCTTTCTTTCTTCTTTTATTTTTTAATTTTTTTTATATTCTTATATCTTTTTTCTCTCTTTCTTTGCGTTTTCTTTTTTTTTTTTTTTTTTTTTTTTTTGTCCATTTACTCCTTCGCCGTTTTCCTTTCTTTCTTCTTTTATTTTTTAATTTTTTTTATATTCTTATATCTTTTTTCTCTCTTTCTTTGCGTTTTCTTTTTTTTTTTTTTTTTTTTTTTGTCCATTTACTCCTTCGCCGTTTTCCTTTCTTTCTTCTTTTATTTTTTAATTTTTTTTATATTCTTTTATCTTTTTTCCCTCTTTCTTTGCGTTTTCTTTTTTTTTTTTTTTTTTTTTTTGTCTATTTACTCCTTCGCCGTTTTCCTTTCTTTGTTCTTTTATTTTTTAATTTATTTTATATTCTTATATCTTTTTTCTCTCTTTCTTTGCGTTTACTTTTTTCTTTCTTATTTATTTTTTTTTGTCCATTTACTCCTTCGCCGTTTTCCTTTTTTTGTTCTTTTATTTTTTAATTTTTTTTATATTCTTATATCTTTTTTCTCTCTTTCTTTGCGTTTTCATTTTTCTTTCTTTTTTTTTTTTTGTCTATTTACTCCTTCCCCGTTTTCCTTTCTTTGTTCTTTTATTTTTTAATTTTTTTTATATTCTTATATCTTTTTTCTCTCTTTCTTTGCGTTTTCATTTTTCTTTCTTTTTTTTTTTTTTGTCTATTTACTCCTTCCCCGTTTTCCTTTCTTTGTTCTTTTATTTTTTAATTTTTTTTATATTCTTATATCTTTTTTCTCTGTTTCTTTGCGTTTTCTTTTTTCTTTCTTTTTTTTTTTTTTTTTTTTTTGTCCATTTACTCCTTCGCAGTTTTCCTTTCTTTGTTCTTTCATTTTTTAATTTTTTTCATATTCTAATATCTTTTTTCTCTGTTTCTTTGCGTTTTCTTTTTTCTTTCTTTTTTTTTTTTTTTTTTTTTTTTTTGTCCATTTACTCCTTCGCCGTTTTCCTTTCTTTGTTCTTTTATTTTTAATTTTTTTTATATTCTTATATCTTTTTTCTCTCTTTCTTTGCGTTTCCTTTTTTCTTTCTTATTTATTTTTTTTTTGTCCATTTACTCCTTTGCCGTTTTCCTTTCTTTCTTCTTTTATTTTTTAATTTTTTTTATATTCTTATATCTTTTTTCTCTCTTTCTTTGCGTTTTCTTTTTTTTTTTTTTTTTTTTTTTTTTGTCCATTTACTCCTTCGCCGTTTTCCTTTCTTTCTTCTTTTATTTTTTAATTTTTTTTATATTCTTATATCTTTTTTCTCTCTTTCTTTGCGTTTTCTTTTTTTTTTTTTTTTTTTTTTTTTTGTCCATTTACTCCTTCGCCGTTTTCCTTTCTTTCTTCTTTTATTTTTTAATTTTTTTTATATTCTTATATCTTTTTCTCTCTTTCTTTGCGTTTTCTTTTTTTTTTTTTTTTTTTTTTTTTTGTCCATTTACTCCTTCGCCGTTTTCCTTTCTTTCTTCTTTTATTTTTTAATTTTTTTTATATTCTTATATCTTTTTTCTCTCTTTCTTTGCGTTTTCTTTTTTTTTTTTTTTTTTTTTTTGTCCATTTACTCCTTCGCCGTTTTCCTTTCTTTCTTCTTTTATTTTTTAATTTTTTTTATATTCTTATATCTTTTTTCTCTCTTTCTTTGCGTTTTCTTTTTTTTTTTTTTTTTTTTTTTTTTGTCCATTTACTCCTTCGCCGTTTTCCTTTCTTTCTTCTTTTATTTTTTAATTTTTTTTATATTCTTATATCTTTTTTCTCTCTTTCTTTGCGTTTTCTTTTTTTTTTTTTTTTTTTTTTTTTGTCCATTTACTCCTTCGCCGTTTTCCTTTCTTTCTTCTTTTATTTTTTAATTTTTTTTATATTCTTATATCTTTTTTCTCTCTTTCTTTGCGTTTTCTTTTTTTTTTTTTTTTTTTTTTTTTTGTCCATTTACTGCTTCGCCGTTTTCCTTTCTTTCTTCTTTTATTTTTTAATTTTTTTTATATTCTTATATCTTTTTTCTCTCTTTCTTTGCGTTTTCTTTTCTTTTTTTTTTTTTTTTTTTTTTGTCCATTTACTCCTTCGCCGTTTTCCTTTCTTTCTTCTTTTATTTTTTAATTTTTTTTATATTCTTATATCTTTTTTCTCTCTTTCTTTGCGTTTTCTTTTTTTTTTTTTTTTTTTTTTTTTTTTGTCCATTTACTCCTTCGCCGTTTTCCTTTCTTTCTTCTTTTATTTTTTAATTTTTTTATATTCTTATATCTTTTTTCTCTCTTTCTTTGCGTTTACTTTTTTCTTTCTTATTTATTTTTTTTTGTCCATTTACTCCTTCGCCGTTTTCCTTTTTTTGTTCTTTTATTTTTTAATTTTTTTTATATTCTTATATCTTTTTTCTCTCTTTCTTTGCGTTTTCATTTTTCTTTCTTTTTTTTTTTTTTGTCTATTTACTCCTTCCCCGTTTTCCTTTCTTTGTTCTTTTATTTTTTAATTTTTTTTATATTCTTATATCTTTTTTCTCTGTTTCTTTGCGTTTTCTTTTTTCTTTCTTTTTTTTTTTTTTTTTTTTTTTGTCCATTTACTCCTTCGCAGTTTTCCTTTCTTTGTTCTTTCATTTTTTAATTTTTTTCATATTCTAATATCTTTTTTCTCTGTTTCTTTGCGTTTTCTTTTTTCTTTCTTTTTTTTTTTTTTTTTTTTTTTTTTTGTCCATTTACTCCTTCGCCGTTTTCCTTTCTTTGTTCTTTTATTTTTAATTTTTTTTATATTCTTATATCTTTTTTCTCTCTTTCTTTGCGTTTCCTTTTTTCTTTCTTATTTATTTTTTTTTGTCCATTTACTCCTTTGCCGTTTTCCTTTCTTTCTTCTTTTATTTTTTAATTTTTTTTATATTCTTATATCTTTTTTCTCTCTTTCTTTGCGTTTTCTTTTTTTTTTTTTTTTTTTTTTTTTTTGTCCATTTACTCCTTCGCCGTTTTCCTTTCTTTCTTCTTTTATTTTTTAATTTTTTTTATATTCTTATATCTTTTTCTCTCTTTCTTTGCGTTTTCTTTTTTTTTTTTTTTTTTTTTTTTTGTCCATTTACTCCTTCGCCGTTTTCCTTTCTTTCTTCTTTTATTTTTTAATTTTTTTTATATTCTTATATCTTTTTTCTCTCTTTCTTTGCGTTTTCTTTTTTTTTTTTTTTTTTTTTTGTCCATTTACTCCTTCGCCGTTTTCCTTTCTTTCTTCTTTTATTTTTTAATTTTTTTTATATTCTTATATCTTTTTTCTCTCTTTCTTTGCGTTTTCTTTTTTTTTTTTTTTTTTTTTTTTTGTCCATTTACTCCTTCGCCGTTTTCCTTTCTTTCTTCTTTTATTTTTTAATTTTTTTTATATTCTTATATCTTTTTTCTCTCTTTCTTTGCGTTTTCTTTTTTTTTTTTTTTTTTTTTTTTTTGTCCATTTACTCCTTCGCCGTTTTCCTTTCTTTCTTCTTTTATTTTTTAATTTTTTTTATATTCTTATATCTTTTTTCTCTCTTTCTTTGCGTTTTCTTTTTTTTTTTTTTTTTTTTTTTTTTGTCCATTTACTGCTTCGCCGTTTTCCTTTCTTTCTTCTTTTATTTTTTAATTTTTTTTATATTCTTATATCTTTTTTCTCTCTTTCTTTGCGTTTTCTTTTTTTTTTTTTTTTTTTTTTTTTTTGTCCATTTACTCCTTCGCCGTTTTCCTTTCTTTCTTCTTTTATTTTTTAATTTTTTTTATATTCTTATATCTTTTTTCTCTCTTTCTTTGCGTTTTCTTTTTTTTTTTTTTTTTTTTTTTTTTTGTCCATTTACTCCTTCGCCGTTTTCCTTTCTTTCTTCTTTTATTTTTTAATTTTTTTTATATTCTTATATCTTTTTTCTCTCTTTCTTTGCGTTTTCTTTTTTTTTTTTTTTTTTTTTTTTTGTCCATTTACTCCTTCGCCGTTTTCCTTTCTTTCTTCTTTTATTTTTTAATTTTTTTTATATTCTTATATGTTTTTTCTCTCTTTCTTTGCGTTTTCTTTTTTTTTTTTTTTTTTTTTTTTTTGTCCATTTACTCCTTCGCCGTTTTCCTTTCTTTCTTCTTTTATTTTTTAATTTTTTTTATATTCTTATATCTTTTTTCTCTCTTTCTTTGCGTTTTCTTTTTTTTTTTTTTTTTTTTTTTGTCCATTTACTCCTTCGCCGTTTTCCTTTCTTTCTTCTTTTATTTTTTAATTTTTTTTATATTCTAATATCTTTTTTCTCTGTTTCTTTGCGTTTTCTTTTTTCTTTCTTTTTTTTTTTTTTTTTTTTTTGTCCATTTACTCCTTCGCAGTTTTCCTTTCTTTGTTCTTTTATTTTTTAATTTTTTTTATATTCTTATATCTTTTTTCTCACTTTCTTTGCGTTTTCTTTTTTCTTTCTTATTTATTTTTTTTTTTTTGTCCATTTACTCCTTCGCCGTTTTCCTTTCTTTCTTCTTTTATTTTTTAATTTTTTTTATATTCTAATATCTTTTTTCTCTCTTTCTTTGCGTTTTCTTTTTTCTTTCTTTTTTTTTTTTTTTTTTTTTTTTTTGTCCATTTACTCCTTCGCCGTTTTCCTTTCTTTGTTCTTTTATTTTTAATTTTTTTTATATTCTTATATCTTTTTTCTCTCTTTCTTTGCGTTTCCTTTTTTCTTTCTTATTTATTTTTTTTTGTCCATTTACTCCTTTGCCGTTTTCCTTTCTTTCTTCTTTTATTTTTTAATTTTTTTTATATTCTTATATCTTTTTTCTCTCTTTCTTTGCGTTTTCTTTTTTTTTTTTTTTTTTTTTTTTTTGTCCATTTACTCCTTCGCCGTTTTCCTTTCTTTCTTCTTTTATTTTTTAATTTTTTTTATATTCTTATATCTTTTTTCTCTCTTTCTTTGCGTTTTCTTTTTTTTTTTTTTTTTTTTTTTTGTCCATTTACTCCTTCGCCGTTTTCCTTTCTTTCTTCTTTTATTTTTTAATTTTTTTTATATTCTTATATCTTTTTTCTCTCTTTCTTTGCGTTTTCTTTTTTTTTTTTTTTTTTTTTTTTTTGTCTATTTACTCCTTCGCCGTTTTCCTTTCTTTGTTCTTTTATTTTTTAATTTATTTTATATTCTTATATCTTTTTTCTCTCTTTCTTTGCGTTTACTTTTTTCTTTCTTATTTATTTTTTTTTGTCCATTTACTCCTTCGCCGTTTTCCTTTTTTTGTTCTTTTATTTTTTAATTTTTTTTATATTCTTATATCTTTTTTCTCTCTTTCTTTGCGTTTTCATTTTTCTTTCTTTTTTTTTTTTTTTGTCTATTTACTCCTTCCCCGTTTTCCTTTCTTTGTTCTTTTATTTTTTAATTTTTTTTATATTCTTATATCTTTTTTCTCTGTTTCTTTGCGTTTTCTTTTTTCTTTCTTTTTTTTTTTTTTTTTTTTTTGTCCATTTACTCCTTCGCAGTTTTCCTTTCTTTGTTCTTTCATTTTTTAATTTTTTTCATATTCTAATATCTTTTTTCTCTGTTTCTTTGCGTTTTCTTTTTTCTTTCTTTTTTTTTTTTTTTTTTTTTTTTTTTGTCCATTTACTCCTTCGCCGTTTTCCTTTCTTTGTTCTTTTATTTTTAATTTTTTTTATATTCTTATATCTTTTTTCTCTCTTTCTTTGCGTTTCCTTTTTTCTTTCTTATTTATTTTTTTTTGTCCATTTACTCCTTTGCCGTTTTCCTTTCTTTCTTCTTTTATTTTTTAATTTTTTTTATATTCTTATATCTTTTTTCTCTCTTTCTTTGCGTTTTCTTTTTTTTTTTTTTTTTTTTTTTTTTGTCCATTTACTCCTTCGCCGTTTTCCTTTCTTTCTTCTTTTATTTTTTAATTTTTTTTATATTCTTATATCTTTTTTCTCTCTTTCTTTGCGTTTTCTTTTTTTTTTTTTTTTTTTTTTTTTTTGTCCATTTACTCCTTCGCCGTTTTCCTTTCTTTCTTCTTTTATTTTTTAATTTTTTTTATATTCTTATATCTTTTTTCTCTCTTTCTTTGCGTTTTCTTTTTTTTTTTTTTTTTTTTTTTTTTTGTCCATTTACTGCTTCGCCGTTTTCCTTTCTTTCTTCTTTTATTTTTTAATTTTTTTTATATTCTTATATCTTTTTTCTCTCTTTCTTTGCGTTTTCTTTTTTTTTTTTTTTTTTTTTTTTTTGTCCATTTACTCCTTCGCCGTTTTCCTTTCTTTCTTCTTTTATTTTTTAATTTTTTTTATATTCTTATATCTTTTTTCTCTCTTTCTTTGCGTTTTCTTTTTTTTTTTTTTTTTTTTTTTTTTTTGTCCATTTACTCCTTCGCCGTTTTCCTTTCTTTCTTCTTTTATTTTTTAATTTTTTTTATATTCTTATATCTTTTTTCTCTCTTTCTTTGCGTTTACTTTTTTCTTTCTTATTTATTTTTTTTTGTCCATTTACTCCTTCGCCGTTTTCCTTTTTTTGTTCTTTTATTTTTTAATTTTTTTTATATTCTTATATATTTTTTCTCTCTTTCTTTGCGTTTTCATTTTTCTTTCTTTTTTTTTTTTTTTGTCTATTTACTCCTTCCCCGTTTTCCTTTCTTTGTTCTTTTATTTTTTAATTTTTTTTATATTCTTATATCTTTTTTCTCTGTTTCTTTGCGTTTTCTTTTTTCTTTCTTTTTTTTTTTTTTTTTTTTTTTGTCCATTTACTCCTTCGCAGTTTTCCTTTCTTTGTTCTTTCATTTTTTAATTTTTTTCATATTCTAATATCTTTTTTCTCTGTTTCTTTGCGTTTTCTTTTTTCTTTCTTTTTTTTTTTTTTTTTTTTTTTTTTTGTCCATTTACTCCTTCGCCGTTTTCCTTTCTTTGTTCTTTTATTTTTAATTTTTTTTATATTCTTATATCTTTTTTCTCTCTTTCTTTGCGTTTCCTTTTTTCTTTCTTATTTATTTTTTTTTGTCCATTTACTCCTTTGCCGTTTTCCTTTCTTTCTTCTTTTATTTTTTAATTTTTTTTATATTCTTATATCTTTTTTCTCTCTTTCTTTGCGTTTTCTTTTTTTTTTTTTTTTTTTTTTTTTTGTCCATTTACTCCTTCGCCGTTTTCCTTTCTTTCTTCTTTTATTTTTTAATTTTTTTTATATTCTTATATCTTTTTTCTCTCTTTCTTTGCGTTTTCTTTTTTTTTTTTTTTTTTTTTTTTTTTGTCCATTTACTCCTTCGCCGTTTTCCTTTCTTTCTTCTTTTATTTTTTAATTTTTTTTATATTCTTATATCTTTTTCTCTCTTTCTTTGCGTTTTCTTTTTTTTTTTTTTTTTTTTTTTTGTCCATTTACTCCTTCGCCGTTTTCCTTTCTTTCTTCTTTTATTTTTTAATTTTTTTTATATTCTTATATCTTTTTTCTCTCTTTCTTTGCGTTTTCTTTTTTTTTTTTTTTTTTTTTTGTCCATTTACTCCTTCGCCGTTTTCCTTTCTTTCTTCTTTTATTTTTTAATTTTTTTTATATTCTTATATCTTTTTTCTCTCTTTCTTTGCGTTTTCTTTTTTTTTTTTTTTTTTTTTTTTTTGTCCATTTACTCCTTCGCCGTTTTCCTTTCTTTCTTCTTTTATTTTTTAATTTTTTTTATATTCTTATATCTTTTTTCTCTCTTTCTTTGCGTTTACTTTTTTCTTTCTTATTTATTTTTTTTTGTCCATTTACTCCTTCGCCGTTTTCCTTTTTTTGTTCTTTTATTTTTTAATTTTTTTTATATTCTTATATCTTTTTTCTCTCTTTCTTTGCGTTTTCATTTTTCTTTCTTTTTTTTTTTTTTGTCTATTTACTCCTTCCCCGTTTTCCTTTCTTTGTTCTTTTATTTTTTAATTTTTTTTATATTCTTATATCTTTTTTCTCTGTTTCTTTGCGTTTTCTTTTTTCTTTCTTTTTTTTTTTTTTTTTTTTTTTGTCCATTTACTCCTTCGCAGTTTTCCTTTCTTTGTTCTTTCATTTTTTAATTTTTTTCATATTCTAATATCTTTTTTCTCTGTTTCTTTGCGTTTTCTTTTTTCTTTCTTTTTTTTTTTTTTTTTTTTTTTTTTTGTCCATTTACTCCTTCGCCGTTTTCCTTTCTTTGTTCTTTTATTTTTAATTTTTTTTATATTCTTATATCTTTTTTCTCTCTTTCTTTGCGTTTCCTTTTTTCTTTCTTATTTATTTTTTTTTGTCCATTTACTCCTTTGCCGTTTTCCTTTCTTTCTTCTTTTATTTTTTAATTTTTTTTATATTCTTATATCTTTTTTCTCTCTTTCTTTGCGTTTTCTTTTTTTTTTTTTTTTTTTTTTTTTTGTCCATTTACTCCTTCGCCGTTTTCCTTTCTTTCTTCTTTTATTTTTTAATTTTTTTTATATTCTTATATCTTTTTTCTCTCTTTCTTTGCGTTTTCTTTTTTTTTTTTTTTTTTTTTTTTTTGTCCATTTACTCCTTCGCCGTTTTCCTTTCTTTCTTCTTTTATTTTTTAATTTTTTTTATATTCTTATATCTTTTTCTCTCTTTCTTTGCGTTTTCTTTTTTTTTTTTTTTTTTTTTTTTTGTCCATTTACTCCTTCGCCGTTTTCCTTTCTTTCTTCTTTTATTTTTTAATTTTTTTTATATTCTTATATCTTTTTTCTCTCTTTCTTTGCGTTTTCTTTTTTTTTTTTTTTTTTT
Source organism: Acanthosepion lycidas (assembly GCA_963932145.1). Lineage (NCBI taxonomy): Eukaryota > Metazoa > Mollusca > Cephalopoda > Sepiida > Sepiidae > Acanthosepion > Acanthosepion lycidas. Next base: position 83,611,113 of record OZ010592.1, on the reverse strand, counting down.
TTGTCCATTTACTCCTTCGCCGTTTTCCTTTCTTTCTTCTTTTATTTTTTAATTTTTTTTATATTCTTATATCTTTTTTCTCTCTTTCTTTGCGTTTTCTTTTTTTTTTTTTTTTTTTTTTTTTGTCCATTTACTCCTTCGCCGTTTTCCTTTCTTTCTTCTTTTATTTTTTAATTTTTTTTATATTCTTATATCTTTTTTCTCTCTTTCTTTGCGTTTTCTTTTTTTTTTTTTTTTTTTTTTTTTTGTCCATTTACTCCTTCGCCGTTTTCCTTTCTTTCTTCTTTTATTTTTTAATTTTTTTTATATTCTTATATCTTTTTTCTCTCTTTCTTTGCGTTTTCTTTTTTTTTTTTTTTTTTTTTTTTTTGTCCATTTACTGCTTCGCCGTTTTCCTTTCTTTCTTCTTTTATTTTTTAATTTTTTTTATATTCTTATATCTTTTTTCTCTCTTTCTTTGCGTTTTCTTTTTTTTTTTTTTTTTTTTTTTTTTTGTCCATTTACTCCTTCGCCGTTTTCCTTTCTTTCTTCTTTTATTTTTTAATTTTTTTTATATTCTTATATCTTTTTTCTCTCTTTCTTTGCGTTTTCTTTTTTTTTTTTTTTTTTTTTTTTTTGTCCATTTACTCCTTCGCCGTTTTCCTTTCTTTCTTCTTTTATTTTTTAATTTTTTTTATATTCTTATATCTTTTTTCTCTCTTTCTTTGCGTTTTCTTTTTTTTTTTTTTTTTTTTTTTTTTGTCCATTTACTCCTTCGCCGTTTTCCTTTCTTTCTTCTTTTATTTTTTAATTTTTTTTATATTCTTATATGTTTTTTCTCTCTTTCTTTGCGTTTTCTTTTTTTTTTTTTTTTTTTTTTTTTTGTCCATTTACTCCTTCGCCGTTTTCCTTTCTTTCTTCTTTTATTTTTTAATTTTTTTTATATTCTTATATCTTTTTTCTCTCTTTCTTTGCGTTTTCTTTTTTTTTTTTTTTTTTTTTTTGTCCATTTACTCCTTCGCCGTTTTCCTTTCTTTCTTCTTTTATTTTTTAATTTTTTTTATATTCTAATATCTTTTTTCTCTGTTTCTTTGCGTTTTCTTTTTTCTTTCTTTTTTTTTTTTTTTTTTTTTTGTCCATTTACTCCTTCGCAGTTTTCCTATCTTTGTTCTTTTATTTTTTAATTTTTTTATATTCTTATATCTTTTTTCTCTCTTTCTTTGCGTTTTCTTTTTTTTTTTTTTTTTTTTTTTTTTGTCCATTTACTCCTTCGCCGTTTTCCTTTCTTTCTTCTTTTATTTTTTAATTTTTTTTATATTCTTATATCTTTTTTCTCTCTTTCTTTGCGTTTTCTTTTTTTTTTTTTTTTTTTTTTTTTTGTCCATTTACTGCTTCGCCGTTTTCCTTTCTTTCTTCTTTTATTTTTTAATTTTTTTTATATTCTTATATCTTTTTTCTCTCTTTCTTTGCGTTTTCTTTTTTTTTTTTTTTTTTTTTTTTTTTGTCCATTTACTCCTTCGCCGTTTTCCTTTCTTTCTTCTTTTATTTTTTAATTTTTTTTATATTCTTATATCTTTTTTCTCTCTTTCTTTGCGTTTTCTTTTTTTTTTTTTTTTTTTTTTTTTTTGTCCATTTACTCCTTCGCCGTTTTCCTTTCTTTCTTCTTTTATTTTTTAATTTTTTTTATATTCTTATATCTTTTTTCTCTCTTTCTTTGCGTTTTCTTTTTTTTTTTTTTTTTTTTTTTTTTGTCCATTTACTCCTTCGCCGTTTTCCTTTCTTTCTTCTTTTATTTTTTAATTTTTTTTATATTCTTATATGTTTTTTCTCTCTTTCTTTGCGTTTTCTTTTTTTTTTTTTTTTTTTTTTTTTTGTCCATTTACTCCTTCGCCGTTTTCCTTTCTTTCTTCTTTTATTTTTTAATTTTTTTTATATTCTTATATCTTTTTTCTCTCTTTCTTTGCGTTTTCTTTTTTTTTTTTTTTTTTTTTTTGTCCATTTACTCCTTCGCCGTTTTCCTTTCTTTCTTCTTTTATTTTTTAATTTTTTTTATATTCTAATATCTTTTTTCTCTGTTTCTTTGCGTTTTCTTTTTTCTTTCTTTTTTTTTTTTTTTTTTTTTTGTCCATTTACTCCTTCGCAGTTTTCCTTTCTTTGTTCTTTTATTTTTTAATTTTTTTTATATTCTTATATCTTTTTTCTCACTTTCTTTGCGTTTTCTTTTTTCTTTCTTATTTATTTTTTTTTTTTTTGTCCATTTACTCCTTCGCCGTTTTCCTTTCTTTCTTCTTTTATTTTTTAATTTTTTTTATATTCTAATATCTTTTTTCTCTCTTTCTTTGCGTTTTCTTTTTTCTTTCTTTTTTTTTTTTTTTTTTTTTTTTTTTGTCCATTTACTCCTTCGCCGTTTTCCTTTCTTTGTTCTTTTATTTTTAATTTTTTTTATATTCTTATATCTTTTTTCTCTCTTTCTTTGCGTTTCCTTTTTTCTTTCTTATTTATTTTTTTTTGTCCATTTACTCCTTTGCCGTTTTCCTTTCTTTCTTCTTTTATTTTTTAATTTTTTTTATATTCTTATATCTTTTTTCTCTCTTTCTTTGCGTTTTCTTTTTTTTTTTTTTTTTTTTTTTTTTGTCCATTTACTCCTTCGCCGTTTTCCTTTCTTTCTTCATTTATTTTTTAATTTTTTTTATATTCTTATATCTTTTTTCTCTCTTTCTTTGCGTTTTCTTTTTTTTTTTTTTTTTTTTTTTTGTCCATTTACTCCTTCGCCGTTTTCCTTTCTTTCTTCTTTTATTTTTTAATTTTTTTTATATTCTTATATCTTTTTTCTCTCTTTCTTTGCGTTTTCTTTTTTTTTTTTTTTTTTTTTTTTTGTCTATTTACTCCTTCGCCGTTTTCCTTTCTTTGTTCTTTTATTTTTTAATTTATTTTATATTCTTATATCTTTTTTCTCTCTTTCTTTGCGTTTACTTTTTTCTTTCTTATTTATTTTTTTTTGTCCATTTACTCCTTCGCCGTTTTCCTTTTTTTGTTCTTTTATTTTTTAATTTTTTTTATATTCTTATATCTTTTTTCTCTCTTTCTTTGCGTTTTCATTTTTCTTTCTTTTTTTTTTTTTTTGTCTATTTACTCCTTCCCCGTTTTCCTTTCTTTGTTCTTTTATTTTTTAATTTTTTTTATATTCTTATATCTTTTTTCTCTGTTTCTTTGCGTTTTCTTTTTTCTTTCTTTTTTTTTTTTTTTTTTTTTTTGTCCATTTACTCCTTCGCAGTTTTCCTTTCTTTGTTCTTTCATTTTTTAATTTTTTTCATATTCTAATATCTTTTTTCTCTGTTTCTTTGCGTTTTCTTTTTTCTTTCTTTTTTTTTTTTTTTTTTTTTTTTTTTGTCCATTTACTCCTTCGCCGTTTTCCTTTCTTTGTTCTTTTATTTTTAATTTTTTTTATATTCTTATATCTTTTTTCTCTCTTTCTTTGCGTTTCCTTTTTTCTTTCTTATTTATTTTTTTTTGTCCATTTACTCCTTTGCCGTTTTCCTTTCTTTCTTCTTTTATTTTTTAATTTTTTTTATATTCTTATATCTTTTTTCTCTCTTTCTTTGCGTTTTCTTTTTTTTTTTTTTTTTTTTTTTTTTGTCCATTTACTCCTTCGCCGTTTTCCTTTCTTTCTTCTTTTATTTTTTAATTTTTTTTATATTCTTATATCTTTTTTCTCTCTTTCTTTGCGTTTTCTTTTTTTTTTTTTTTTTTTTTTTTTGTCCATTTACTCCTTCGCCGTTTTCCTTTCTTTCTTCTTTTATTTTTTAATTTTTTTTATATTCTTATATCTTTTTCTCTCTTTCTTTGCGTTTTCTTTTTTTTTTTTTTTTTTTTTTTTTTGTCCATTTACTCCTTCGCCGTTTTCCTTTCTTTCTTCTTTTATTTTTTAATTTTTTTTATATTCTTATATCTTTTTTCTCTCTTTCTTTGCGTTTTCTTTTTTTTTTTTTTTTTTTTTTTGTCCATTTACTCCTTCGCCGTTTTCCTTTCTTTCTTCTTTTATTTTTTAATTTTTTTTATATTCTTATATCTTTTTTCTCTCTTTCTTTGCGTTTTCTTTTTGTTTTTTTTTTTTTTTTTTGTCCATTTACTCCTTCGCCGTTTTCCTTTCTTTCTTCTTTTATTTTTTAATTTTTTTTATATTCTTATATCTTTTTTCTCTCTTTCTTTGCGTTTTCTTTTTTTTTTTTTTTTTTTTTTTTGTCCATTTACTCCTTCGCCGTTTTCCTTTCTTTCTTCTTTTATTTTTTAATTTTTTTTATATTCTTATATCTTTTTTCTCTCTTTCTTTGCGTTTTCTTTTTTTTTTTTTTTTTTTTTTTTTTGTCCATTTACTGCTTCGCCGTTTTCCTTTCTTTCTTCTTTTATTTTTTAATTTTTTTTATATTCTTATATCTTTTTTCTCTCTTTCTTTGCGTTTTCTTTTTTTTTTTTTTTTTTTTTTTTGTCCATTTACTCCTTCGCCGTTTTCCTTTCTTTCTTCTTTTATTTTTTAATTTTTTTTATATTCTTATATGTTTTTTCTCTCTTTCTTTGCGTTTTCTTTTTTTTTTTTTTTTTTTTTTTTTTGTCCATTTACTCCTTCGCCGTTTTCCTTTCTTTCTTCTTTTATTTTTTAATTTTTTTTATATTCTTATATCTTTTTTCTCACTTTCTTTGCGTTTTCTTTTTTCTTTCTTATTTATTTTTTTTTTTTTTGTCCATTTACTCCTTCGCCGTTTTCCTTTCTTTCTTCTTTTATTTTTTAATTTTTTTTATATTCTTATATCTTTTTCTCTCTTTCTTTGCGTTTTCTTTTTTTTTTTTTTTTTTTTTTTTGTCCATTTACTCCTTCGCCGTTTTCCTTTCTTTCTTCTTTTATTTTTTAATTTTTTTTATATTCTTATATCTTTTTTCTCTCTTTCTTTGCGTTTTCTTTTTTTTTTTTTTTTTTTTTTGTCCATTTACTCCTTCGCCGTTTTCCTTTCTTTCTTCTTTTATTTTTTAATTTTTTTTATATTCTTATATCTTTTTTCTCTCTTTCTTTGCGTTTTCTTTTTTTTTTTTTTTTTTTTTTTTTTTGTCCATTTACTCCTTCGCCGTTTTCCTTTATTTCTTCTTTTATTTTTTAATTTTTTTTATATTCTTATATCTTTTTTCTCTCTTTCTTTGCGTTTACTTTTTTCTTTCTTATTTATTTTTTTTTGTCCATTTACTCCTTCGCCGTTTTCCTTTTTTTGTTCTTTTATTTTTTAATTTTTTTTATATTCTTATATCTTTTTTCTCTCTTTCTTTGCGTTTTCATTTTTCTTTCTTTTTTTTTTTTTGTCTATTTACTCCTTCCCCGTTTTCCTTTCTTTGTTCTTTTATTTTTTAATTTTTTTTATATTCTTATATCTTTTTTCTCTGTTTCTTTGCGTTTTCTTTTTTCTTTCTTTTTTTTTTTTTTTTTTTTTTTGTCCATTTACTCCTTCGCAGTTTTCCTTTCTTTGTTCTTTCATTTTTTAATTTTTTTTATATTCTTATATCTTTTTTCTCTCTTTCTTTGCGTTTTCTTTTTTTTTTTTTTTTTTTTTTTTTGTCCATTTACTCCTTCGCCGTTTTCCTTTCTTTCTTCTTTTATTTTTTAATTTTTTTTATATTCTTATATCTTTTTTCTCTCTTTCTTTGCGTTTTCTTTTTTTTTTTTTTTTTTTTTTTGTCCATTTACTCCTTCGCCGTTTTCCTTTCTTTCTTCTTTTATTTTTTAATTTTTTTTATATTCTAATATCTTTTTTCTCTGTTTCTTTGCGTTTTCTTTTTTCTTTCTTTTTTTTTTTTTTTTTTTTTTTGTCCATTTACTCCTTCGCAGTTTTCCTTTCTTTGTTCTTTTATTTTTTAATTTTTTTTATATTCTTATATCTTTTTTCTCACTTTCTTTGCGTTTTCTTTTTTCTTTCTTATTTATTTTTTTTTTTTTTGTCCATTTACTCCTTCGCCGTTTTCCTTTCTTTCTTCTTTTATTTTTTAATTTTTTTTATATTCTTATATCTTTTTCTCTCTTTCTTTGCGTTTTCTTTTTTTTTTTTTTTTTTTTTTTTGTCCATTTACTCCTTCGCCGTTTTCCTTTCTTTCTTCTTTTATTTTTTAATTTTTTTTATATTCTTATATCTTTTTTCTCTCTTTCTTTGCGTTTTCTTTTTTTTTTTTTTTTTTTTTTGTCCATTTACTCCTTCGCCGTTTTCCTTTCTTTCTTCTTTTATTTTTTAATTTTTTTTATATTCTTATATCTTTTTTCTCTCTTTCTTTGCGTTTTCTTTTTTTTTTTTTTTTTTTTTTTTTTTGTCCATTTACTCCTTCGCCGTTTTCCTTTCTTTCTTCTTTTATTTTTTAATTTTTTTTATATTCTTATATCTTTTTTCTCTCTTTCTTTGCGTTTACTTTTTTCTTTCTTATTTATTTTTTTTTGTCCATTTACTCCTTCGCCGTTTTCCTTTTTTTGTTCTTTTATTTTTTAATTTTTTTTATATTCTTATATCTTTTTTCTCTCTTTCTTTGCGTTTTCATTTTTCTTTCTTTTTTTTTTTTTGTCTATTTACTCCTTCCCCGTTTTCCTTTCTTTGTTCTTTTATTTTTTAATTTTTTTTATATTCTTATATCTTTTTTCTCTGTTTCTTTGCGTTTTCTTTTTTCTTTCTTTTTTTTTTTTTTTTTTTTTTGTCCATTTACTCCTTCGCAGTTTTCCTTTCTTTGTTCTTTCATTTTTTAATTTTTTTCATATTCTAATATCTTTTTTCTCTGTTTCTTTGCGTTTTCTTTTTTCTTTCTTTTTTTTTTTTTTTTTTTTTTTTTTTGTCCATTTACTCCTTCGCCGTTTTCCTTTCTTTGTTCTTTTATTTTTAATTTTTTTTATATTCTTATATCTTTTTTCTCTCTTTCTTTGCGTTTCCTTTTTTCTTTCTTATTTATTTTTTTTTGTCCATTTACTCCTTTGCCGTTTTCCTTTCTTTCTTCTTTTATTTTTTAATTTTTTTTATATTCTTATATCTTTTTTCTCTCTTTCTTTGCGTTTTCTTTTTTTTTTTTTTTTTTTTTTTTTTGTCCATTTACTCCTTCGCCGTTTTCCTTTCTTTCTTCTTTTATTTTTTAATTTTTTTTATATTCTTATATCTTTTTTCTCTCTTTCTTTGCGTTTTCTTTTTTTTTTTTTTTTTTTTTTTTTTGTCCATTTACTCCTTCGCCGTTTTCCTTTCTTTCTTCTTTTATTTTTTAATTTTTTTTATATTCTTATATCTTTTTCTCTCTTTCTTTGCGTTTTCTTTTTTTTTTTTTTTTTTTTTTTTGTCCATTTACTCCTTCGCCGTTTTCCTTTCTTTCTTCTTTTATTTTTTAATTTTTTTTATATTCTTATATCTTTTTTCTCTCTTTCTTTGCGTTTTCTTTTTTTTTTTTTTTTTTTTTGTCCATTTACTCCTTCGCCGTTTTCCTTTCTTTCTTCTTTTATTTTTTAATTTTTTTTATATTCTTATATCTTTTTTCTCTCTTTCTTTGCGTTTTCTTTTTTTTTTTTTTTTTTTTTTTTTGTCCATTTACTCCTTCGCCGTTTTCCTTTCTTTCTTCTTTTATTTTTTAATTTTTTTTATATTCTTATATCTTTTTTCTCTCTTTCTTTGCGTTTTCTTTTTTTTTTTTTTTTTTTTTTTTTTGTCCATTTACTCCTTCGCCGTTTTCCTTTCTTTCTTCTTTTATTTTTTAATTTTTTTTATATTCTTATATCTTTTTTCTCTCTTTCTTTGCGTTTTCTTTTTTTTTTTTTTTTTTTTTTTTTTGTCCATTTACTGCTTCGCCGTTTTCCTTTCTTTCTTCTTTTATTTTTTAATTTTTTTTATATTCTTATATCTTTTTTCTCTCTTTCTTTGCGTTTTCTTTTTTTTTTTTTTTTTTTTTTTTTGTCCATTTACTCCTTCGCCGTTTTCCTTTCTTTCTTCTTTTATTTTTTAATTTTTTTTATATTCTTATATCTTTTTTCTCTCTTTCTTTGCGTTTTCTTTTTTTTTTTTTTTTTTTTTTTTTGTCCATTTACTCCTTCGCCGTTTTCCTTTCTTTCTTCTTTTATTTTTTAATTTTTTTTATATTCTTATATCTTTTTTCTCTCTTTCTTTGCGTTTTCTTTTTTTTTTTTTTTTTTTTTTTTTTGTCCATTTACTCCTTCGCCGTTTTCCTTTCTTTCTTCTTTTATTTTTTAATTTTTTTTATATTCTTATATGTTTTTTCTCTCTTTCTTTGCGTTTTCTTTTTTTTTTTTTTTTTTTTTTTTTTGTCCATTTACTCCTTCGCCGTTTTCCTTTCTTTCTTCTTTTATTTTTTAATTTTTTTTATATTCTTATATCTTTTTTCTCTCTTTCTTTGCGTTTTCTTTTTTTTTTTTTTTTTTTTTTTGTCCATTTACTCCTTCGCCGTTTTCCTTTCTTTCTTCTTTTATTTTTTAATTTTTTTTATATTCTAATATCTTTTTTCTCTGTTTCTTTGCGTTTTCTTTTTTCTTTCTTTTTTTTTTTTTTTTTTTTTTGTCCATTTACTCCTTCGCAGTTTTCCTTTCTTTGTTCTTTTATTTTTTAATTTTTTTTATATTCTTATATCTTTTTTCTCACTTTCTTTGCGTTTTCTTTTTTCTTTCTTATTTATTTTTTTTTTTTTTTGTCCATTTACTCCTTCGCCGTTTTCCTTTCTTTCTTCTTTTATTTTTTAATTTTTTTTATATTCTAATATCTTTTTTCTCTCTTTCTTTGCGTTTTCTTTTTTCTTTCTTTTTTTTTTTTTTTTTTTTTTTTTTTGTCCATTTACTCCTTCGCCGTTTTCCTTTCTTTGTTCTTTTATTTTTAATTTTTTTTATATTCTTATATCTTTTTTCTCTCTTTCTTTGCGTTTCCTTTTTTCTTTCTTATTTATTTTTTTTTGTCCATTTACTCCTTTGCCGTTTTCCTTTCTTTCTTCTTTTATTTTTTAATTTTTTTTATATTCTTATATCTTTTTTCTCTCTTTCTTTGCGTTTTCTTTTTTTTTTTTTTTTTTTTTTTTTTGTCCATTTACTCCTTCGCCGTTTTCCTTTCTTTCTTCTTTTATTTTTTAATTTTTTTTATATTCTTATATCTTTTTTCTCTCTTTCTTTGCGTTTTCTTTTTTTTTTTTTTTTTTTTTTTTGTCCATTTACTCCTTCGCCGTTTTCCTTTCTTTGTTCTTTTATTTTTTAATTTATTTTATATTCTTATATCTTTTTTCTCTCTTTCTTTGCGTTTACTTTTTTCTTTCTTATTTATTTTTTTTTGTCCATTTACTCCTTCGCCGTTTTCCTTTTTTTGTTCTTTTATTTTTTAATTTTTTTTATATTCTTATATCTTTTTTCTCTCTTTCTTTGCGTTTTCATTTTTCTTTCTTTTTTTTTTTTTTTGTCTATTTACTCCTTCCCCGTTTTCCTTTCTTTGTTCTTTTATTTTTTAATTTTTTTTATATTCTTATATCTTTTTTCTCTGTTTCTTTGCGTTTTCTTTTTTCTTTCTTTTTTTTTTTTTTTTTTTTTTGTCCATTTACTCCTTCGCAGTTTTCCTTTCTTTGTTCTTTCATTTTTTAATTTTTTTCATATTCTAATATCTTTTTTCTCTGTTTCTTTGCGTTTTCTTTTTTCTTTCTTTTTTTTTTTTTTTTTTTTTTTTTTTGTCCATTTACTCCTTCGCCGTTTTCCTTTCTTTGTTCTTTTATTTTTAATTTTTTTTATATTCTTATATCTTTTTTCTCTCTTTCTTTGCGTTTCCTTTTTTCTTTCTTATTTATTTTTTTTTGTCCATTTACTCCTTTGCCGTTTTCCATTCTTTCTTCTTTTATTTTTTAATTTTTTTTATATTCTTATATCTTTTTTCTCTCTTTCTTTGCGTTTTCTTTTTTTTTTTTTTTTTTTTTTTTTTGTCCATTTACTCCTTCGCCGTTTTCCTTTCTTTCTTCTTTTATTTTTTAATTTTTTTTATATTCTTATATCTTTTTTCTCTCTTTCTTTGCGTTTTCTTTTTTTTTTTTTTTTTTTTTTTTTTTGTCCATTTACTCCTTCGCCGTTTTCCTTTCTTTCTTCTTTTATTTTTTAATTTTTTTTATATTCTTATATCTTTTTTCTCTCTTTCTTTGCGTTTTCTTTTTTTTTTTTTTTTTTTTTTTTTTTGTCCATTTACTGCTTCGCCGTTTTCCTTTCTTTCTTCTTTTATTTTTTAATTTTTTTTATATTCTTATATCTTTTTTCTCTCTTTCTTTGCGTTTTCTTTTTTTTTTTTTTTTTTTTTTTTTTGTCCATTTACTCCTTCGCCGTTTTCCTTTCTTTCTTCTTTTATTTTTTAATTTTTTTTATATTCTTATATCTTTTTTCTCTCTTTCTTTGCGTTTTCTTTTTTTTTTTTTTTTTTTTTTTTTTTGTCCATTTACTCCTTCGCCGTTTTCCTTTCTTTCTTCTTTTATTTTTTAATTTTTTTTATATTCTTATATCTTTTTTCTCTCTTTCCTTGCGTTTACTTTTTTCTTTCTTATTTATTTTTTTTTGTCCATTTACTCCTTCGCCGTTTTCCTTTTTTTGTTCTTTTATTTTTTAATTTTTTTTATATTCTTATATCTTTTTTCTCTCTTTCTTTGCGTTTTCATTTTTCTTTCTTTTTTTTTTTTTGTCTATTTACTCCTTCCCCGTTTTCCTTTCTTTGTTCTTTTATTTTTTAATTTTTTTTATATTCTTATATCTTTTTTCTCTGTTTCTTTGCGTTTTCTTTTTTCTTTCTTTTTTTTTTTTTTTTTTTTTTTGTCCATTTACTCCTTCGCAGTTTTCCTTTCTTTGTTCTTTCATTTTTTAATTTTTTTCATATTCTAATATCTTTTTTCTCTGTTTCTTTGCGTTTTCTTTTTTCTTTCTTTTTTTTTTTTTTTTTTTTTTTTTTTGTCCATTTACTCCTTCGCCGTTTTCCTTTCTTTGTTCTTTTATTTTTAATTTTTTTTATATTCTTATATCTTTTTTCTCTCTTTCTTTGCGTTTCCTTTTTTCTTTCTTATTTATTTTTTTTTGTCCATTTACTCCTTTGCCGTTTTCCTTTCTTTCTTCTTTTATTTTTTAATTTTTTTTATATTCTTATATCTTTTTTCTCTCTTTCTTTGCGTTTTCTTTTTTTTTTTTTTTTTTTTTTTTTTGTCCATTTACTCCTTCGCCGTTTTCCTTTCTTTCTTCTTTTATTTTTTAATTTTTTTTATATTCTTATATCTTTTTCTCTCTTTCTTTGCGTTTTCTTTTTTTTTTTTTTTTTTTTTTTTTGTCCATTTACTCCTTCGCCGTTTTCCTTTCTTTCTTCTTTTATTTTTTAATTTTTTTTATATTCTTATATCTTTTTTCTCTCTTTCTTTGCGTTTTCTTTTTTTTTTTTTTTTTTTTTTGTCCATTTACTCCTTCGCCGTTTTCCTTTCTTTCTTCTTTTATTTTTTAATTTTTTTTATATTCTTATATCTTTTTTCTCTCTTTCTTTGCGTTTTCTTTTTTTTTTTTTTTTTTTTTTTTTTGTCCATTTACTCCTTCGCCGTTTTCCTTTCTTTCTTCTTTTATTTTTTAATTTTTTTTATATTCTTATATCTTTTTTCTCTCTTTCTTTGCGTTTCCTTTTTTCTTTCTTATTTATTTTTTTTTGTCCATTTACTCCTTCGCCGTTTTCCTTTCTTTCTTCTTTTATTTTTTAATTTTTTTTATATTCTTATATCTTTTTTCTCTCTTTCTTTGCGTTTCCTTTTTTCTTTCTTATTTATTTTTTTTTGTCCATTTACTCCTTTGCCGTTTTCCATTCTTTCTTCTTTTATTTTTTAATTTTTTTTATATTCTTATATCTTTTTTCTCTCTTTCTTTGCGTTTTCTTTTTTTTTTTTTTTTTTTTTTTTTGTCCATTTACTCCTTCGCCGTTTTCCTTTCTTTCTTCTTTTATTTTTTAATTTTTTTTATATTCTTATATCTTTTTTCTCTCTTTCTTTGCGTTTTCTTTTTTTTTTTTTTTTTTTTTTTTTTGTCCATTTACTCCTTCGCCGTTTTCCTTTCTTTCTTCTTTTATTTTTTAATTTTTTTTATATTCTTATATCTTTTTTCTCTCTTTCTTTGCGTTTTCTTTTTTTTTTTTTTTTTTTTTTTTTTGTCCATTTACTGCTTCGCCGTTTTCCTTTCTTTCTTCTTTTATTTTTTAATTTTTTTTATATTCTTATATCTTTTTTCTCTCTTTCTTTGCGTTTTCTTTTTTTTTTTTTTTTTTTTTTTTTTGTCCATTTACTCCTTCGCCGTTTTCCTTTCTTTCTTCTTTTATTTTTTAATTTTTTTTATATTCTTATATCTTTTTTCTCTCTTTCTTTGCGTTTTCTTTTTTTTTTTTTTTTTTTTTTTTTTGTCCATTTACTCCTTCGCCGTTTTCCTTTCTTTCTTCTTTTATTTTTTAATTTTTTTTATATTCTTATATCTTTTTTCTCTCTTTCTTTGCGTTTACTTTTTTCTTTCTTATTTATTTTTTTTTGTCCATTTACTCCTTCGCCGTTTTCCTTTTTTTGTTCTTTTATTTTTTAATTTTTTTTATATTCTTATATCTTTTTTCTCTCTTTCTTTGCGTTTTCATTTTTCTTTCTTTTTTTTTTTTTTGTCTATTTACTCCTTCCCCGTTTTCCTTTCTTTGTTCTTTTATTTTTTAATTTTTTTTATATTCTTATATCTTTTTTCTCTGTTTCTTTGCGTTTTCTTTTTTCTTTCTTTTTTTTTTTTTTTTTTTTTTTGTCCATTTACTCCTTCGCAGTTTTCCTTTCTTTGTTCTTTCATTTTTTAATTTTTTTCATATTCTAATATCTTTTTTCTCTGTTTCTTTGCGTTTTCTTTTTTCTTTCTTTTTTTTTTTTTTTTTTTTTTTTTTGTCCATTTACTCCTTCGCCGTTTTCCTTTCTTTGTTCTTTTATTTTTAATTTTTTTTATATTCTTATATCTTTTTTCTCTCTTTCTTTGCGTTTCCTTTTTTCTTTCTTATTTATTTTTTTTTGTCCATTTACTCCTTTGCCGTTTTCCTTTCTTTCTTCTTTTATTTTTTAATTTTTTTTATATTCTTATATCTTTTTTCTCTCTTTCTTTGCGTTTTCTTTTTTTTTTTTTTTTTTTTTTTTTTGTCCATTTACTCCTTCGCCGTTTTCCTTTCTTTCTTCTTTTATTTTTTAATTTTTTTTATATTCTTATATCTTTTTCTCTCTTTCTTTGCGTTTTCTTTTTTTTTTTTTTTTTTTTTTTTTGTCCATTTACTCCTTCGCCGTTTTCCTTTCTTTCTTCTTTTATTTTTTAATTTTTTTTATATTCTTATATCTTTTTTCTCTCTTTCTTTGCGTTTTCTTTTTTTTTTTTTTTTTTTTTTGTCCATTTACTCCTTCGCCGTTTTCCTTTCTTTCTTCTTTTATTTTTTAATTTTTTTTATATTCTTATATCTTTTTTCTCTCTTTCTTTGCGTTTTCTTTTTTTTTTTTTTTTTTTTTTTTTTGTCCATTTACTCCTTCGCCGTTTTCCTTTCTTTCTTCTTTTATTTTTTAATTTTTTTTATATTCTTATATCTTTTTTCTCTCTTTCTTTGCGTTTACTTTTTTCTTTCTTATTTATTTTTTTTTGTCCATTTACTCCTTCGCCGTTTTCCTTTTTTTGTTCTTTTATTTTTTAATTTTTTTTATATTCTTATATCTTTTTTCTCTCTTTCTTTGCGTTTTCATTTTTCTTTCTTTTTTTTTTTTTTGTCTATTTACTCCTTCCCCGTTTTCCTTTCTTTGTTCTTTTATTTTTTAATTTTTTTTATATTCTTATATCTTTTTTCTCTGTTTCTTTGCGTTTTCTTTTTTCTTTCTTTTTTTTTTTTTTTTTTTTTTTGTCCATTTACTCCTTCGCAGTTTTCCTTTCTTTGTTCTTTCATTTTTTAATTTTTTTCATATTCTAATATCTTTTTTCTCTGTTTCTTTGCGTTTTCTTTTTTCTTTCTTTTTTTTTTTTTTTTTTTTTTTTTTTGTCCATTTACTCCTTCGCCGTTTTCCTTTCTTTGTTCTTTTATTTTTAATTTTTTTTATATTCTTATATCTTTTTTCTCTCTTTCTTTGCGTTTCCTTTTTTCTTTCTTATTTATTTTTTTTTGTCCATTTACTCCTTTGCCGTTTTCCTTTCTTTCTTCTTTTATTTTTTAATTTTTTTTATATTCTTATATCTTTTTTCTCTCTTTCTTTGCGTTTTCTTTTTTTTTTTTTTTTTTTTTTTTTTGTCCATTTACTCCTTCGCCGTTTTCCTTTCTTTCTTCTTTTATTTTTTAATTTTTTTTATATTCTTATATCTTTTTTCTCTCTTTCTTTGCGTTTTCTTTTTTTTTTTTTTTTTTTTTTTTTTTGTCCATTTACTCCTTCGCCGTTTTCCTTTCTTTCTTCTTTTATTTTTTAATTTTTTTTATATTCTTATATCTTTTTCTCTCTTTCTTTGCGTTTTCTTTTTTTTTTTTTTTTTTTTTTTTTGTCCATTTACTCCTTCGCCGTTTTCCTTTCTTTCTTCTTTTATTTTTTAATTTTTTTTATATTCTTATATCTTTTTTCTCTCTTTCTTTGCGTTTTCTTTTTTTTTTTTTTTTTTTTTGTCCATTTACTCCTTCGCCGTTTTCCTTTCTTTCTTCTTTTATTTTTTAATTTTTTTTATATTCTTATATCTTTTTTCTCTCTTTCTTTGCGTTTTCTTTTTTTTTTTTTTTTTTTTTTTTTGTCCATTTACTCCTTCGCCGTTTTCCTTTCTTTCTTCTTTTATTTTTTAATTTTTTTTATATTCTTATATCTTTTTTCTCTCTTTCTTTGCGTTTTCTTTTTTTTTTTTTTTTTTTTTTTTTTGTCCATTTACTCCTTCGCCGTTTTCCTTTCTTTCTTCTTTTATTTTTTAATTTTTTTTATATTCTTATATCTTTTTTCTCTCTTTCTTTGCGTTTTCTTTTTTTTTTTTTTTTTTTTTTTTTTGTCCATTTACTGCTTCGCCGTTTTCCTTTCTTTCTTCTTTTATTTTTTAATTTTTTTTATATTCTTATATCTTTTTTCTCTCTTTCTTTGCGTTTTCTTTTTTTTTTTTTTTTTTTTTTTTTTGTCCATTTACTCCTTCGCCGTTTTCCTTTCTTTCTTCTTTTATTTTTTAATTTTTTTTATATTCTTATATCTTTTTTCTCTCTTTCTTTGCGTTTTCTTTTTTTTTTTTTTTTTTTTTTTTTTTGTCCATTTACTCCTTCGCCGTTTTCCTTTCTTTCTTCTTTTATTTTTTAATTTTTTTTATATTCTTATATCTTTTTTCTCTCTTTCTTTGCGTTTTCTTTTTTTTTTTTTTTTTTTTTTTTTGTCCATTTACTCCTTCGCCGTTTTCCTTTCTTTCTTCTTTTATTTTTTAATTTTTTTTATATTCTTATATGTTTTTTCTCTCTTTCTTTGCGTTTTCTTTTTTTTTTTTTTTTTTTTTTTTTTGTCCATTTACTCCTTCGCCGTTTTCCTTTCTTTCTTCTTTTATTTTTTAATTTTTTTTATATTCTTATATCTTTTTTCTCTCTTTCTTTGCGTTTTCTTTTTTTTTTTTTTTTTTTTTTTGTCCATTTACTCCTTCGCCGTTTTCCTTTCTTTCTTCTTTTATTTTTTAATTTTTTTTATATTCTAATATCTTTTTTCTCTGTTTCTTTGCGTTTTCTTTTTTCTTTCTTTTTTTTTTTTTTTTTTTTTTGTCCATTTACTCCTTCGCAGTTTTCCTTTCTTTGTTCTTTTATTTTTTAATTTTTTTTATATTCTTATATCTTTTTTCTCACTTTCTTTGCGTTTTCTTTTTTCTTTCTTATTTATTTTTTTTTTTTTTGTCCATTTACTCCTTCGCCGTTTTCCTTTCTTTCTTCTTTTATTTTTTAATTTTTTTTATATTCTAATATGTTTTTTCTCTCTTTCTTTGCGTTTTCTTTTTTCTTTCTTTTTTTTTTTTTTTTTTTTTTTTTTGTCCATTTACTCCTTCGCCGTTTTCCTTTCTTTGTTCTTTTATTTTTAATTTTTTTTATATTCTTATATCTTTTTTCTCTCTTTCTTTGCGTTTCCTTTTTTCTTTCTTATTTATTTTTTTTTGTCCATTTACTCCTTTGCCGTTTTCCTTTCTTTCTTCTTTTATTTTTTAATTTTTTTTATATTCTTATATCTTTTTTCTCTGTTTCTTTGCGTTTTCTTTTTTCTTTCTTTTTTTTTTTTTTTTTTTTTTTGTCCATTTACTCCTTCGCAGTTTTCCTTTCTTTGTTCTTTCATTTTTTAATTTTTTTCATATTCTAATATCTTTTTTCTCTGTTTCTTTGCGTTTTCTTTTTTCTTTCTTTTTTTTTTTTTTTTTTTTTTTTTTTGTCCATTTACTCCTTCGCCGTTTTCCTTTCTTTGTTCTTTTATTTTTAATTTTTTTTATATTCTTATATCTTTTTTCTCTCTTTCTTTGCGTTTCCTTTTTTCTTTCTTATTTATTTTTTTTTGTCCATTTACTCCTTTGCCGTTTTCCTTTCTTTCTTCTTTTATTTTTTAATTTTTTTTATATTCTTATATCTTTTTTCTCTCTTTCTTTGCGTTTTCTTTTTTTTTTTTTTTTTTTTTTTTTTGTCCATTTACTCCTTCGCCGTTTTCCTTTCTTTCTTCTTTTATTTTTTAATTTTTTTTATATTCTTATATCTTTTTTCTCTCTTTCTTTGCGTTTTCTTTTTTTTTTTTTTTTTTTTTTTTTTTTGTCCATTTACTCCTTCGCCGTTTTCCTTTCTTTCTTCTTTTATTTTTTAATTTTTTTTATATTCTTATATCTTTTTTCTCTCTTTCTTTGCGTTTACTTTTTTCTTTCTTATTTATTTTTTTTTGTCCATTTACTCCTTCGCCGTTTTCCTTTTTTTGTTCTTTTATTTTTTAATTTTTTTTATATTCTTATATCTTTTTTCTCTCTTTCTTTGCGTTTTCATTTTTCTTTCTTTTTTTTTTTTTTGTCTATTTACTCCTTCCCCGTTTTCCTTTCTTTGTTCTTTTATTTTTTAATTTTTTTTATATTCTTATATCTTTTTTCTCTGTTTCTTTGCGTTTTCTTTTTTCTTTCTTTTTTTTTTTTTTTTTTTTTTTGTCCATTTACTCCTTCGCAGTTTTCCTTTCTTTGTTCTTTCATTTTTTAATTTTTTTCATATTCTAATATCTTTTTTCTCTGTTTCTTTGCGTTTTCTTTTTTCTTTCTTTTTTTTTTTTTTTTTTTTTTTTTTTGTCCATTTACTCCTTCGCCGTTTTCCTTTCTTTGTTCTTTTATTTTTAATTTTTTTTATATTCTTATATCTTTTTTCTCTCTTTCTTTGCGTTTTCTTTTTTTTTTTTTTTTTTTTTTTTTTTGTCCATTTACTCCTTCGCCGTTTTCCTTTCTTTCTTCTTTTATTTTTTAATTTTTTTTATATTCTTATATCTTTTTCTCTCTTTCTTTGCGTTTTCTTTTTTTTTTTTTTTTTTTTTTTTGTCCATTTACTCCTTCGCCGTTTTCCTTTCTTTCTTCTTTTATTTTTTAATTTTTTTTATATTCTTATATCTTTTTTCTCTCTTTCTTTGCGTTTTCTTTTTTTTTTTTTTTTTTTTATGTCCATTTACTCCTTCGCCGTTTTCCTTTCTTTCTTCTTTTATTTTTTAATTTTTTTTATATTCTTATATCTTTTTTCTCTCTTTCTTTGCGTTTTCTTTTTTTTTTTTTTTTTTTTTTTTTTGTCCATTTACTCCTTCGCCGTTTTCCTTTCTTTCTTCTTTTATTTTTTAATTTTTTTTATATTCTTATATCTTTTTTCTCTCTTTCTTTGCGTTTACTTTTTTCTTTCTTATTTATTTTTTTTTGTCCATTTACTCCTTCGCCGTTTTCCTTTTTTTGTTCTTTTATTTTTTAATTTTTTTTATATTCTTATATCTTTTTTCTCTCTTTCTTTGCGTTTTCATTTTTCTTTCTTTTTTTTTTTTTTGTCTATTTACTCCTTCCCCGTTTTCCTTTCTTTGTTCTTTTATTTTTTAATTTTTTTTATATTCTTATATCTTTTTTCTCTGTTTCTTTGCGTTTTCTTTTTTCTTTCTTTTTTTTTTTTTTTTTTTTTTTGTCCATTTACTCCTTCGCAGTTTTCCTTTCTTTGTTCTTTCATTTTTTAATTTTTTTCATATTCTAATATCTTTTTTCTCTGTTTCTTTGCGTTTTCTTTTTTCTTTCTTTTTTTTTTTTTTTTTTTTTTTTTTGTCCATTTACTCCTTCGCCGTTTTCCTTTCTTTGTTCTTTTATTTTTAATTTTTTTTATATTCTTATATCTTTTTTCTCTCTTTCTTTGCGTTTCCTTTTTTCTTTCTTATTTATTTTTTTTTGTCCATTTACTCCTTTGCCGTTTTCCTTTCTTTCTTCTTTTATTTTTTAATTTTTTTTATATTCTTATATCTTTTTTCTCTCTTTCTTTGCGTTTTCTTTTTTTTTTTTTTTTTTTTTTTTTTGTCCATTTACTCCTTCGCCGTTTTCCTTTCTTTCTTCTTTTATTTTTTAATTTTTTTTATATTCTTATATCTTTTTTCTCTCTTTCTTTGCGTTTTCTTTTTTTTTTTTTTTTTTTTTTTTTTTGTCCATTTACTCCTTCGCCGTTTTCCTTTCTTTCTTCTTTTATTTTTTAATTTTTTTTATATTCTTATATCTTTTTTCTCTCTTTCTTTGCGTTTTCTTTTTTTTTTTTTTTTTTTTTTTTTTTGTCCATTTACTGCTTCGCCGTTTTCCTTTCTTTCTTCTTTTATTTTTTAATTTTTTTTATATTCTTATATCTTTTTTCTCTCTTTCTTTGCGTTTTCTTTTTTTTTTTTTTTTTTTTTTTTTTGTCCATTTACTCCTTCGCCGTTTTCCTTTCTTTCTTCTTTTATTTTTTAATTTTTTTTATATTCTTATATCTTTTTTCTCTCTTTCTTTGCGTTTTCTTTTTTTTTTTTTTTTTTTTTTTTTTTGTCCATTTACTCCTTCGCCGTTTTCCTTTCTTTCTTCTTTTATTTTTTAATTTTTTTTATATTCTTATATCTTTTTTCTCTCTTTCTTTGCGTTTACTTTTTTCTTTCTTATTTATTTTTTTTTGTCCATTTACTCCTTCGCCGTTTTCCTTTTTTTGTTCTTTTATTTTTTAATTTTTTTTATATTCTTATATCTTTTTTCTCTCTTTCTTTGCGTTTTCTTTTTTTTTTTTTTTTTTTTTTTTTTTGTCCATTTACTGCTTCGCCGTTTTCCTTTCTTTCTTCTTTTATTTTTTAATTTTTTTTATATTCTTATATCTTTTTTCTCTCTTTCTTTGCGTTTTCTTTTTTTTTTTTTTTTTTTTTTTTTTGTCCATTTACTCCTTCGCCGTTTTCCTTTCTTTCTTCTTTTATTTTTTAATTTTTTTTATATTCTTATATCTTTTTTCTCTCTTTCTTTGCGTTTTCTTTTTTTTTTTTTTTTTTTTTTTTTTTGTCCATTTACTCCTTCGCCGTTTTCCTTTCTTTCTTCTTTTATTTTTTAATTTTTTTTATATTCTTATATCTTTTTTCTCTCTTTCTTTGCGTTTTCTTTTTTTTTTTTTTTTTTTTTTTTTGTCCATTTACTCCTTCGCCGTTTTCCTTTCTTTCTTCTTTTATTTTTTAATTTTTTTTATATTCTTATATGTTTTTTCTGTCTTTCTTTGCGTTTTCTTTTTTTTTTTTTTTTTTTTTTTTTTGTCCATTTACTCCTTCGCCGTTTTCCTTTCTTTCTTCTTTTATTTTTTAATTTTTTTTATATTCTTATATCTTTTTTCTCTCTTTCTTTGCGTTTTCTTTTTTTTTTTTTTTTTTTTTTTGTCCATTTACTCCTTCGCCGTTTTCCTTTCTTTCTTCTTTTATTTTTTAATTTTTTTTATATTCTAATATCTTTTTTCTCTGTTTCTTTGCGTTTTCTTTTTTCTTTCTTTTTTTTTTTTTTTTTTTTTTTTGTCCATTTACTCCTTCGCAGTTTTCCTTTCTTTGTTCTTTTATTTTTTAATTTTTTTTATATTCTTATATCTTTTTTCTCACTTTCTTTGCGTTTTCTTTTTTCTTTATTATTTATTTTTTTTTTTTTTGTCCATTTACTCCTTCGCCGTTTTCCTTTCTTTCTTCTTTTATTTTTTAATTTTTTTTATATTCTAATATCTTTTTTCTCTCTTTCTTTGCGTTTTCTTTTTTCTTTCTTTTTTTTTTTTTTTTTTTTTTTTTTGTCCATTTACTCCTTCGCCGTTTTCCTTTCTTTGTTCTTTTATTTTTAATTTTTTTTATATTTATATCTTTTTTCTCTCTTTCTTTGCGTTTCCTTTTTTCTTTCTTATTTATTTTTTTTTGTCCATTTACTCCTTTGCCGTTTTCCTTTCTTTTCTTCTTTTATTTTTTAATTTTTTTTATATTCTTATATCTTTTTTCTCTCTTTCTTTGCGTTTTCTTTTTTTTTTTTTTTTTTTTTTTTTTGTCCATTTACTCCTTCGCCGTTTTCCTTTCTTTCTTCTTTTATTTTTTAATTTTTTTTATATTCTTATATCTTTTTTCTCTCTTTCTTTGCGTTTTCTTTTTTTTTTTTTTTTTTTTTTTTTTTGTCCATTTACTCCTTCGCCGTTTTCCTTTCTTTCTTCTTTTATTTTTTAATTTTTTTTATATTCTTATATCTTTTTTCTCTCTTTCTTTGCGTTTCTTTTTTTTTTTTTTTTTTTTTTTTTTTTGTCCATTTACTGCTTCGCCGTTTTCCTTTCTTTCTTCTTTTATTTTTTAATTTTTTTTATATTCTTATATCTTTTTTCTCTCTTTCTTTGCGTTTTCTTTTTTTTTTTTTTTTTTTTTTTTTTGTCCATTTACTCCTTCGCCGTTTTCCTTTCTTTCTTCTTTTATTTTTTAATTTTTTTTATATTCTTATATCTTTTTTCTCTCTTTCTTTGCGTTTTCTTTTTTTTTTTTTTTTTTTTTTTTTTTGTCCATTTACTCCTTCGCCGTTTTCCTTTCTTTCTTCTTTTATTTTTTAATTTTTTTTATATTCTTATATCTTTTTTCTCTCTTTCTTTGCGTTTACTTTTTTCTTTCTTATTTATTTTTTTTTGTCCATTTACTCCTTCGCCGTTTTCCTTTTTTTGTTCTTTTATTTTTTAATTTTTTTTATATTCTTATATCTTTTTTCTCTCTTTCTTTGCGTTTTCATTTTTCTTTCTTTTTTTTTTTTTTGTCTATTTACTCCTTCCCCGTTTTCCTTTCTTTGTTCTTTTATTTTTTAATTTTTTTTATATTCTTATATCTTTTTTCTCTGTTTCTTTGCGTTTTCTTTTTTCTTTCTTTTTTTTTTTTTTTTTTTTTTTGTCCATTTACTCCTTCGCAGTTTTCCTTTCTTTGTTCTTTCATTTTTTAATTTTTTTCATATTCTAATATCTTTTTTCTCTGTTTCTTTGCGTTTTCTTTTTTCTTTCTTTTTTTTTTTTTTTTTTTTTTTTTGTCCATTTACTCCTTCGCCGTTTTCCTTTCTTTGTTCTTTTATTTTTAATTTTTTTTATATTCTTATATCTTTTTTCTCTCTTTCTTTGCGTTTCCTTTTTTCTTTCTTATTTATTTTTTTTTGTCCATTTACTCCTTTGCCGTTTTCCTTTCTTTCTTCTTTTATTTTTTAATTTTTTTTATATTCTTATATCTTTTTTCTCTCTTTCTTTGCGTTTTCTTTTTTTTTTTTTTTTTTTTTTTTTTGTCCATTTACTCCTTCGCCGTTTTCCTTTCTTTCTTCTTTTATTTTTTAATTTTTTTTATATTCTTATATCTTTTTTCTCTCTTTCTTTGCGTTTTCTTTTTTTTTTTTTTTTTTTTTTTTTTTGTCCATTTACTCCTTCGCCGTTTTCCTTTCTTTCTTCTTTTATTTTTTAATTTTTTTTATATTCTTATATCTTTTTTCTCTCTTTCTTTGCGTTTACTTTTTTCTTTCTTATTTATTTTTTTTTGTCCATTTACTCCTTCGCCGTTTTCCTTTTTTTGTTCTTTTATTTTTTAATTTTTTTTATATTCTTATATCTTTTTTCTCTCTTTCTTTGCGTTTTCTTTTTTTTTTTTTTTTTTTTTTTTTTTGTCCATTTACTGCTTCGCCGTTTTCCTTTCTTTCTTCTTTTATTTTTTAATTTTTTTTATATTCTTATATCTTTTTTCTCTCTTTCTTTGCGTTTTCTTTTTTTTTTTTTTTTTTTTTTTTTTGTCCATTTACTCCTTCGCCGTTTTCCTTTCTTTCTTCTTTTATTTTTTAATTTTTTTTATATTCTTATATCTTTTTTCTCTCTTTCTTTGCGTTTTCTTTTTTTTTTTTTTTTTTTTTTTTTTTTGTCCATTTACTCCTTCGCCGTTTTCCTTTCTTTCTTCTTTTATTTTTTAATTTTTTTTATATTCTTATATCTTTTTTCTCTCTTTCTTTGCGTTTTCTTTTTTTTTTTTTTTTTTTTTTTTGTCCATTTACTCCTTCGCCGTTTTCCTTTCTTTCTTCTTTTATTTTTTAATTTTTTTTATATTCTTATATGTTTTTTCTCTCTTTCTTTGCGTTTTCTTTTTTTTTTTTTTTTTTTTTTTTTTGTCCATTTACTCCTTCGCCGTTTTCCTTTCTTTCTTCTTTTATTTTTTAATTTTTTTTATATTCTTATATCTTTTTTCTCTCTTTCTTTGCGTTTTCTTTTTTTTTTTTTTTTTTTTTTTGTCCATTTACTCCTTCGCCGTTTTCCTTTCTTTCTTCTTTTATTTTTTAATTTTTTTTATATTCTAATATCTTTTTTCTCTGTTTCTTTGCGTTTTCTTTTTTCTTTCTTTTTTTTTTTTTTTTTTTTTTTGTCCATTTACTCCTTCGCAGTTTTCCTTTCTTTGTTCTTTTATTTTTTAATTTTTTTTATATTCTTATATCTTTTTTCTCACTTTCTTTGCGTTTTCTTTTTTCTTTCTTATTTATTTTTTTTTTTTTTGTCCATTTACTCCTTCGCCGTTTTCCTTTCTTTCTTCTTTTATTTTTTAATTTTTTTTATATTCTTATATCTTTTTTCTCTCTTTCTTTGCGTTTTCTTTTTTCTTTCTTTTTTTTTTTTTTTTTTTTTTTTTTTGTCCATTTACTCCTTCGCCGTTTTCCTTTCTTTGTTCTTTTATTTTTAATTTTTTTTATATTCTTATATCTTTTTTCTCTCTTTCTTTGCGTTTCCTTTTTTCTTTCTTATTTATTTTTTTTTGTCCATTTACTCCTTTGCCGTTTTCCTTTCTTTTCTTCTTTTATTTTTTAATTTTTTTTATATTCTTATATCTTTTTTCTCTCTTTCTTTGCGTTTTCTTTTTGTTTTTTTGTTTTTTTTTTTTGTCCATTTACTCCTTCGCCGTTTTCCTTTCTTTCTTCTTTTATTTTTTAATTTTTTTTATATTCTTATATCTTTTTTCTCTCTTTCTTTGCGTTTTCTTTTTTTTTTTTTTTTTTTTTTTTTTTGTCCATTTACTCCTTCGCCGTTTTCCTTTCTTTCTTCTTTTATTTTTTAATTTTTTTTATATTCTTATATCTTTTTTCTCTCTTTCTTTGCGTTTTCTTTTTTTTTTTTTTTTTTTTTTTTTTGTCCATTTACTGCTTCGCCGTTTTCCTTTCTTTCTTCTTTTATTTTTTAATTTTTTTTATATTCTTATATCTTTTTTCTCTCTTTCTTTGCGTTTTCTTTTTTTTTTTTTTTTTTTTTTTTTTGTCCATTTACTCCTTCGCCGTTTTCCTTTCTTTCTTCTTTTATTTTTTAATTTTTTTTATATTCTTATATCTTTTTTCTCTCTTTCTTTGCGTTTTCTTTTTTTTTTTTTTTTTTTTTTTTTTTGTCCATTTACTCCTTCGCCGTTTTCCTTTCTTTCTTCTTTTATTTTTTAATTTTTTTTATATTCTTATATCTTTTTTCTCTCTTTCTTTGCGTTTACTTTTTTCTTTCTTATTTATTTTTTTTTGTCCATTTACTCCTTCGCCGTTTTCCTTTTTTTGTTCTTTTATTTTTTAATTTTTTTTATATTCTTATAACTTTTTTCTCTCTTTCTTTGCGTTTTCATTTTTCTTTCTTTTTTTTTTTTTTGTCTATTTACTCCTTCCCCGTTTTCCTTTCTTTGTTCTTTTATTTTTTAATTTTTTTTATATTCTTATATCTTTTTTCTCTGTTTCTTTGCGTTTTCTTTTTTCTTTCTTTTTTTTTTTTTTTTTTTTTTTTGTCCATTTACTCCTTCGCAGTTTTCCTTTCTTTGTTCTTTCATTTTTTAATTTTTTTCATATTCTAATATCTTTTTTCTCTGTTTCTTTGCGTTTTCTTTTTTCTTTCTTTTTTTTTTTTTTTTTTTTTTTTTTTGTCCATTTACTCCTTCGCCGTTTTCCTTTCTTTGTTCTTTTATTTTTAATTTTTTTTATATTCTTATATCTTTTTTCTCTCTTTCTTTGCGTTTCCTTTTTTCTTTCTTATTTATTTTTTTTTGTCCATTTACTCCTTTGCCGTTTTCCTTTCTTTCTTCTTTTATTTTTTAATTTTTTTTATATTCTTATATCTTTTTTCTCTCTTTCTTTGCGTTTTCTTTTTTTTTTTTTTTTTTTTTTTTTTGTCCATTTACTCCTTCGCCGTTTTCCTTTCTTTCTTCTTTTATTTTTTAATTTTTTTTATATTCTTATATCTTTTTTCTCTCTTTCTTTGCGTTTTCTTTTTTTTTTTTTTTTTTTTTTTTTGTCCATTTACTCCTTCGCCGTTTTCCTTTCTTTCTTCTTTTATTTTTTAATTTTTTTTATATTCTTATATCTTTTTCTCTCTTTCTTTGCGTTTTCTTTTTTTTTTTTTTTTTTTTTTTTTGTCCATTTACTCCTTCGCCGTTTTCCTTTCTTTCTTCTTTTATTTTTTAATTTTTTTTATATTCTTATATCTTTTTTCTCTCTTTCTTTGCGTTTTCTTTTTTTTTTTTTTTTTTTTTTGTCCATTTACTCCTTCGCCGTTTTCCTTTCTTTCTTCTTTTATTTTTTAATTTTTTTTATATTCTTATATCTTTTTTCTCTCTTTCTTTGCGTTTTCTTTTTTTTTTTTTTTTTTTTTTTGTCCATTTACTCCTTCGCCGTTTTCCTTTCTTTCTTCTTTTATTTTTTAATTTTTTTTATATTCTAATATCTTTTTTCTCTGTTTCTTTGCGTTTTCTTTTTTCTTTCTTTTTTTTTTTTTTTTTTTTTTTGTCCATTTACTCCTTCGCAGTTTTCCTTTCTTTGTTCTTTTATTTTTTAATTTTTTTTATATTCTTATATCTTTTTTCTCACTTTCTTTGCGTTTTCTTTTTTCTTTATTATTTATTTTTTTTTTTTTTGTCCATTTACTCCTTCGCCGTTTTCCTTTCTTTCTTCTTTTATTTTTTAATTTTTTTTATATTCTAATATCTTTTTTCTCTCTTTCTTTGCGTTTTCTTTTTTCTTTCTTTTTTTTTTTTTTTTTTTTTTTTTTTGTCCATTTACTCCTTCGCCGTTTTCCTTTCTTTGTTCTTTTATTTTTAATTTTTTTTATATTCTTATATCTTTTTTCTCTCTTTCTTTGCGTTTCCTTTTTTCTTTCTTATTTATTTTTTTTTGTCCATTTACTCCTTTGCCGTTTTCCTTTCTTTTCTTCTTTTATTTTTTAATTTTTTTTATATTCTTATATCTTTTTTCTCTCTTTCTTTGCGTTTTCTTTTTTTTTTTTTTTTTTTTTTTTTTGTCCATTTACTCCTTCGCCGTTTTCCTTTCTTTCTTCTTTTATTTTTTAATTTTTTTTATATTCTTATATCTTTTTTCTCTCTTTCTTTGCGTTTTCTTTTTTTTTTTTTTTTTTTTTTTTTTTGTCCATTTACTCCTTCGCCGTTTTCCTTTCTTTCTTCTTTTATTTTTTAATTTTTTTTATATTCTTATATCTTTTTTCTCTCTTTCTTTGCGTTTTCTTTTTTTTTTTTTTTTTTTTTTTTTTTGTCCATTTACTGCTTCGCCGTTTTCCTTTCTTTCTTCTTTTATTTTTTAATTTTTTTTATATTCTTATATCTTTTTTCTCTCTTTCTTTGCGTTTTCTTTTTTTTTTTTTTTTTTTTTTTTTTGTCCATTTACTCCTTCGCCGTTTTCCTTTCTTTCTTCTTTTATTTTTTAATTTTTTTTATATTCTTATATCTTTTTTCTCTCTTTCTTTGCGTTTTCTTTTTTTTTTTTTTTTTTTTTTTTTTTGTCCATTTACTCCTTCGCCGTTTTCCTTTCTTTCTTCTTTTATTTTTTAATTTTTTTTATATTCTTATATCTTTTTTCTCTCTTTCTTTGCGTTTACTTTTTTCTTTCTTATTTATTTTTTTTTGTCCATTTACTCCTTCGCCGTTTTCCTTTTTTTGTTCTTTTATTTTTTAATTTTTTTTATATTCTTATATCTTTTTTCTCTCTTTCTTTGCGTTTTCATTTTTCTTTCTTTTTTTTTTTTTTGTCTATTTACTCCTTCCCCGTTTTCCTTTCTTTGTTCTTTTATTTTTTAATTTTTTTTATATTCTTATATCTTTTTTCTCTGTTTCTTTGCGTTTTCTTTTTTCTTTCTTTTTTTTTTTTTTTTTTTTTTTGTCCATTTACTCCTTCGCAGTTTTCCTTTCTTTGTTCTTTCATTTTTTAATTTTTTTCATATTCTAATATCTTTTTTCTCTGTTTCTTTGCGTTTTCTTTTTTCTTTCTTTTTTTTTTTTTTTTTTTTTTTTTGTCCATTTACTCCTTCGCCGTTTTCCTTTCTTTGTTCTTTTATTTTTAATTTTTTTTATATTCTTATATCTTTTTTCTCTCTTTCTTTGCGTTTCCTTTTTTCTTTCTTATTTATTTTTTTTTGTCCATTTACTCCTTTGCCGTTTTCCTTTCTTTCTTCTTTTATTTTTTAATTTTTTTTATATTCTTATATCTTTTTTCTCTCTTTCTTTGCGTTTTCTTTTTTTTTTTTTTTTTTTTTTTTTTGTCCATTTACTCCTTCGCCGTTTTCCTTTCTTTCTTCTTTTATTTTTTAATTTTTTTTATATTCTTATATCTTTTTTCTCTCTTTCTTTGCGTTTTCTTTTTTTTTTTTTTTTTTTTTTTTTTTGTCCATTTACTCCTTCGCCGTTTTCCTTTCTTTCTTCTTTTATTTTTTAATTTTTTTTATATTCTTATATCTTTTTTCTCTCTTTCTTTGCGTTTACTTTTTTCTTTCTTATTTATTTTTTTTTGTCCATTTACTCCTTCGCCGTTTTCCTTTTTTTGTTCTTTTATTTTTTAATTTTTTTTATATTCTTATATCTTTTTTCTCTCTTTCTTTGCGTTTTCTTTTTTTTTTTTTTTTTTTTTTTTTTTGTCCATTTACTGCTTCGCCGTTTTCCTTTCTTTCTTCTTTTATTTTTTAATTTTTTTTATATTCTTATATCTTTTTTCTCTCTTTCTTTGCGTTTTCTTTTTTTTTTTTTTTTTTTTTTTTTTGTCCATTTACTCCTTCGCCGTTTTCCTTTCTTTCTTCTTTTATTTTTTAATTTTTTTTATATTCTTATATCTTTTTTCTCTCTTTCTTTGCGTTTTCTTTTTTTTTTTTTTTTTTTTTTTTTTTTGTCCATTTACTCCTTCGCCGTTTTCCTTTCTTTCTTCTTTTATTTTTTAATTTTTTTTATATTCTTATATCTTTTTTCTCTCTTTCTTTGCGTTTTCTTTTTTTTTTTTTTTTTTTTTTTTGTCCATTTACTCCTTCGCCGTTTTCCTTTCTTTCTTCTTTTATTTTTTAATTTTTTTTATATTCTTATATGTTTTTTCTCTCTTTCTTTGCGTTTTCTTTTTTTTTTTTTTTTTTTTTTTTTTGTCCATTTACTCCTTCGCCGTTTTCCTTTCTTTCTTCTTTTATTTTTTAATTTTTTTTATATTCTTATATCTTTTTTCTCTCTTTCTTTGCGTTTTCTTTTTTTTTTTTTTTTTTTTTTTGTCCATTTACTCCTTCGCCGTTTTCCTTTCTTTCTTCTTTTATTTTTTAATTTTTTTTATATTCTAATATCTTTTTTCTCTGTTTCTTTGCGTTTTCTTTTTTCTTTCTTTTTTTTTTTTTTTTTTTTTTTGTCCATTTACTCCTTCGCAGTTTTCCTTTCTTTGTTCTTTTATTTTTTAATTTTTTTTATATTCTTATATCTTTTTTCTCACTTTCTTTGCGTTTTCTTTTTTCTTTCTTATTTATTTTTTTTTTTTTTGTCCATTTACTCCTTCGCCGTTTTCCTTTCTTTCTTCTTTTATTTTTTAATTTTTTTTATATTCTTATATCTTTTTTCTCTCTTTCTTTGCGTTTTCTTTTTTCTTTCTTTTTTTTTTTTTTTTTTTTTTTTTTTGTCCATTTACTCCTTCGCCGTTTTCCTTTCTTTGTTCTTTTATTTTTAATTTTTTTTATATTCTTATATCTTTTTTCTCTCTTTCTTTGCGTTTCCTTTTTTCTTTCTTATTTATTTTTTTTTGTCCATTTACTCCTTTGCCGTTTTCCTTTCTTTTCTTCTTTTATTTTTTAATTTTTTTTATATTCTTATATCTTTTTTCTCTCTTTCTTTGCGTTTTCTTTTTGTTTTTTTGTTTTTTTTTTTTGTCCATTTACTCCTTCGCCGTTTTCCTTTCTTTCTTCTTTTATTTTTTAATTTTTTTTATATTCTTATATCTTTTTTCTCTCTTTCTTTGCGTTTTCTTTTTTTTTTTTTTTTTTTTTTTTTTGTCCATTTACTCCTTCGCCGTTTTCCTTTCTTTCTTCTTTTATTTTTTAATTTTTTTTATATTCTTATATCTTTTTTCTCTCTTTCTTTGCGTTTTCTTTTTTTTTTTTTTTTTTTTTTTTTTGTCCATTTACTGCTTCGCCGTTTTCCTTTCTTTCTTCTTTTATTTTTTAATTTTTTTTATATTCTTATATCTTTTTTCTCTCTTTCTTTGCGTTTTCTTTTTTTTTTTTTTTTTTTTTTTTTTGTCCATTTACTCCTTCGCCGTTTTCCTTTCTTTCTTCTTTTATTTTTTAATTTTTTTTATATTCTTATATCTTTTTTCTCTCTTTCTTTGCGTTTTCTTTTTTTTTTTTTTTTTTTTTTTTTTTGTCCATTTACTCCTTCGCCGTTTTCCTTTCTTTCTTCTTTTATTTTTTAATTTTTTTTATATTCTTATATCTTTTTTCTCTCTTTCTTTGCGTTTACTTTTTTCTTTCTTATTTATTTTTTTTTGTCCATTTACTCCTTCGCCGTTTTCCTTTTTTTGTTCTTTTATTTTTTAATTTTTTTTATATTCTTATAACTTTTTTCTCTCTTTCTTTGCGTTTTCATTTTTCTTTCTTTTTTTTTTTTTTGTCTATTTACTCCTTCCCCGTTTTCCTTTCTTTGTTCTTTTATTTTTTAATTTTTTTTATATTCTTATATCTTTTTTCTCTGTTTCTTTGCGTTTTCTTTTTTCTTTCTTTTTTTTTTTTTTTTTTTTTTTGTCCATTTACTCCTTCGCAGTTTTCCTTTCTTTGTTCTTTCATTTTTTAATTTTTTTCATATTCTAATATCTTTTTTCTCTGTTTCTTTGCGTTTTCTTTTTTCTTTCTTTTTTTTTTTTTTTTTTTTTTTTTTTGTCCATTTACTCCTTCGCCGTTTTCCTTTCTTTGTTCTTTTATTTTTAATTTTTTTTATATTCTTATATCTTTTTTCTCTCTTTCTTTGCGTTTCCTTTTTTCTTTCTTATTTATTTTTTTTTGTCCATTTACTCCTTTGCCGTTTTCCTTTCTTTCTTCTTTTATTTTTTAATTTTTTTTATATTCTTATATCTTTTTTCTCTCTTTCTTTGCGTTTTCTTTTTTTTTTTTTTTTTTTTTTTTTTGTCCATTTACTCCTTCGCCGTTTTCCTTTCTTTCTTCTTTTATTTTTTAATTTTTTTTATATTCTTATATCTTTTTTCTCTCTTTCTTTGCGTTTTCTTTTTTTTTTTTTTTTTTTTTTTTTGTCCATTTACTCCTTCGCCGTTTTCCTTTCTTTCTTCTTTTATTTTTTAATTTTTTTTATATTCTTATATCTTTTTCTCTCTTTCTTTGCGTTTTCTTTTTTTTTTTTTTTTTTTTTTTTTGTCCATTTACTCCTTCGCCGTTTTCCTTTCTTTCTTCTTTTATTTTTTAATTTTTTTTATATTCTTATATCTTTTTTCTCTCTTTCTTTGCGTTTTCTTTTTTTTTTTTTTTTTTTTTTGTCCATTTACTCCTTCGCCGTTTTCCTTTCTTTCTTCTTTTATTTTTTAATTTTTTTTATATTCTTATATCTTTTTTCTCTCTTTCTTTGCGTTTTCTTTTTTTTTTTTTTTTTTTTTTTTTTGTCCATTTACTCCTTCGCCGTTTTCCTTTCTTTCTTCTTTTATTTTTTAATTTTTTTTATATTCTTATATCTTTTTTCTCTCTTTCTTTGCGTTTACTTTTTTCTTTCTTATTTATTTTTTTTTGTCCATTTACTCCTTCGCCGTTTTCCTTTTTTTGTTCTTTTATTTTTTAATTTTTTTTATATTCTTATATCTTTTTTCTCTCTTTCTTTGCGTTTTCATTTTTCTTTCTTTTTTTTTTTTTTGTCTATTTACTCCTTCCCCGTTTTCCTTTCTTTGTTCTTTTATTTTTTAATTTTTTTTATATTCTTATATCTTTTTTCTCTGTTTCTTTGCGTTTTCTTTTTTCTTTCTTTTTTTTTTTTTTTTTTTTTTGTCCATTTACTCCTTCGCAGTTTTCCTTTCTTTGTTCTTTCATTTTTTAATTTTTTTCATATTCTAATATCTTTTTTCTCTGTTTCTTTGCGTTTTCTTTTTTCTTTCTTTTTTTTTTTTTTTTTTTGTCCATTTACTCCTTCGCCGTTTTCCTTTCTTTGTTCTTTTATTTTTAATTTTTTTTATATTCTTATATCTTTTTTCTCTCTTTCTTTGCGTTTCCTTTTTTCTTTCTTATTTATTTTTTTTTGTCCATTTACTCCTTTGCCGTTTTCCTTTCTTTCTTCTTTTATTTTTTAATTTTTTTTATATTCTTATATCTTTTTTCTCTCTTTCTTTGCGTTTTCTTTTTTTTTTTTTTTTTTTTTTTTTGTCCATTTACTCCTTCGCCGTTTTCCTTTCTTTCTTCTTTTATTTTTTAATTTTTTTTATATTCTTATATCTTTTTTCTCTCTTTCTTTGCGTTTTCTTTTTTTTTTTTTTTTTTTTTTTTTTGTCCATTTACTCCTTCGCCGTTTTCCTTTCTTTCTTCTTTTATTTTTTAATTTTTTTTATATTCTTATATCTTTTTCTCTCTTTCTTTGCGTTTTCTTTTTTTTTTTTTTTTTTTTTTTTTGTCCATTTACTCCTTCGCCGTTTTCCTTTCTTTCTTCTTTTATTTTTTAATTTTTTTTATATTCTTATATCTTTTTTCTCTCTTTCTTTGCGTTTTCTTTTTTTTTTTTTTTTTTTTTTGTCCATTTACTCCTTCGCCGTTTTCCTTTCTTTCTTCTTTTATTTTTTAATTTTTTTTATATTCTTATATCTTTTTTCTCTCTTTCTTTGCGTTTTCTTTTTTTTTTTTTTTTTTTTTTTTTTTGTCCATTTACTCCTTCGCCGTTTTCCTTTCTTTCTTCTTTTATTTTTTAATTTTTTTTATATTCTTATATCTTTTTTCTCTCTTTCTTTGCGTTTACTTTTTTCTTTCTTATTTATTTTTTTTTGTCCATTTACTCCTTCGCCGTTTTCCTTTTTTTGTTCTTTTATTTTTTAATTTTTTTTATATTCTTATATCTTTTTTCTCTCTTTCTTTGCGTTTTCATTTTTCTTTCTTTTTTTTTTTTTTGTCTATTTACTCCTTCCCCGTTTTCCTTTCTTTGTTCTTTTATTTTTTAATTTTTTTTATATTCTTATATCTTTTTTCTCTGTTTCTTTGCGTTTTCTTTTTTCTTTCTTTTTTTTTTTTTTTTTTTTTTTGTCCATTTACTCCTTCGCAGTTTTCCTTTCTTTGTTCTTTCATTTTTTAATTTTTTTCATATTCTAATATCTTTTTTCTCTGTTTCTTTGCGTTTTCTTTTTTCTTTCTTTTTTTTTTTTTTTTTTTTTTTTTTGTCCATTTACTCCTTCGCCGTTTTCCTTTCTTTGTTCTTTTATTTTTAATTTTTTTTATATTCTTATATCTTTTTTCTCTCTTTCTTTGCGTTTCCTTTTTTCTTTCTTATTTATTTTTTTTTGTCCATTTACTCCTTTGCCGTTTTCCTTTCTTTCTTCTTTTATTTTTTAATTTTTTTTATATTCTTATATCTTTTTTCTCTCTTTCTTTGCGTTTTCTTTTTTTTTTTTTTTTTTTTTTTTTGTCCATTTACTCCTTCGCCGTTTTCCTTTCTTTCTTCTTTTATTTTTTATTTTTTTTTATATTCTTATATCTTTTTTCTCTCTTTCTTTGCGTTTTCTTTTTTTTTTTTTTTTTTTTTTTTTGTCCATTTACTCCTTCGCCGTTTTCCTTTCTTTCTTCTTTTATTTTTTAATTTTTTTTATATTCTTATATCTTTTTCTCTCTTTCTTTGCGTTTTCTTTTTTTTTTTTTTTTTTTTTTTTTGTCCATTTACTCCTTCGCCGTTTTCCTTTCTTTCTTCTTTTATTTTTTAATTTTTTTTATATTCTTATATCTTTTTTCTCTCTTTCTTTGCGTTTTCTTTTTTTTTTTTTTTTTTTTTTGTCCATTTACTCCTTCGCCGTTTTCCTTTCTTTCTTCTTTTATTTTTTAATTTTTTTTATATTCTTATATCTTTTTTCTCTCTTTCTTTGCGTTTTCTTTTTTTTTTTTTTTTTTTTTTTTTTGTCCATTTACTCCTTCGCCGTTTTCCTTTCTTTCTTCTTTTATTTTTTAATTTTTTTTATATTCTTATATCTTTTTTCTCTCTTTCTTTGCGTTTACTTTTTTCTTTCTTATTTATTTTTTTTTGTCCATTTACTCCTTCGCCGTTTTCCTTTTTTTGTTCTTTTATTTTTTAATTTTTTTTATATTCTTATATCTTTTTTCTCTCTTTCTTTGCGTTTTCATTTTTCTTTCTTTTTTTTTTTTTTTGTCTATTTACTCCTTCCCCGTTTTCCTTTCTTTCTTCTTTTATTTTTTAATTTTTTTTATATTCTTATATCTTTTTTCTCTGTTTCTTTGCGTTTTCTTTTTTCTTTCTTTTTTTTTTTTTTTTTTTTTTGTCCATTTACTCCTTCGCAGTTTTCCTTTCTTTGTTCTTTCATTTTTTAATTTTTTTCATATTCTAATATCTTTTTTCTCTGTTTCTTTGCGTTTTCTTTTTTCTTTCTTTTTTTTTTTTTTTTTTGTCCATTTACTCCTTCGCCGTTTTCCTTTCTTTGTTCTTTTATTTTTAATTTTTTTTATATTCTTATATCTTTTTTCTCTCTTTCTTTGCGTTTCCTTTTTTCTTTCTTATTTATTTTTTTTTGTCCATTTACTCCTTTGCCGTTTTCCTTTCTTTCTTCTTTTATTTTTTAATTTTTTTTATATTCTTATATCTTTTTTCTCTCTTTCTTTGCGTTTTCTTTTTTTTTTTTTTTTTTTTTTTTTTGTCCATTTACTCCTTCGCCGTTTTCCTTTCTTTCTTCTTTTATTTTTTAATTTTTTTTATATTCTTATATCTTTTTTCTCTCTTTCTTTGCGTTTTCTTTTTTTTTTTTTTTTTTTTTTTTTTTGTCCATTTACTCCTTCGCCGTTTTCCTTTCTTTCTTCTTTTATTTTTTAATTTTTTTTATATTCTTATATCTTTTTCTCTCTTTCTTTGCGTTTTCTTTTTTTTTTTTTTTTTTTTTTTTTGTCCATTTACTCCTTCGCCGTTTTCCTTTCTTTCTTCTTTTATTTTTTAATTTTTTTTATATTCTTATATCTTTTTTCTCTCTTTCTTTGCGTTTTCTTTTTTTTTTTTTTTTTTTTTTGTCCATTTACTCCTTCGCCGTTTTCCTTTCTTTCTTCTTTTATTTTTTAATTTTTTTTATATTCTTATATCTTTTTTCTCTCTTTCTTTGCGTTTTCTTTTTTTTTTTTTTTTTTTTTTTTTTTGTCCATTTACTCCTTCGCCGTTTTCCTTTCTTTCTTCTTTTATTTTTTAATTTTTTTTATATTCTTATATCTTTTTTCTCTCTTTCTTTGCGTTTACTTTTTTCTTTCTTATTTATTTTTTTTTGTCCATTTACTCCTTCGCCGTTTTCCTTTTTTTGTTCTTTTATTTTTTAATTTTTTTTATATTCTTATATCTTTTTTCTCTCTTTCTTTGCGTTTTCATTTTTCTTTCTTTTTTTTTTTTTTGTCTATTTACTCCTTCCCCGTTTTCCTTTCTTTGTTCTTTTATTTTTTAATTTTTTTTATATTCTTATATCTTTTTTCTCTGTTTCTTTGCGTTTTCTTTTTTCTTTCTTTTTTTTTTTTTTTTTTTTTTTGTCCATTTACTCCTTCGCAGTTTTCCTTTCTTTGTTCTTTCATTTTTTAATTTTTTTCATATTCTAATATCTTTTTTCTCTGTTTCTTTGCGTTTTCTTTTTTCTTTCTTTTTTTTTTTTTTTTTTTTTTTTTTTGTCCATTTACTCCTTCGCCGTTTTCCTTTCTTTGTTCTTTTATTTTTAATTTTTTTTATATTCTTATATCTTTTTTCTCTCTTTCTTTGCGTTTCCTTTTTTCTTTCTTATTTATTTTTTTTTGTCCATTTACTCCTTTGCCGTTTTCCTTTCTTTCTTCTTTTATTTTTTAATTTTTTTTATATTCTTATATCTTTTTTCTCTCTTTCTTTGCGTTTTCTTTTTTTTTTTTTTTTTTTTTTTTTTGTCCATTTACTCCTTCGCCGTTTTCCTTTCTTTCTTCTTTTATTTTTTAATTTTTTTTATATTCTTATATCTTTTTTCTCTCTTTCTTTGCGTTTTCTTTTTTTTTTTTTTTTTTTTTTTTTTGTCCATTTACTCCTTCGCCGTTTTCCTTTCTTTCTTCTTTTATTTTTTAATTTTTTTTATATTCTTATATCTTTTTCTCTCTTTCTTTGCGTTTTCTTTTTTTTTTTTTTTTTTTTTTTTTGTCCATTTACTCCTTCGCCGTTTTCCTTTCTTTCTACTTTTATTTTTTAATTTTTTTTATATTCTTATATCTTTTTTCTCTCTTTCTTTGCGTTTTCTTTTTTTTTTTTTTTTTTTTTTGTCCATTTACTCCTTCGCCGTTTTCCTTTCTTTCTTCTTTTATTTTTTAATTTTTTTTATATTCTTATATCTTTTTTCTCTCTTTCTTTGCGTTTTCTTTTTTTTTTTTTTTTTTTTTTTTTGTCCATTTACTCCTTCGCCGTTTTCCTTTCTTTCTTCTTTTATTTTTTAATTTTTTTTATATTCTTATATCTTTTTTCTCTCTTTCTTTGCGTTTACTTTTTTCTTTCTTATTTATTTTTTTTTGTCCATTTACTCCTTCGCCGTTTTCCTTTTTTTGTTCTTTTATTTTTTAATTTTTTTTATATTCTTATATCTTTTTTCTCTCTTTCTTTGCGTTTTCATTTTTCTTTCTTTTTTTTTTTTTTGTCTATTTACTCCTTCCCCGTTTTCCTTTCTTTGTTCTTTTATTTTTTAATTTTTTTTATATTCTTATATCTTTTTTCTCTGTTTCTTTGCGTTTTCTTTTTTCTTTCTTTTTTTTTTTTTTTTTTTGTCCATTTACTCCTTCGCCGTTTTCCTTTCTTTGTTCTTTTATTTTTAATTTTTTTTATATTCTTATATCTTTTTTCTCTCTTTCTTTGCGTTTCCTTTTTTCTTTCTTATTTATTTTTTTTTGTCCATTTACTCCTTTGCCGTTTTCCTTTCTTTCTTCTTTTATTTTTTAATTTTTTTTATATTCTTATATCTTTTTTCTCTCTTTCTTTGCGTTTTCTTTTTTTTTTTTTTTTTTTTTTTTTTGTCCATTTACTCCTTCGCCGTTTTCCTTTCTTTCTTCTTTTATTTTTTAATTTTTTTTATATTCTTATATCTTTTTTCTCTCTTTCTTTGCGTTTTCTTTTTTTTTTTTTTTTTTTTTTTTTTTGTCCATTTACTCCTTCGCCGTTTTCCTTTCTTTCTTCTTTTATTTTTTAATTTTTTTTATATTCTTATATCTTTTTCTCTCTTTCTTTGCGTTTTCTTTTTTTTTTTTTTTTTTTTTTTTTGTCCATTTACTCCTTCGCCGTTTTCCTTTCTTTCTTCTTTTATTTTTTAATTTTTTTTATATTCTTATATCTTTTTTCTCTCTTTCTTTGCGTTTTCTTTTTTTTTTTTTTTTTTTTTTGTCCATTTACTCCTTCGCCGTTTTCCTTTCTTTCTTCTTTTATTTTTTAATTTTTTTTATATTCTTATATCTTTTTTCTCTCTTTCTTTGCGTTTTCTTTTTTTTTTTTTTTTTTTTTTTTTGTCCATTTACTCCTTCGCCGTTTTCCTTTCTTTCTTCTTTTATTTTTTAATTTTTTTTATATTCTTATATCTTTTTTCTCTCTTTCTTTGCGTTTTCTTTTTTTTTTTTTTTTTTTTTTTTTTGTCCATTTACTGCTTCGCCGTTTTCCTTTCTTTCTTCTTTTATTTTTTAATTTTTTTTATATTCTTATATCTTTTTTCTCTCTTTCTTTGCGTTTTCTTTTTTTTTTTTTTTTTTTTTTTTTTTGTCCATTTACTCCTTCGCCGTTTTCCTTTCTTTCTTCTTTTATTTTTTAATTTTTTTTATATTCTTATATCTTTTTTCTCTCTTTCTTTGCGTTTTCTTTTTTTTTTTTTTTTTTTTTTTTTTTGTCCATTTACTCCTTCGCCGTTTTCCTTTCTTTCTTCTTTTATTTTTTAATTTTTTTTATATTCTTATATCTTTTTTCTCTCTTTCTTTGCGTTTTCTTTTTTTTTTTTTTTTTTTTTTTTTGTCCATTTACTCCTTCGCCGTTTTCCTTTCTTTCTTCTTTTATTTTTTAATTTTTTTTATATTCTTATATGTTTTTTCTCTCTTTCTTTGCGTTTTCTTTTTTTTTTTTTTTTTTTTTTTTTTGTCCATTTACTCCTTCGCCGTTTTCCTTTCTTTCTTCTTTTATTTTTTAATTTTTTTTATATTCTTATATCTTTTTTCTCTCTTTCTTTGCGTTTTCTTTTTTTTTTTTTTTTTTTTTTTGTCCATTTACTCCTTCGCCGTTTTCCTTTCTTTCTTCTTTTATTTTTTAATTTTTTTTATATTCTAATATCTTTTTTCTCTGTTTCTTTGCGTTTTCTTTTTTCTTTCTTTTTTTTTTTTTTTTTTTTTTGTCCATTTACTCCTTCGCAGTTTTCCTTTCTTTGTTCTTTTATTTTTTAATTTTTTTTATATTCTTATATCTTTTTTCTCTGTTTCTTTGCGTTTTCTTTTTTCTTTCTTTTTTTTTTTTTTTTTTTTTTTGTCCATTTACTCCTTCGCAGTTTTCCTTTCTTTGTTCTTTCATTTTTTAATTTTTTTCATATTCTAATATCTTTTTTCTCTGTTTCTTTGCGTTTTCTTTTTTCTTTCTTTTTTTTTTTTTTTTTTTTTTTTTTTGTCCATTTACTCCTTCGCCGTTTTCCTTTCTTTGTTCTTTTATTTTTAATTTTTTTTATATTCTTATATCTTTTTTCTCTCTTTCTTTGCGTTTCCTTTTTTCTTTCTTATTTATTTTTTTTTGTCCATTTACTCCTTTGCCGTTTTCCTTTCTTTCTTCTTTTATTTTTTAATTTTTTTTATATTCTTATATCTTTTTTCTCTCTTTCTTTGCGTTTTCTTTTTTTTTTTTTTTTTTTTTTTTGTCCATTTACTCCTTCGCCGTTTTCCTTTCTTTCTTCTTTTATTTTTTAATTTTTTTTATATTCTTATATCTTTTTTCTCTCTTTCTTTGCGTTTTCTTTTTTTTTTTTTTTTTTTTTTTTTTTGTCCATTTACTCCTTCGCCGTTTTCCTTTCTTTCTTCTTTTATTTTTTAATTTTTTTTATATTCTTATATCTTTTTTCTCTCTTTCTTTGCGTTTTCTTTTTTTTTTTTTTTTTTTTTTTTTTTGTCCATTTACTGCTTCGCCGTTTTCCTTTCTTTCTTCTTTTATTTTTTAATTTTTTTTATATTCTTATATCTTTTTTCTCTCTTTCTTTGCGTTTTCTTTTTTTTTTTTTTTTTTTTTTTTTTGTCCATTTACTCCTTCGCCGTTTTCCTTTCTTTCTTCTTTTATTTTTTAATTTTTTTTATATTCTTATATCTTTTTTCTCTCTTTCTTTGCGTTTTCTTTTTTTTTTTTTTTTTTTTTTTTTTTTGTCCATTTACTCCTTCGCCGTTTTCCTTTCTTTCTTCTTTTATTTTTTAATTTTTTTTATATTCT
This sequence comes from Acanthosepion lycidas, assembly GCA_963932145.1. Lineage (NCBI taxonomy): Eukaryota > Metazoa > Mollusca > Cephalopoda > Sepiida > Sepiidae > Acanthosepion > Acanthosepion lycidas. Next base: position 83,572,713 of record OZ010592.1, on the reverse strand, counting down.
TATATCTTTTTTCTCTCTTTCTTTGCGTTTACTTTTTTCTTTCTTATTTATTTTTTTTTGTCCATTTACTCCTTCGCCGTTTTCCTTTTTTTGTTCTTTTATTTTTTAATTTTTTTTATATTCTTATATCTTTTTTCTCTCTTTCTTTGCGTTTTCATTTTTCTTTCTTTTTTTTTTTTTTGTCTATTTACTCCTTCCCCGTTTTCCTTTCTTTGTTCTTTTATTTTTTAATTTTTTTTATATTCTTATATCTTTTTTCTCTGTTTCTTTGCGTTTTCTTTTTTCTTTCTTTTTTTTTTTTTTTTTTTTTTTGTCCATTTACTCCTTCGCAGTTTTCCTTTCTTTGTTCTTTCATTTTTTAATTTTTTTCATATTCTAATATCTTTTTTCTCTGTTTCTTTGCGTTTTCTTTTTTCTTTCTTTTTTTTTTTTTTTTTTTTTTTTTTTGTCCATTTACTCCTTCGCCGTTTTCCTTTCTTTGTTCTTTTATTTTTAATTTTTTTTATATTCTTATATCTTTTTTCTCTCTTTCTTTGCGTTTCCTTTTTTCTTTCTTATTTATTTTTTTTTGTCCATTTACTCCTTTGCCGTTTTCCTTTCTTTCTTCTTTTATTTTTTAATTTTTTTTATATTCTTATATCTTTTTTCTCTCTTTCTTTGCGTTTTCTTTTTTTTTTTTTTTTTTTTTTTTTTGTCCATTTACTCCTTCGCCGTTTTCCTTTCTTTCTTCTTTTATTTTTTAATTTTTTTTATATTCTTATATCTTTTTTCTCTCTTTCTTTGCGTTTTCTTTTTTTTTTTTTTTTTTTTTTTTTTTGTCCATTTACTCCTTCGCCGTTTTCCTTTCTTTCTTCTTTTATTTTTTAATTTTTTTTATATTCTTATATCTTTTTCTCTCTTTCTTTGCGTTTTCTTTTTTTCTTTTTTTTTTTTTTTTTTTGTCCATTTACTCCTTCGCCGTTTTCCTTTCTTTCTTCTTTTATTTTTTAATTTTTTTTATATTCTTATATCTTTTTTCTCTCTTTCTTTGCGTTTTCTTTTTTTTTTTTTTTTTTTTTTGTCCATTTACTCCTTCGCCGTTTTCCTTTCTTTCTTCTTTTATTTTTTAATTTTTTTTATATTCTTATATCTTTTTTCTCTCTTTCTTTGCGTTTTTTTTTTTTTTTTTTTTTTTTTTTTTTTGTCCATTTACTCCTTCGCCGTTTTCCTTTCTTTCTTCTTTTATTTTTTAATTTTTTTTATATTCTTATATCTTTTTTCTCTCTTTCTTTGCGTTTACTTTTTTCTTTCTTATTTATTTTTTTTTGTCCATTTACTCCTTCGCCGTTTTCCTTTTTTTGTTCTTTTATTTTTTAATTTTTTTTATATTCTTATATCTTTTTTCTCTCTTTCTTTGCGTTTTCATTTTTCTTTCTTTTTTTTTTTTTTGTCTATTTACTCCTTCCCCGTTTTCCTTTCTTTGTTCTTTTATTTTTCAATTTTTTTTATATTCTTATATCTTTTTTCTCTGTTTCTTTGCGTTTTCTTTTTTCTTTCTTTTTTTTTTTTTTTTTTTTTTTTGTCCATTTACTCCTTCGCAGTTTTCCTTTCTTTGTTCTTTCATTTTTTAATTTTTTTCATATTCTAATATCTTTTTTCTCTGTTTCTTTGCGTTTTCTTTTTTCTTTCTTTTTTTTTTTTTTTTTTTTTTTTTTTGTCCATTTACTCCTTCGCCGTTTTCCTTTCTTTGTTCTTTTATTTTTAATTTTTTTTATATTCTTATATCTTTTTTCTCTCTTTCTTTGCGTTTCCTTTTTTCTTTCTTATTTATTTTTTTTTGTCCATTTACTCCTTTGCCGTTTTCCTTTCTTTCTTCTTTTATTTTTTAATTTTTTTTATATTCTTATATCTTTTTTCTCTCTTTCTTTGCGTTTTCTTTTTTTTTTTTTTTTTTTTTTTTTGTCCATTTACTCCTTCGCCGTTTTCCTTTCTTTCTTCTTTTATTTTTTAATTTTTTTTATATTCTTATATCTTTTTTCTCTCTTTCTTTGCGTTTTCTTTTTTTTTTTTTTTTTTTTTTTTTTTGTCCATTTACTCCTTCGCCGTTTTCCTTTCTTTCTTCTTTTATTTTTTAATTTTTTTTATATTCTTATATCTTTTTTCTCTCTTTCTTTGCGTTTTCTTTTTTTTTTTTTTTTTTTTTTTTTTGTCCATTTACTGCTTCGCCGTTTTCCTTTCTTTCTTCTTTTATTTTTTAATTTTTTTTATATTCTTATATCTTTTTTCTCTCTTTCTTTGCGTTTTCTTTTTTTTTTTTTTTTTTTTTTTTTGTCCATTTACTCCTTCGCCGTTTTCCTTTCTTTCTTCTTTTATTTTTTAATTTTTTTTATATTCTTATATCTTTTTTCTCTCTTTCTTTGCGTTTTCTTTTTTTTTTTTTTTTTTTTTTTTTTTTGTCCATTTACTCCTTCGCCGTTTTCCTTTCTTTCTTCTTTTATTTTTTAATTTTTTTTATATTCTTATATCTTTTTTCTCTCTTTCTTTGCGTTTACTTTTTTCTTTCTTATTTATTTTTTTTTGTCCATTTACTCCTTTGCCGTTTTCCTTTCTTTCTTCTTTTATTTTTTAATTTTTTTTATATTCTTATATCTTTTTTCTCTCTTTCTTTGCGTTTTCTTTTTTTTTTTTTTTTTTTTTTTTTGTCCATTTACTCCTTCGCCGTTTTCCTTTCTTTCTTCTTTTATTTTTTAATTTTTTTTATATTCTTATATCTTTTTTCTCTCTTTCTTTGCGTTTTCTTTTTTTTTTTTTTTTTTTTTTTTTGTCCATTTACTCCTTCGCCGTTTTCCTTTCTTTCTTCTTTTATTTTTTAATTTTTTTTATATTCTTATATCTTTTTTCTCTCTTTCTTTGCGTTTTCTTTTTTTTTTTTTTTTTTTTTTTTTGTCCATTTACTCCTTCGCCGTTTTCCTTTCTTTCTTCTTTTATTTTTTAATTTTTTTTATATTCTTATATCTTTTTTCTCTCTTTCTTTGCGTTTTCTTTTTTTTTTTTTTTTTTTTTTTTTTTTGTCCATTTACTCCTTCGCCGTTTTCCTTTCTTTCTTCTTTTATTTTTTAATTTTTTTTATATTCTTATATCTTTTTTCTCTCTTTCTTTGCGTTTTCTTTTTTCTTTCTTTTTTTTTTTTTTTTTTTTTTTGTCCATTTACTCCTTCGCCGTTTTCCTTTCTTTCTTCTTTTATTTTTTAATTTTTTTTATATTCTAATATGTTTTTTCTCTCTTTCTTTGCGTTTTCTTTTTTCTTTCTTTTTTTTTTTTTTTTTTTTTTTTTTGTCCATTTACTCCTTCGCCGTTTTCCTTTCTTTGTTCTTTTATTTTTAATTTTTTTTATATTCTTATATCTTTTTTCTCTCTTTCTTTGCGTTTCCTTTTTTCTTTCTTATTTATTTTTTTTTGTCCATTTACTCCTTTGCCGTTTTCCTTTCTTTCTTCTTTTATTTTTTAATTTTTTTTATATTCTTATATCTTTTTTCTCTGTTTCTTTGCGTTTTCTTTTTTCTTTCTTTTTTTTTTTTTTTTTTTTTTTGTCCATTTACTCCTTCGCAGTTTTCCTTTCTTTGTTCTTTCATTTTTTAATTTTTTTCATATTCTAATATCTTTTTTCTCTGTTTCTTTGCGTTTTCTTTTTTCTTTCTTTTTTTTTTTTTTTTTTTTTTTTTTTGTCCATTTACTCCTTCGCCGTTTTCCTTTCTTTGTTCTTTTATTTTTAATTTTTTTTATATTCTTATATCTTTTTTCTCTCTTTCTTTGCGTTTCCTTTTTTCTTTCTTATTTATTTTTTTTTGTCCATTTACTCCTTTGCCGTTTTCCTTTCTTTCTTCTTTTATTTTTTAATTTTTTTTATATTCTTATATCTTTTTTCTCTCTTTCTTTGCGTTTTCTTTTTTTTTTTTTTTTTTTTTTTTTTGTCCATTTACTCCTTCGCCGTTTTCCTTTCTTTCTTCTTTTATTTTTTAATTTTTTTTATATTCTTATATCTTTTTTCTCTCTTTCTTTGCGTTTTCTTTTTTTTTTTTTTTTTTTTTTTTTTTGTCCATTTACTCCTTCGCCGTTTTCCTTTCTTTCTTCTTTTATTTTTTAATTTTTTTTATATTCTTATATCTTTTTCTCTCTTTCTTTGCGTTTTCTTTTTTTCTTTTTTTTTTTTTTTTTTTGTCCATTTACTCCTTCGCCGTTTTCCTTTCTTTCTTCTTTTATTTTTTAATTTTTTTTATATTCTTATATCTTTTTTCTCTCTTTCTTTGCGTTTTCTTTTTTTTTTTTTTTTTTTTTTGTCCATTTACTCCTTCGCCGTTTTCCTTTCTTTCTTCTTTTATTTTTTAATTTTTTTTATATTCTTATATCTTTTTTCTCTCTTTCTTTGCGTTTTTTTTTTTTTTTTTTTTTTTTTTTTTTTGTCCATTTACTCCTTCGCCGTTTTCCTTTCTTTCTTCTTTTATTTTTTAATTTTTTTTATATTCTTATATCTTTTTTCTCTCTTTCTTTGCGTTTACTTTTTTCTTTCTTATTTATTTTTTTTTGTCCATTTACTCCTTCGCCGTTTTCCTTTTTTTGTTCTTTTATTTTTTAATTTTTTTTATATTCTTATATCTTTTTTCTCTCTTTCTTTGCGTTTTCATTTTTCTTTCTTTTTTTTTTTTTTGTCTATTTACTCCTTCCCCGTTTTCCTTTCTTTGTTCTTTTATTTTTCAATTTTTTTTATATTCTTATATCTTTTTTCTCTGTTTCTTTGCGTTTTCTTTTTTCTTTCTTTTTTTTTTTTTTTTTTTTTTTTGTCCATTTACTCCTTCGCAGTTTTCCTTTCTTTGTTCTTTCATTTTTTAATTTTTTTCATATTCTAATATCTTTTTTCTCTGTTTCTTTGCGTTTTCTTTTTTCTTTCTTTTTTTTTTTTTTTTTTTTTTTTTTTGTCCATTTACTCCTTCGCCGTTTTCCTTTCTTTGTTCTTTTATTTTTAATTTTTTTTATATTCTTATATCTTTTTTCTCTCTTTCTTTGCGTTTCCTTTTTTCTTTCTTATTTATTTTTTTTTGTCCATTTACTCCTTTGCCGTTTTCCTTTCTTTCTTCTTTTATTTTTTAATTTTTTTTATATTCTTATATCTTTTTTCTCTCTTTCTTTGCGTTTTCTTTTTTTTTTTTTTTTTTTTTTTTTGTCCATTTACTCCTTCGCCGTTTTCCTTTCTTTCTTCTTTTATTTTTTAATTTTTTTTATATTCTTATATCTTTTTTCTCTCTTTCTTTGCGTTTTCTTTTTTTTTTTTTTTTTTTTTTTTTTTGTCCATTTACTCCTTCGCCGTTTTCCTTTCTTTCTTCTTTTATTTTTTAATTTTTTTTATATTCTTATATCTTTTTTCTCTCTTTCTTTGCGTTTTCTTTTTTTTTTTTTTTTTTTTTTTTTTTGTCCATTTACTGCTTCGCCGTTTTCCTTTCTTTCTTCTTTTATTTTTTAATTTTTTTTATATTCTTATATCTTTTTTCTCTCTTTCTTTGCGTTTTCTTTTTTTTTTTTTTTTTTTTTTTTTGTCCATTTACTCCTTCGCCGTTTTCCTTTCTTTCTTCTTTTATTTTTTAATTTTTTTTATATTCTTATATCTTTTTTCTCTCTTTCTTTGCGTTTTCTTTTTTTTTTTTTTTTTTTTTTTTTTTTGTCCATTTACTCCTTCGCCGTTTTCCTTTCTTTCTTCTTTTATTTTTTAATTTTTTTTATATTCTTATATCTTTTTTCTCTCTTTCTTTGCGTTTACTTTTTTCTTTCTTATTTATTTTTTTTTGTCCATTTACTCCTTCGCAGTTTTCCTTTCTTTGTTCTTTTATTTTTTAATTTTTTTTATATTCTTATATCTTTTTTCTCACTTTCTTTGCGTTTTCTTTTTTCTTTCTTATTTATTTTTTTTTTTTTTGTCCATTTACTCCTTCGCCGTTTTCCTTTCTTTCTTCTTTTATTTTTTAATTTTTTTTATATTCTAATATGTTTTTTCTCTCTTTCTTTGCGTTTTCTTTTTTCTTTCTTTTTTTTTTTTTTTTTTTTTTTTTTGTCCATTTACTCCTTCGCCGTTTTCCTTTCTTTGTTCTTTTATTTTTAATTTTTTTTATATTCTTATATCTTTTTTCTCTCTTTCTTTGCGTTTCCTTTTTTCTTTCTTATTTATTTTTTTTTGTCCATTTACTCCTTTGCCGTTTTCCTTTCTTTCTTCTTTTATTTTTTAATTTTTTTTTATATTCTTATATCTTTTTTCTCTGTTTCTTTGCGTTTTCTTTTTTCTTTCTTTTTTTTTTTTTTTTTTTTTTTGTCCATTTACTCCTTCGCAGTTTTCCTTTCTTTGTTCTTTCATTTTTTAATTTTTTTCATATTCTAATATCTTTTTTCTCTGTTTCTTTGCGTTTTCTTTTTTCTTTCTTTTTTTTTTTTTTTTTTTTTTTTTTTGTCCATTTACTCCTTCGCCGTTTTCCTTTCTTTGTTCTTTTATTTTTAATTTTTTTTATATTCTTATATCTTTTTTCTCTCTTTCTTTGCGTTTCCTTTTTTCTTTCTTATTTATTTTTTTTTGTCCATTTACTCCTTTGCCGTTTTCCTTTCTTTCTTCTTTTATTTTTTAATTTTTTTTATATTCTTATATCTTTTTTCTCTCTTTCTTTGCGTTTTCTTTTTTTTTTTTTTTTTTTTTTTTTTGTCCATTTACTCCTTCGCCGTTTTCCTTTCTTTCTTCTTTTATTTTTTAATTTTTTTTATATTCTTATATCTTTTTTCTCTCTTTCTTTGCGTTTTCTTTTTTTTTTTTTTTTTTTTTTTTTTTTGTCCATTTACTCCTTCGCCGTTTTCCTTTCTTTCTTCTTTTATTTTTTAATTTTTTTTATATTCTTATATCTTTTTTCTCTCTTTCTTTGCGTTTACTTTTTTCTTTCTTATTTATTTTTTTTTGTCCATTTACTCCTTCGCCGTTTTCCTTTTTTTGTTCTTTTATTTTTTAATTTTTTTTATATTCTTATATCTTTTTTCTCTCTTTCTTTGCGTTTTCATTTTTCTTTCTTTTTTTTTTTTTTGTCTATTTACTCCTTCCCCGTTTTCCTTTCTTTGTTCTTTTATTTTTTAATTTTTTTTATATTCTTATATCTTTTTTCTCTGTTTCTTTGCGTTTTCTTTTTTCTTTCTTTTTTTTTTTTTTTTTTTTTTTGTCCATTTACTCCTTCGCAGTTTTCCTTTCTTTGTTCTTTCATTTTTTAATTTTTTTCATATTCTAATATCTTTTTTCTCTGTTTCTTTGCGTTTTCTTTTTTCTTTCTTTTTTTTTTTTTTTTTTTTTTTTTTTGTCCATTTACTCCTTCGCCGTTTTCCTTTCTTTGTTCTTTTATTTTTAATTTTTTTTATATTCTTATATCTTTTTTCTCTCTTTCTTTGCGTTTTCTTTTTTTTTTTTTTTTTTTTTTTTTTTGTCCATTTACTCCTTCGCCGTTTTCCTTTCTTTCTTCTTTTATTTTTTAATTTTTTTTATATTCTTATATCTTTTTCTCTCTTTCTTTGCGTTTTCTTTTTTTTTTTTTTTTTTTTTTTTGTCCATTTACTCCTTCGCCGTTTTCCTTTCTTTCTTCTTTTATTTTTTAATTTTTTTTATATTCTTATATCTTTTTTCTCTCTTTCTTTGCGTTTTCTTTTTTTTTTTTTTTTTTTTATGTCCATTTACTCCTTCGCCGTTTTCCTTTCTTTCTTCTTTTATTTTTTAATTTTTTTTATATTCTTATATCTTTTTTCTCTCTTTCTTTGCGTTTTCTTTTTTTTTTTTTTTTTTTTTTTTTTGTCCATTTACTCCTTCGCCGTTTTCCTTTCTTTCTTCTTTTATTTTTTAATTTTTTTTATATTCTTATATCTTTTTTCTCTCTTTCTTTGCGTTTACTTTTTTCTTTCTTATTTATTTTTTTTTGTCCATTTACTCCTTCGCCGTTTTCCTTTTTTTGTTCTTTTATTTTTTAATTTTTTTTATATTCTTATATCTTTTTTCTCTCTTTCTTTGCGTTTTCATTTTTCTTTCTTTTTTTTTTTTTTGTCTATTTACTCCTTCCCCGTTTTCCTTTCTTTGTTCTTTTATTTTTTAATTTTTTTTATATTCTTATATCTTTTTTCTCTGTTTCTTTGCGTTTTCTTTTTTCTTTCTTTTTTTTTTTTTTTTTTTTTTTGTCCATTTACTCCTTCGCAGTTTTCCTTTCTTTGTTCTTTCATTTTTTAATTTTTTTCATATTCTAATATCTTTTTTCTCTGTTTCTTTGCGTTTTCTTTTTTCTTTCTTTTTTTTTTTTTTTTTTTTTTTTTTGTCCATTTACTCCTTCGCCGTTTTCCTTTCTTTGTTCTTTTATTTTTAATTTTTTTTATATTCTTATATCTTTTTTCTCTCTTTCTTTGCGTTTCCTTTTTTCTTTCTTATTTATTTTTTTTTGTCCATTTACTCCTTTGCCGTTTTCCTTTCTTTCTTCTTTTATTTTTTAATTTTTTTTATATTCTTATATCTTTTTTCTCTCTTTCTTTGCGTTTTCTTTTTTTTTTTTTTTTTTTTTTTTTTGTCCATTTACTCCTTCGCCGTTTTCCTTTCTTTCTTCTTTTATTTTTTAATTTTTTTTATATTCTTATATCTTTTTTCTCTCTTTCTTTGCGTTTTCTTTTTTTTTTTTTTTTTTTTTTTTTTTGTCCATTTACTCCTTCGCCGTTTTCCTTTCTTTCTTCTTTTATTTTTTAATTTTTTTTATATTCTTATATCTTTTTTCTCTCTTTCTTTGCGTTTTCTTTTTTTTTTTTTTTTTTTTTTTTTTTGTCCATTTACTGCTTCGCCGTTTTCCTTTCTTTCTTCTTTTATTTTTTAATTTTTTTTATATTCTTATATCTTTTTTCTCTCTTTCTTTGCGTTTTCTTTTTTTTTTTTTTTTTTTTTTTTTTGTCCATTTACTCCTTCGCCGTTTTCCTTTCTTTCTTCTTTTATTTTTTAATTTTTTTTATATTCTTATATCTTTTTTCTCTCTTTCTTTGCGTTTTCTTTTTTTTTTTTTTTTTTTTTTTTTTTGTCCATTTACTCCTTCGCCGTTTTCCTTTCTTTCTTCTTTTATTTTTTAATTTTTTTTATATTCTTATATCTTTTTTCTCTCTTTCTTTGCGTTTACTTTTTTCTTTCTTATTTATTTTTTTTTGTCCATTTACTCCTTCGCCGTTTTCCTTTTTTTGTTCTTTTATTTTTTAATTTTTTTTATATTCTTATATCTTTTTTCTCTCTTTCTTTGCGTTTTCTTTTTTTTTTTTTTTTTTTTTTTTTTTGTCCATTTACTGCTTCGCCGTTTTCCTTTCTTTCTTCTTTTATTTTTTAATTTTTTTTATATTCTTATATCTTTTTTCTCTCTTTCTTTGCGTTTTCTTTTTTTTTTTTTTTTTTTTTTTTTTGTCCATTTACTCCTTCGCCGTTTTCCTTTCTTTCTTCTTTTATTTTTTAATTTTTTTTATATTCTTATATCTTTTTTCTCTCTTTCTTTGCGTTTTCTTTTTTTTTTTTTTTTTTTTTTTTTTTGTCCATTTACTCCTTCGCCGTTTTCCTTTCTTTCTTCTTTTATTTTTTAATTTTTTTTATATTCTTATATCTTTTTTCTCTCTTTCTTTGCGTTTTCTTTTTTTTTTTTTTTTTTTTTTTTGTCCATTTACTCCTTCGCCGTTTTCCTTTCTTTCTTCTTTTATTTTTTAATTTTTTTTATATTCTTATATGTTTTTTCTCTCTTTCTTTGCGTTTTCTTTTTTTTTTTTTTTTTTTTTTTTTTGTCCATTTACTCCTTCGCCGTTTTCCTTTCTTTCTTCTTTTATTTTTTAATTTTTTTTATATTCTTATATCTTTTTTCTCTCTTTCTTTGCGTTTTCTTTTTTTTTTTTTTTTTTTTTTTGTCCATTTACTCCTTCGCCGTTTTCCTTTCTTTCTTCTTTTATTTTTTAATTTTTTTTATATTCTAATATCTTTTTTCTCTGTTTCTTTGCGTTTTCTTTTTTCTTTCTTTTTTTTTTTTTTTTTTTTTTTGTCCATTTACTCCTTCGCAGTTTTCCTTTCTTTGTTCTTTTATTTTTTAATTTTTTTTATATTCTTATATCTTTTTTCTCACTTTCTTTGCGTTTTCTTTTTTCTTTATTATTTATTTTTTTTTTTTTTGTCCATTTACTCCTTCGCCGTTTTCCTTTCTTTCTTCTTTTATTTTTTAATTTTTTTTATATTCTAATATCTTTTTTCTCTCTTTCTTTGCGTTTTCTTTTTTCTTACTTTTTTTTTTTTTTTTTTTTTTTTTTTGTCCATTTACTCCTTCGCCGTTTTCCTTTCTTTGTTCTTTTATTTTTAATTTTTTTTATATTCTTATATCTTTTTTCTCTCTTTCTTTGCGTTTCCTTTTTTCTTTCTTATTTATTTTTTTTTGTCCATTTACTCCTTTGCCGTTTTCCTTTCTTTTCTTCTTTTATTTTTTAATTTTTTTTATATTCTTATATCTTTTTTCTCTCTTTCTTTGCGTTTTCTTTTTTTTTTTTTTTTTTTTTTTTTGTCCATTTACTCCTTCGCCGTTTTCCTTTCTTTCTTCTTTTATTTTTTAATTTTTTTTATATTCTTATATCTTTTTTCTCTCTTTCTTTGCGTTTTCTTTTTTTTTTTTTTTTTTTTTTTTTTTGTCCATTTACTCCTTCGCCGTTTTCCTTTCTTTCTTCTTTTATTTTTTAATTTTTTTTATATTCTTATATCTTTTTTCTCTCTTTCTTTGCGTTTTCTTTTTTTTTTTTTTTTTTTTTTTTTTTGTCCATTTACTGCTTCGCCGTTTTCCTTTCTTTCTTCTTTTATTTTTTAATTTTTTTTATATTCTTATATCTTTTTTCTCTCTTTCTTTGCGTTTTCTTTTTTTTTTTTTTTTTTTTTTTTTTGTCCATTTACTCCTTCGCCGTTTTCCTTTCTTTCTTCTTTTATTTTTTAATTTTTTTTATATTCTTATATCTTTTTTCTCTCTTTCTTTGCGTTTTCTTTTTTTTTTTTTTTTTTTTTTTTTTTGTCCATTTACTCCTTCGCCGTTTTCCTTTCTTTCTTCTTTTATTTTTTAATTTTTTTTATATTCTTATATCTTTTTTCTCTCTTTCTTTGCGTTTACTTTTTTCTTTCTTATTTATTTTTTTTTGTCCATTTACTCCTTCGCCGTTTTCCTTTTTTTGTTCTTTTATTTTTTAATTTTTTTTATATTCTTATATCTTTTTTCTCTCTTTCTTTGCGTTTTCATTTTTCTTTCTTTTTTTTTTTTTGTCTATTTACTCCTTCCCCGTTTTCCTTTCTTTGTTCTTTTATTTTTTAATTTTTTTTATATTCTTATATCTTTTTTCTCTGTTTCTTTGCGTTTTCTTTTTTCTTTCTTTTTTTTTTTTTTTTTTTTTTTGTCCATTTACTCCTTCGCAGTTTTCCTTTCTTTGTTCTTTCATTTTTTAATTTTTTTCATATTCTAATATCTTTTTTCTCTGTTTCTTTGCGTTTTCTTTTTTCTTTCTTTTTTTTTTTTTTTTTTTTTTTTTGTCCATTTACTCCTTCGCCGTTTTCCTTTCTTTGTTCTTTTATTTTTAATTTTTTTTATATTCTTATATCTTTTTTCTCTCTTTCTTTGCGTTTCCTTTTTTCTTTCTTATTTATTTTTTTTTGTCCATTTACTCCTTTGCCGTTTTCCTTTCTTTCTTCTTTTATTTTTTAATTTTTTTTATATTCTTATATCTTTTTTCTCTCTTTCTTTGCGTTTTCTTTTTTTTTTTTTTTTTTTTTTTTTTGTCCATTTACTCCTTCGCCGTTTTCCTTTCTTTCTTCTTTTATTTTTTAATTTTTTTTATATTCTTATATCTTTTTTCTCTCTTTCTTTGCGTTTTCTTTTTTTTTTTTTTTTTTTTTTTTTTTGTCCATTTACTCCTTCGCCGTTTTCCTTTCTTTCTTCTTTTATTTTTTAATTTTTTTTATATTCTTATATCTTTTTTCTCTCTTTCTTTGCGTTTACTTTTTTCTTTCTTATTTATTTTTTTTTGTCCATTTACTCCTTCGCCGTTTTCCTTTTTTTGTTCTTTTATTTTTTAATTTTTTTTATATTCTTATATCTTTTTTCTCTCTTTCTTTGCGTTTTCTTTTTTTTTTTTTTTTTTTTTTTTTTTGTCCATTTACTGCTTCGCCGTTTTCCTTTCTTTCTTCTTTTATTTTTTAATTTTTTTTATATTCTTATATCTTTTTTCTCTCTTTCTTTGCGTTTTCTTTTTTTTTTTTTTTTTTTTTTTTTTGTCCATTTACTCCTTCGCCGTTTTCCTTTCTTTCTTCTTTTATTTTTTAATTTTTTTTATATTCTTATATCTTTTTTCTCTCTTTCTTTGCGTTTTCTTTTTTTTTTTTTTTTTTTTTTTTTTTGTCCATTTACTCCTTCGCCGTTTTCCTTTCTTTCTTCTTTTATTTTTTAATTTTTTTTATATTCTTATATCTTTTTTCTCTCTTTCTTTGCGTTTTCTTTTTTTTTTTTTTTTTTTTTTTTGTCCATTTACTCCTTCGCCGTTTTCCTTTCTTTCTTCTTTTATTTTTTAATTTTTTTTATATTCTTATATGTTTTTTCTCTCTTTCTTTGCGTTTTCTTTTTTTTTTTTTTTTTTTTTTTTTTGTCCATTTACTCCTTCGCCGTTTTCCTTTCTTTCTTCTTTTATTTTTTAATTTTTTTTATATTCTTATATCTTTTTTCTCTCTTTCTTTGCGTTTTCTTTTTTTTTTTTTTTTTTTTTTTGTCCATTTACTCCTTCGCCGTTTTCCTTTCTTTCTTCTTTTATTTTTTAATTTTTTTTATATTCTAATATCTTTTTTCTCTGTTTCTTTGCGTTTTCTTTTTTCTTTCTTTTTTTTTTTTTTTTTTTTTTTGTCCATTTACTCCTTCGCAGTTTTCCTTTCTTTGTTCTTTTATTTTTTAATTTTTTTTATATTCTTATATCTTTTTTCTCACTTTCTTTGCGTTTTCTTTTTTCTTTCTTATTTATTTTTTTTTTTTTTGTCCATTTACTCCTTCGCCGTTTTCCTTTCTTTCTTCTTTTATTTTTTAATTTTTTTTATATTCTTATATCTTTTTTCTCTCTTTCTTTGCGTTTTCTTTTTTCTTTCTTTTTTTTTTTTTTTTTTTTTTTTTTTGTCCATTTACTCCTTCGCCGTTTTCCTTTCTTTGTTCTTTTATTTTTAATTTTTTTTATATTCTTATATCTTTTTTCTCTCTTTCTTTGCGTTTCCTTTTTTCTTTCTTATTTATTTTTTTTTGTCCATTTACTCCTTTGCCGTTTTCCTTTCTTTTCTTCTTTTATTTTTTAATTTTTTTTATATTCTTATATCTTTTTTCTCTCTTTCTTTGCGTTTTCTTTTTGTTTTTTTGTTTTTTTTTTTTGTCCATTTACTCCTTCGCCGTTTTCCTTTCTTTCTTCTTTTATTTTTTAATTTTTTTTATATTCTTATATCTTTTTTCTCTCTTTCTTTGCGTTTTCTTTTTTTTTTTTTTTTTTTTTTTTTTGTCCATTTACTCCTTCGCCGTTTTCCTTTCTTTCTTCTTTTATTTTTTAATTTTTTTTATATTCTTATATCTTTTTTCTCTCTTTCTTTGCGTTTTCTTTTTTTTTTTTTTTTTTTTTTTTTTGTCCATTTACTGCTTCGCCGTTTTCCTTTCTTTCTTCTTTTATTTTTTAATTTTTTTTATATTCTTATATCTTTTTTCTCTCTTTCTTTGCGTTTTCTTTTTTTTTTTTTTTTTTTTTTTTTTGTCCATTTACTCCTTCGCCGTTTTCCTTTCTTTCTTCTTTTATTTTTTAATTTTTTTTATATTCTTATATCTTTTTTCTCTCTTTCTTTGCGTTTTCTTTTTTTTTTTTTTTTTTTTTTTTTTTGTCCATTTACTCCTTCGCCGTTTTCCTTTCTTTCTTCTTTTATTTTTTAATTTTTTTTATATTCTTATATCTTTTTTCTCTCTTTCTTTGCGTTTACTTTTTTCTTTCTTATTTATTTTTTTTTGTCCATTTACTCCTTCGCCGTTTTCCTTTTTTTGTTCTTTTATTTTTTAATTTTTTTTATATTCTTATAACTTTTTTCTCTCTTTCTTTGCGTTTTCATTTTTCTTTCTTTTTTTTTTTTTTGTCTATTTACTCCTTCCCCGTTTTCCTTTCTTTGTTCTTTTATTTTTTAATTTTTTTTATATTCTTATATCTTTTTTCTCTGTTTCTTTGCGTTTTCTTTTTTCTTTCTTTTTTTTTTTTTTTTTTTTTTTGTCCATTTACTCCTTCGCAGTTTTCCTTTCTTTGTTCTTTCATTTTTTAATTTTTTTCATATTCTAATATCTTTTTTCTCTGTTTCTTTGCGTTTTCTTTTTTCTTTCTTTTTTTTTTTTTTTTTTTTTTTTTTTGTCCATTTACTCCTTCGCCGTTTTCCTTTCTTTGTTCTTTTATTTTTAATTTTTTTTATATTCTTATATCTTTTTTCTCTCTTTCTTTGCGTTTCCTTTTTTCTTTCTTATTTATTTTTTTTTGTCCATTTACTCCTTTGCCGTTTTCCTTTCTTTCTTCTTTTATTTTTTAATTTTTTTTATATTCTTATATCTTTTTTCTCTCTTTCTTTGCGTTTTCTTTTTTTTTTTTTTTTTTTTTTTTTTGTCCATTTACTCCTTCGCCGTTTTCCTTTCTTTCTTCTTTTATTTTTTAATTTTTTTTATATTCTTATATCTTTTTTCTCTCTTTCTTTGCGTTTTCTTTTTTTTTTTTTTTTTTTTTTTTTGTCCATTTACTCCTTCGCCGTTTTCCTTTCTTTCTTCTTTTATTTTTTAATTTTTTTTATATTCTTATATCTTTTTCTCTCTTTCTTTGCGTTTTCTTTTTTTTTTTTTTTTTTTTTTTTTGTCCATTTACTCCTTCGCCGTTTTCCTTTCTTTCTTCTTTTATTTTTTAATTTTTTTTATATTCTTATATCTTTTTTCTCTCTTTCTTTGCGTTTTCTTTTTTTTTTTTTTTTTTTTTTGTCCATTTACTCCTTCGCCGTTTTCCTTTCTTTCTTCTTTTATTTTTTAATTTTTTTTATATTCTTATATCTTTTTTCTCTCTTTCTTTGCGTTTTCTTTTTTTTTTTTTTTTTTTTTTTTTTGTCCATTTACTCCTTCGCCGTTTTCCTTTCTTTCTTCTTTTATTTTTTAATTTTTTTTATATTCTTATATCTTTTTTCTCTCTTTCTTTGCGTTTACTTTTTTCTTTCTTATTTATTTTTTTTTGTCCATTTACTCCTTCGCCGTTTTCCTTTTTTTGTTCTTTTATTTTTTAATTTTTTTTATATTCTTATATCTTTTTTCTCTCTTTCTTTGCGTTTTCATTTTTCTTTCTTTTTTTTTTTTTTGTCTATTTACTCCTTCCCCGTTTTCCTTTCTTTGTTCTTTTATTTTTTAATTTTTTTTATATTCTTATATCTTTTTTCTCTGTTTCTTTGCGTTTTCTTTTTTCTTTCTTTTTTTTTTTTTTTTTTTTTTGTCCATTTACTCCTTCGCAGTTTTCCTTTCTTTGTTCTTTCATTTTTTAATTTTTTTCATATTCTAATATCTTTTTTCTCTGTTTCTTTGCGTTTTCTTTTTTCTTTCTTTTTTTTTTTTTTTTTTTGTCCATTTACTCCTTCGCCGTTTTCCTTTCTTTGTTCTTTTATTTTTAATTTTTTTTATATTCTTATATCTTTTTTCTCTCTTTCTTTGCGTTTCCTTTTTTCTTTCTTATTTATTTTTTTTTGTCCATTTACTCCTTTGCCGTTTTCCTTTCTTTCTTCTTTTATTTTTTAATTTTTTTTATATTCTTATATCTTTTTTCTCTCTTTCTTTGCGTTTTCTTTTTTTTTTTTTTTTTTTTTTTTTGTCCATTTACTCCTTCGCCGTTTTCCTTTCTTTCTTCTTTTATTTTTTAATTTTTTTTATATTCTTATATCTTTTTTCTCTCTTTCTTTGCGTTTTCTTTTTTTTTTTTTTTTTTTTTTTTTTGTCCATTTACTCCTTCGCCGTTTTCCTTTCTTTCTTCTTTTATTTTTTAATTTTTTTTATATTCTTATATCTTTTTCTCTCTTTCTTTGCGTTTTCTTTTTTTTTTTTTTTTTTTTTTTTTGTCCATTTACTCCTTCGCCGTTTTCCTTTCTTTCTTCTTTTATTTTTTAATTTTTTTTATATTCTTATATCTTTTTTCTCTCTTTCTTTGCGTTTTCTTTTTTTTTTTTTTTTTTTTTTGTCCATTTACTCCTTCGCCGTTTTCCTTTCTTTCTTCTTTTATTTTTTAATTTTTTTTATATTCTTATATCTTTTTTCTCTCTTTCTTTGCGTTTTCTTTTTTTTTTTTTTTTTTTTTTTTTTGTCCATTTACTCCTTCGCCGTTTTCCTTTCTTTCTTCTTTTATTTTTTAATTTTTTTTATATTCTTATATCTTTTTTCTCTCTTTCTTTGCGTTTACTTTTTTCTTTCTTATTTATTTTTTTTTGTCCATTTACTCCTTCGCCGTTTTCCTTTTTTTGTTCTTTTATTTTTTAATTTTTTTTATATTCTTATATCTTTTTTCTCTCTTTCTTTGCGTTTTCATTTTTCTTTCTTTTTTTTTTTTTTGTCTATTTACTCCTTCCCCGTTTTCCTTTCTTTGTTCTTTTATTTTTTAATTTTTTTTATATTCTTATATCTTTTTTCTCTGTTTCTTTGCGTTTTCTTTTTTCTTTCTTTTTTTTTTTTTTTTTTTTTTTGTCCATTTACTCCTTCGCAGTTTTCCTTTCTTTGTTCTTTCATTTTTTAATTTTTTTCATATTCTAATATCTTTTTTCTCTGTTTCTTTGCGTTTTCTTTTTTCTTTCTTTTTTTTTTTTTTTTTTTTTTTTTTGTCCATTTACTCCTTCGCCGTTTTCCTTTCTTTGTTCTTTTATTTTTAATTTTTTTTATATTCTTATATCTTTTTTCTCTCTTTCTTTGCGTTTCCTTTTTTCTTTCTTATTTATTTTTTTTTGTCCATTTACTCCTTTGCCGTTTTCCTTTCTTTCTTCTTTTATTTTTTAATTTTTTTTATATTCTTATATCTTTTTTCTCTCTTTCTTTGCGTTTTCTTTTTTTTTTTTTTTTTTTTTTTTTTGTCCATTTACTCCTTCGCCGTTTTCCTTTCTTTCTTCTTTTATTTTTTAATTTTTTTTATATTCTTATATCTTTTTTCTCTCTTTCTTTGCGTTTTCTTTTTTTTTTTTTTTTTTTTTTTTTGTCCATTTACTCCTTCGCCGTTTTCCTTTCTTTCTTCTTTTATTTTTTAATTTTTTTTATATTCTTATATCTTTTTCTCTCTTTCTTTGCGTTTTCTTTTTTTTTTTTTTTTTTTTTTTTTGTCCATTTACTCCTTCGCCGTTTTCCTTTCTTTCTTCTTTTATTTTTTAATTTTTTTTATATTCTTATATCTTTTTTCTCTCTTTCTTTGCGTTTTCTTTTTTTTTTTTTTTTTTTTTTGTCCATTTACTCCTTCGCCGTTTTCCTTTCTTTCTTCTTTTATTTTTTAATTTTTTTTATATTCTTATATCTTTTTTCTCTCTTTCTTTGCGTTTTCTTTTTTTTTTTTTTTTTTTTTTTTTTGTCCATTTACTCCTTCGCCGTTTTCCTTTCTTTCTTCTTTTATTTTTTAATTTTTTTTATATTCTTATATCTTTTTTCTCTCTTTCTTTGCGTTTACTTTTTTCTTTCTTATTTATTTTTTTTTGTCCATTTACTCCTTCGCCGTTTTCCTTTTTTTGTTCTTTTATTTTTTAATTTTTTTTATATTCTTATATCTTTTTTCTCTCTTTCTTTGCGTTTTCATTTTTCTTTCTTTTTTTTTTTTTTGTCTATTTACTCCTTCCCCGTTTTCCTTTCTTTGTTCTTTTATTTTTTAATTTTTTTTATATTCTTATATCTTTTTTCTCTGTTTCTTTGCGTTTTCTTTTTTCTTTCTTTTTTTTTTTTTTTTTTTTTTGTCCATTTACTCCTTCGCAGTTTTCCTTTCTTTGTTCTTTCATTTTTTAATTTTTTTCATATTCTAATATCTTTTTTCTCTGTTTCTTTGCGTTTTCTTTTTTCTTTCTTTTTTTTTTTTTTTTTTTGTCCATTTACTCCTTCGCCGTTTTCCTTTCTTTGTTCTTTTATTTTTAATTTTTTTTATATTCTTATATCTTTTTTCTCTCTTTCTTTGCGTTTCCTTTTTTCTTTCTTATTTATTTTTTTTTGTCCATTTACTCCTTTGCCGTTTTCCTTTCTTTCTTCTTTTATTTTTTAATTTTTTTTATATTCTTATATCTTTTTTCTCTCTTTCTTTGCGTTTTCTTTTTTTTTTTTTTTTTTTTTTTTTGTCCATTTACTCCTTCGCCGTTTTCCTTTCTTTCTTCTTTTATTTTTTAATTTTTTTTATATTCTTATATCTTTTTTCTCTCTTTCTTTGCGTTTTCTTTTTTTTTTTTTTTTTTTTTTTTTTGTCCATTTACTCCTTCGCCGTTTTCCTTTCTTTCTTCTTTTATTTTTTAATTTTTTTTATATTCTTATATCTTTTTCTCTCTTTCTTTGCGTTTTCTTTTTTTTTTTTTTTTTTTTTTTTTGTCCATTTACTCCTTCGCCGTTTTCCTTTCTTTCTTCTTTTATTTTTTAATTTTTTTTATATTCTTATATCTTTTTTCTCTCTTTCTTTGCGTTTTCTTTTTTTTTTTTTTTTTTTTTTGTCCATTTACTCCTTCGCCGTTTTCCTTTCTTTCTTCTTTTATTTTTTAATTTTTTTTATATTCTTATATCTTTTTTCTCTCTTTCTTTGCGTTTTCTTTTTTTTTTTTTTTTTTTTTTTTTTTGTCCATTTACTCCTTCGCCGTTTTCCTTTCTTTCTTCTTTTATTTTTTAATTTTTTTTATATTCTTATATCTTTTTTCTCTCTTTCTTTGCGTTTACTTTTTTCTTTCTTATTTATTTTTTTTTGTCCATTTACTCCTTCGCCGTTTTCCTTTTTTTGTTCTTTTATTTTTTAATTTTTTTTATATTCTTATATCTTTTTTCTCTCTTTCTTTGCGTTTTCATTTTTCTTTCTTTTTTTTTTTTTTGTCTATTTACTCCTTCCCCGTTTTCCTTTCTTTGTTCTTTTATTTTTTAATTTTTTTTATATTCTTATATCTTTTTTCTCTGTTTCTTTGCGTTTTCTTTTTTCTTTCTTTTTTTTTTTTTTTTTTTTTTTGTCCATTTACTCCTTCGCAGTTTTCCTTTCTTTGTTCTTTCATTTTTTAATTTTTTTCATATTCTAATATCTTTTTTCTCTGTTTCTTTGCGTTTTCTTTTTTCTTTCTTTTTTTTTTTTTTTTTTTTTTTTTTGTCCATTTACTCCTTCGCCGTTTTCCTTTCTTTGTTCTTTTATTTTTAATTTTTTTTATATTCTTATATCTTTTTTCTCTCTTTCTTTGCGTTTCCTTTTTTCTTTCTTATTTATTTTTTTTTGTCCATTTACTCCTTTGCCGTTTTCCTTTCTTTCTTCTTTTATTTTTTAATTTTTTTTATATTCTTATATCTTTTTTCTCTCTTTCTTTGCGTTTTCTTTTTTTTTTTTTTTTTTTTTTTTTTGTCCATTTACTCCTTCGCCGTTTTCCTTTCTTTCTTCTTTTATTTTTTAATTTTTTTTATATTCTTATATCTTTTTTCTCTCTTTCTTTGCGTTTTCTTTTTTTTTTTTTTTTTTTTTTTTTTGTCCATTTACTCCTTCGCCGTTTTCCTTTCTTTCTTCTTTTATTTTTTAATTTTTTTTATATTCTTATATCTTTTTCTCTCTTTCTTTGCGTTTTCTTTTTTTTTTTTTTTTTTTTTTTTTGTCCATTTACTCCTTCGCCGTTTTCCTTTCTTTCTTCTTTTATTTTTTAATTTTTTTTATATTCTTATATCTTTTTTCTCTCTTTCTTTGCGTTTTCTTTTTTTTTTTTTTTTTTTTTTGTCCATTTACTCCTTCGCCGTTTTCCTTTCTTTCTTCTTTTATTTTTTAATTTTTTTTATATTCTTATATCTTTTTTCTCTCTTTCTTTGCGTTTTCTTTTTTTTTTTTTTTTTTTTTTTTTGTCCATTTACTCCTTCGCCGTTTTCCTTTCTTTCTTCTTTTATTTTTTAATTTTTTTTATATTCTTATATCTTTTTTCTCTCTTTCTTTGCGTTTACTTTTTTCTTTCTTATTTATTTTTTTTTGTCCATTTACTCCTTCGCCGTTTTCCTTTTTTTGTTCTTTTATTTTTTAATTTTTTTTATATTCTTATATCTTTTTTCTCTCTTTCTTTGCGTTTTCATTTTTCTTTCTTTTTTTTTTTTTTGTCTATTTACTCCTTCCCCGTTTTCCTTTCTTTGTTCTTTTATTTTTTAATTTTTTTTATATTCTTATATCTTTTTTCTCTGTTTCTTTGCGTTTTCTTTTTTCTTTCTTTTTTTTTTTTTTTTTTTGTCCATTTACTCCTTCGCCGTTTTCCTTTCTTTGTTCTTTTATTTTTAATTTTTTTTATATTCTTATATCTTTTTTCTCTCTTTCTTTGCGTTTCCTTTTTTCTTTCTTATTTATTTTTTTTTGTCCATTTACTCCTTTGCCGTTTTCCTTTCTTTCTTCTTTTATTTTTTAATTTTTTTTATATTCTTATATCTTTTTTCTCTCTTTCTTTGCGTTTTCTTTTTTTTTTTTTTTTTTTTTTTTTTGTCCATTTACTCCTTCGCCGTTTTCCTTTCTTTCTTCTTTTATTTTTTAATTTTTTTTATATTCTTATATCTTTTTTCTCTCTTTCTTTGCGTTTTCTTTTTTTTTTTTTTTTTTTTTTTTTTGTCCATTTACTCCTTCGCCGTTTTCCTTTCTTTCTTCTTTTATTTTTTAATTTTTTTTATATTCTTATATCTTTTTCTCTCTTTCTTTGCGTTTTCTTTTTTTTTTTTTTTTTTTTTTTTTGTCCATTTACTCCTTCGCCGTTTTCCTTTCTTTCTTCTTTTATTTTTTAATTTTTTTTATATTCTTATATCTTTTTTCTCTCTTTCTTTGCGTTTTCTTTTTTTTTTTTTTTTTTTTTTGTCCATTTACTCCTTCGCCGTTTTCCTTTCTTTCTTCTTTTATTTTTTAATTTTTTTTATATTCTTATATCTTTTTTCTCTCTTTCTTTGCGTTTTCTTTTTTTTTTTTTTTTTTTTTTTTTGTCCATTTACTCCTTCGCCGTTTTCCTTTCTTTCTTCTTTTATTTTTTAATTTTTTTTATATTCTTATATCTTTTTTCTCTCTTTCTTTGCGTTTTCTTTTTTTTTTTTTTTTTTTTTTTTTGTCCATTTACTCCTTCGCCGTTTTCCTTTCTTTCTTCTTTTATTTTTTAATTTTTTTTATATTCTTATATCTTTTTTCTCTCTTTCTTTGCGTTTTCTTTTTTTTTTTTTTTTTTTTTTTTTTGTCCATTTACTGCTTCGCCGTTTTCCTTTCTTTCTTCTTTTATTTTTTAATTTTTTTTATATTCTTATATCTTTTTTCTCTCTTTCTTTGCGTTTTCTTTTTTTTTTTTTTTTTTTTTTTTTTTGTCCATTTACTCCTTCGCCGTTTTCCTTTCTTTCTTCTTTTATTTTTTAATTTTTTTTATATTCTTATATCTTTTTTCTCTCTTTCTTTGCGTTTTCTTTTTTTTTTTTTTTTTTTTTTTTTTGTCCATTTACTCCTTCGCCGTTTTCCTTTCTTTCTTCTTTTATTTTTTAATTTTTTTTATATTCTTATATCTTTTTTCTCTCTTTCTTTGCGTTTTCTTTTTTTTTTTTTTTTTTTTTTTTTGTCCATTTACTCCTTCGCCGTTTTCCTTTCTTTCTTCTTTTATTTTTTAATTTTTTTTATATTCTTATATGTTTTTTCTCTCTTTCTTTGCGTTTTCTTTTTTTTTTTTTTTTTTTTTTTTTTGTCCATTTACTCCTTCGCCGTTTTCCTTTCTTTCTTCTTTTATTTTTTAATTTTTTTTATATTCTTATATCTTTTTTCTCTCTTTCTTTGCGTTTTCTTTTTTTTTTTTTTTTTTTTTTTGTCCATTTACTCCTTCGCCGTTTTCCTTTCTTTCTTCTTTTATTTTTTAATTTTTTTTATATTCTAATATCTTTTTTCTCTGTTTCTTTGCGTTTTCTTTTTTCTTTCTTTTTTTTTTTTTTTTTTTTTTGTCCATTTACTCCTTCGCAGTTTTCCTTTCTTTGTTCTTTTATTTTTTAATTTTTTTTATATTCTTATATCTTTTTTCTCTGTTTCTTTGCGTTTTCTTTTTTCTTTCTTTTTTTTTTTTTTTTTTTTTTTGTCCATTTACTCCTTCGCAGTTTTCCTTTCTTTGTTCTTTCATTTTTTAATTTTTTTCATATTCTAATATCTTTTTTCTCTGTTTCTTTGCGTTTTCTTTTTTCTTTCTTTTTTTTTTTTTTTTTTTTTTTTTTGTCCATTTACTCCTTCGCCGTTTTCCTTTCTTTGTTCTTTTATTTTTAATTTTTTTTATATTCTTATATCTTTTTTCTCTCTTTCTTTGCGTTTCCTTTTTTCTTTCTTATTTATTTTTTTTTGTCCATTTACTCCTTTGCCGTTTTCCTTTCTTTCTTCTTTTATTTTTTAATTTTTTTTATATTCTTATATCTTTTTTCTCTCTTTCTTTGCGTTTTCTTTTTTTTTTTTTTTTTTTTTTTTTGTCCATTTACTCCTTCGCCGTTTTCCTTTCTTTCTTCTTTTATTTTTTAATTTTTTTTATATTCTTATATCTTTTTTCTCTCTTTCTTTGCGTTTTCTTTTTTTTTTTTTTTTTTTTTTTTTTTGTCCATTTACTCCTTCGCCGTTTTCCTTTCTTTCTTCTTTTATTTTTTAATTTTTTTTATATTCTTATATCTTTTTTCTCTCTTTCTTTGCGTTTTCTTTTTTTTTTTTTTTTTTTTTTTTTTTGTCCATTTACTGCTTCGCCGTTTTCCTTTCTTTCTTCTTTTATTTTTTAATTTTTTTTATATTCTTATATCTTTTTTCTCTCTTTCTTTGCGTTTTCTTTTTTTTTTTTTTTTTTTTTTTTTTGTCCATTTACTCCTTCGCCGTTTTCCTTTCTTTCTTCTTTTATTTTTTAATTTTTTTTATATTCTTATATCTTTTTTCTCTCTTTCTTTGCGTTTTCTTTTTTTTTTTTTTTTTTTTTTTTTTTGTCCATTTACTCCTTCGCCGTTTTCCTTTCTTTCTTCTTTTATTTTTTAATTTTTTTTATATTCTTATATCTTTTTTCTCTCTTTCTTTGCGTTTACTTTTTTCTTTCTTATTTATTTTTTTTTGTCCATTTACTCCTTCGCCGTTTTCCTTTTTTTGTTCTTTTATTTTTTAATTTTTTTTATATTCTTATATCTTTTTTCTCTCTTTCTTTGCGTTTTCATTTTTCTTTCTTTTTTTTTTTTTTGTCTATTTACTCCTTCCCCGTTTTCCTTTCTTTGTTCTTTTATTTTTTAATTTTTTTTATATTCTTATATCTTTTTTCTCTGTTTCTTTGCGTTTTCTTTTTTCTTTCTTTTTTTTTTTTTTTTTTTTTTTGTCCATTTACTCCTTCGCAGTTTTCCTTTCTTTGTTCTTTCATTTTTTAATTTTTTTCATATTCTAATATCTTTTTTCTCTGTTTCTTTGCGTTTTCTTTTTTCTTTCTTTTTTTTTTTTTTTTTTTTTTTTTTTGTCCATTTACTCCTTCGCCCGTTTTCCTTTCTTTGTTCTTTTATTTTTAATTTTTTTTATATTCTTATATCTTTTTTCTCTCTTTCTTTGCGTTTCCTTTTTTCTTTCTTATTTATTTTTTTTTGTCCATTTACTCTTTGCCGTTTTCCTTTCTTTCTTCTTTTATTTTTAATTTTTTTTATATTCTTATATCTTTTTTCTCTCTTTCTTTGCGTTTTCTTTTTTTTTTTTTTTTTTTTTTTTTTGTCCATTTACTCCTTCGCCGTTTTCCTTTCTTTCTTCTTTTATTTTTTAATTTTTTTTATATTCTTATATCTTTTTCTCTCTTTCTTTGCGTTTTCTTTTTTTTTTTTTTTTTTTTTTTTTTGTCCATTTACTCCTTCGCCGTTTTCCTTTCTTTCTTCTTTTATTTTTAATTTTTTTTATATTCTTATATCTTTTTTCTCTCTTTCTTTGCGTTTTCTTTTTTTTTTTTTTTTTTTTTTTTTTGTCCATTTACTCCTTCGCCGTTTTCCTTTCTTTCTTCTTTTATTTTTTAATTTTTTTTATATTCTTATATCTTTTTTCTCTCTTTCTTTGCGTTTTCTTTTTTTTTTTTTTTTTTTTTTTGTCCATTTACTCCTTCGCCGTTTTCCTTTCTTTCTTCTTTTATTTTTTAATTTTTTTTATATTCTTATATCTTTTTTCTCTCTTTCTTTGCGTTTTCTTTTTTTTTTTTTTTTTTTTTTTTTTGTCCATTTACTCCTTCGCCGTTTTCCTTTCTTTCTTCTTTTATTTTTTAATTTTTTTTATATTCTTATATCTTTTTTCTCTCTTTCTTTGCGTTTTCTTTTTTTTTTTTTTTTTTTTTTTTGTCCATTTACTCCTTCGCCGTTTTCCTTTCTTTCTTCTTTTATTTTTTAATTTTTTTTATATTCTTATATCTTTTTTCTCTCTTTCTTTGCGTTTTCTTTTTTTTTTTTTTTTTTTTTTTTTGTCCATTTACTCCTTCGCCGTTTTCCTTTCTTTCTTCTTTTATTTTTTAATTTTTTTTTATATTCTTATATCTTTTTTCTCTCTTTCTTTGCGTTTTCTTTTTTTTTTTTTTTTTTTTTTTTGTCCATTTACTCCTTCGCCGTTTTCCTTTCTTTCTTCTTTTATTTTTTAATTTTTTTTATATTCTTATATCTTTTTTCTCTCTTTCTTTGCGTTTTCTTTTTTTTTTTTTTTTTTTTTTTTTGTCCATTTACTCCTTCGCCGTTTTCCTTTCTTTCTTCTTTTATTTTTTAATTTTTTTTATATTCTTATATCTTTTTTCTCTCTTTCTTTGCGTTTTCTTTTTTTTTTTTTTTTTTTTTTTTTTTGTCCATTTACTCCTTCGCCGTTTTCCTTTCTTTCTTCTTTTATTTTTTAATTTTTTTTATATTCTTATATCTTTTTTCTCTCTTTCTTTGCGTTTTCTTTTTTTTTTTTTTTTTTTTTTTTTTTGTCCATTTACTCCTTCGCCGTTTTCCTTTCTTTCTTCTTTTATTTTTTAATTTTTTTTATATTCTTATATCTTTTTTCTCTCTTTCTTTGCGTTTTCTTTTTTTTTTTTTTTTTTTTTTTTTGTCCATTTACTCCTTCGCCGTTTTCCTTTCTTTCTTCTTTTATTTTTTAATTTTTTTTATATTCTTATATGTTTTTTCTCTCTTTCTTTGCGTTTTCTTTTTTTTTTTTTTTTTTTTTTTTTTGTCCATTTACTCCTTCGCCGTTTTCCTTTCTTTCTTCTTTTATTTTTTAATTTTTTTTATATTCTTATATCTTTTTTCTCTCTTTCTTTGCGTTTTCTTTTTTTTTTTTTTTTTTTTTTTGTCCATTTACTCCTTCGCCGTTTTCCTTTCTTTCTTCTTTTATTTTTTAATTTTTTTTATATTCTAATATCTTTTTTCTCTGTTTCTTTGCGTTTTCTTTTTTCTTTCTTTTTTTTTTTTTTTTTTTTTTGTCCATTTACTCCTTCGCAGTTTTCCTTTCTTTGTTCTTTTATTTTTTAATTTTTTTTATATTCTTATATCTTTTTTCTCTGTTTCTTTGCGTTTTCTTTTTTCTTTCTTTTTTTTTTTTTTTTTTTTTTTGTCCATTTACTCCTTCGCAGTTTTCCTTTCTTTGTTCTTTCATTTTTTAATTTTTTTCATATTCTAATATCTTTTTTCTCTGTTTCTTTGCGTTTTCTTTTTTCTTTCTTTTTTTTTTTTTTTTTTTTTTTTTTGTCCATTTACTCCTTCGCCGTTTTCCTTTCTTTGTTCTTTTATTTTTAATTTTTTTTATATTCTTATATCTTTTTTCTCTCTTTCTTTGCGTTTCCTTTTTTCTTTCTTATTTATTTTTTTTTGTCCATTTACTCCTTTGCCGTTTTCCTTTCTTTCTTCTTTTATTTTTTAATTTTTTTTATATTCTTATATCTTTTTTCTCTCTTTCTTTGCGTTTTCTTTTTTTTTTTTTTTTTTTTTTTTTGTCCATTTACTCCTTCGCCGTTTTCCTTTCTTTCTTCTTTTATTTTTTAATTTTTTTTATATTCTTATATCTTTTTTCTCTCTTTCTTTGCGTTTTCTTTTTTTTTTTTTTTTTTTTTTTTTTTGTCCATTTACTCCTTCGCCGTTTTCCTTTCTTTCTTCTTTTATTTTTTAATTTTTTTTATATTCTTATATCTTTTTTCTCTCTTTCTTTGCGTTTTCTTTTTTTTTTTTTTTTTTTTTTTTTTTGTCCATTTACTGCTTCGCCGTTTTCCTTTCTTTCTTCTTTTATTTTTTAATTTTTTTTATATTCTTATATCTTTTTTCTCTCTTTCTTTGCGTTTTCTTTTTTTTTTTTTTTTTTTTTTTTTTGTCCATTTACTCCTTCGCCGTTTTCCTTTCTTTCTTCTTTTATTTTTTAATTTTTTTTATATTCTTATATCTTTTTTCTCTCTTTCTTTGCGTTTTCTTTTTTTTTTTTTTTTTTTTTTTTTTTTGTCCATTTACTCCTTCGCCGTTTTCCTTTCTTTCTTCTTTTATTTTTTAATTTTTTTTATATTCTTATATCTTTTTTCTCTCTTTCTTTGCGTTTACTTTTTTCTTTCTTATTTATTTTTTTTTGTCCATTTACTCCTTCGCCGTTTTCCTTTTTTTGTTCTTTTATTTTTTAATTTTTTTTATATTCTTATATCTTTTTTCTCTCTTTCTTTGCGTTTTCATTTTTCTTTCTTTTTTTTTTTTTTGTCTATTTACTCCTTCCCCGTTTTCCTTTCTTTGTTCTTTTATTTTTTAATTTTTTTTATATTCTTATATCTTTTTTCTCTGTTTCTTTGCGTTTTCTTTTTTCTTTCTTTTTTTTTTTTTTTTTTTTTTTGTCCATTTACTCCTTCGCAGTTTTCCTTTCTTTGTTCTTTCATTTTTTAATTTTTTTCATATTCTAATATCTTTTTTCTCTGTTTCTTTGCGTTTTCTTTTTTCTTTCTTTTTTTTTTTTTTTTTTTTTTTTTTTGTCCATTTACTCCTTCGCCGTTTTCCTTTCTTTGTTCTTTTATTTTTAATTTTTTTTATATTCTTATATCTTTTTTCTCTCTTTCTTTGCGTTTCCTTTTTTCTTTCTTATTTATTTTTTTTTGTCCATTTACTCCTTTGCCGTTTTCCTTTCTTTCTTCTTTTATTTTTTAATTTTTTTTATATTCTTATATCTTTTTTCTCTCTTTCTTTGCGTTTTCTTTTTTTTTTTTTTTTTTTTTTTTTTGTCCATTTACTCCTTCGCCGTTTTCCTTTCTTTCTTCTTTTATTTTTTAATTTTTTTTATATTCTTATATCTTTTTTCTCTCTTTCTTTGCGTTTTCTTTTTTTTTTTTTTTTTTTTTTTTTTGTCCATTTACTCCTTCGCCGTTTTCCTTTCTTTCTTCTTTTATTTTTTAATTTTTTTTATATTCTTATATCTTTTTCTCTCTTTCTTTGCGTTTTCTTTTTTTCTTTTTTTTTTTTTTTTTTTGTCCATTTACTCCTTCGCCGTTTTCCTTTCTTTCTTCTTTTATTTTTTAATTTTTTTTATATTCTTATATCTTTTTTCTCTCTTTCTTTGCGTTTTCTTTTTTTTTTTTTTTTTTTTTTGTCCATTTACTCCTTCGCCGTTTTCCTTTCTTTCTTCTTTTATTTTTTAATTTTTTTTATATTCTTATATCTTTTTTCTCTCTTTCTTTGCGTTTTTTTTTTTTTTTTTTTTTTTTTTTTTTTGTCCATTTACTCCTTCGCCGTTTTCCTTTCTTTCTTCTTTTATTTTTTAATTTTTTTTATATTCTTATATCTTTTTTCTCTCTTTCTTTGCGTTTACTTTTTTCTTTCTTATTTATTTTTTTTTGTCCATTTACTCCTTCGCCGTTTTCCTTTTTTTGTTCTTTTATTTTTTAATTTTTTTTATATTCTTATATCTTTTTTCTCTCTTTCTTTGCGTTTTCATTTTTCTTTCTTTTTTTTTTTTTTGTCTATTTACTCCTTCCCCGTTTTCCTTTCTTTGTTCTTTTATTTTTTAATTTTTTTTATATTCTTATATCTTTTTTCTCTGTTTCTTTGCGTTTTCTTTTTTCTTTCTTTTTTTTTTTTTTTTTTTTTTTTGTCCATTTACTCCTTCGCAGTTTTCCTTTCTTTGTTCTTTCATTTTTTAATTTTTTTCATATTCTAATATCTTTTTTCTCTGTTTCTTTGCGTTTTCTTTTTTCTTTCTTTTTTTTTTTTTTTTTTTTTTTTTTTGTCCATTTACTCCTTCGCCGTTTTCCTTTCTTTGTTCTTTTATTTTTAATTTTTTTTATATTCTTATATCTTTTTTCTCTCTTTCTTTGCGTTTCCTTTTTTCTTTCTTATTTATTTTTTTTTGTCCATTTACTCCTTTGCCGTTTTCCTTTCTTTCTTCTTTTATTTTTTAATTTTTTTTATATTCTTATATCTTTTTTCTCTCTTTCTTTGCGTTTTCTTTTTTTTTTTTTTTTTTTTTTTTTGTCCATTTACTCCTTCGCCGTTTTCCTTTCTTTCTTCTTTTATTTTTTAATTTTTTTTATATTCTTATATCTTTTTTCTCTCTTTCTTTGCGTTTTCTTTTTTTTTTTTTTTTTTTTTTTTTTTGTCCATTTACTCCTTCGCCGTTTTCCTTTCTTTCTTCTTTTATTTTTTAATTTTTTTTATATTCTTATATCTTTTTTCTCTCTTTCTTTGCGTTTTCTTTTTTTTTTTTTTTTTTTTTTTTTTTGTCCATTTACTGCTTCGCCGTTTTCCTTTCTTTCTTCTTTTATTTTTTAATTTTTTTTATATTCTTATATCTTTTTTCTCTCTTTCTTTGCGTTTTCTTTTTTTTTTTTTTTTTTTTTTTTTGTCCATTTACTCCTTCGCCGTTTTCCTTTCTTTCTTCTTTTATTTTTTAATTTTTTTTATATTCTTATATCTTTTTTCTCTCTTTCTTTGCGTTTTCTTTTTTTTTTTTTTTTTTTTTTTTTTTTGTCCATTTACTCCTTCGCCGTTTTCCTTTCTTTCTTCTTTTATTTTTTAATTTTTTTTATATTCTTATATCTTTTTTCTCTCTTTCTTTGCGTTTACTTTTTTCTTTCTTATTTATTTTTTTTTGTCCATTTACTCCTTCGCAGTTTTCCTTTCTTTGTTCTTTTATTTTTTAATTTTTTTTATATTCTTATATCTTTTTTCTCACTTTCTTTGCGTTTTCTTTTTTCTTTCTTATTTATTTTTTTTTTTTTTGTCCATTTACTCCTTCGCCGTTTTCCTTTCTTTCTTCTTTTATTTTTTAATTTTTTTTATATTCTAATATGTTTTTTCTCTCTTTCTTTGCGTTTTCTTTTTTCTTTCTTTTTTTTTTTTTTTTTTTTTTTTTTGTCCATTTACTCCTTCGCCGTTTTCCTTTCTTTGTTCTTTTATTTTTAATTTTTTTTATATTCTTATATCTTTTTTCTCTCTTTCTTTGCGTTTCCTTTTTTCTTTCTTATTTATTTTTTTTTGTCCATTTACTCCTTTGCCGTTTTCCTTTCTTTCTTCTTTTATTTTTTAATTTTTTTTATATTCTTATATCTTTTTTCTCTGTTTCTTTGCGTTTTCTTTTTTCTTTCTTTTTTTTTTTTTTTTTTTTTTTGTCCATTTACTCCTTCGCAGTTTTCCTTTCTTTGTTCTTTCATTTTTTAATTTTTTTCATATTCTAATATCTTTTTTCTCTGTTTCTTTGCGTTTTCTTTTTTCTTTCTTTTTTTTTTTTTTTTTTTTTTTTTTTGTCCATTTACTCCTTCGCCGTTTTCCTTTCTTTGTTCTTTTATTTTTAATTTTTTTTATATTCTTATATCTTTTTTCTCTCTTTCTTTGCGTTTCCTTTTTTCTTTCTTATTTATTTTTTTTTGTCCATTTACTCCTTTGCCGTTTTCCTTTCTTTCTTCTTTTATTTTTTAATTTTTTTTATATTCTTATATCTTTTTTCTCTCTTTCTTTGCGTTTTCTTTTTTTTTTTTTTTTTTTTTTTTTTGTCCATTTACTCCTTCGCCGTTTTCCTTTCTTTCTTCTTTTATTTTTTAATTTTTTTTATATTCTTATATCTTTTTTCTCTCTTTCTTTGCGTTTTCTTTTTTTTTTTTTTTTTTTTTTTTTTTTGTCCATTTACTCCTTCGCCGTTTTCCTTTCTTTCTTCTTTTATTTTTTAATTTTTTTTATATTCTTATATCTTTTTTCTCTCTTTCTTTGCGTTTACTTTTTTCTTTCTTATTTATTTTTTTTTGTCCATTTACTCCTTCGCCGTTTTCCTTTTTTTGTTCTTTTATTTTTTAATTTTTTTTATATTCTTATATCTTTTTTCTCTCTTTCTTTGCGTTTTCATTTTTCTTTCTTTTTTTTTTTTTTGTCTATTTACTCCTTCCCCGTTTTCCTTTCTTTGTTCTTTTATTTTTTAATTTTTTTTATATTCTTATATCTTTTTTCTCTGTTTCTTTGCGTTTTCTTTTTTCTTTCTTTTTTTTTTTTTTTTTTTTTTTGTCCATTTACTCCTTCGCAGTTTTCCTTTCTTTGTTCTTTCATTTTTTAATTTTTTTCATATTCTAATATCTTTTTTCTCTGTTTCTTTGCGTTTTCTTTTTTCTTTCTTTTTTTTTTTTTTTTTTTTTTTTTTTGTCCATTTACTCCTTCGCCGTTTTCCTTTCTTTGTTCTTTTATTTTTAATTTTTTTTATATTCTTATATCTTTTTTCTCTCTTTCTTTGCGTTTTCTTTTTTTTTTTTTTTTTTTTTTTTTTTGTCCATTTACTCCTTCGCCGTTTTCCTTTCTTTCTTCTTTTATTTTTTAATTTTTTTTATATTCTTATATCTTTTTCTCTCTTTCTTTGCGTTTTCTTTTTTTTTTTTTTTTTTTTTTTTGTCCATTTACTCCTTCGCCGTTTTCCTTTCTTTCTTCTTTTATTTTTTAATTTTTTTTATATTCTTATATCTTTTTTCTCTCTTTCTTTGCGTTTTCTTTTTTTTTTTTTTTTTTTATGTCCATTTACTCCTTCGCCGTTTTCCTTTCTTTCTTCTTTTATTTTTTAATTTTTTTTATATTCTTATATCTTTTTTCTCTCTTTCTTTGCGTTTTCTTTTTTTTTTTTTTTTTTTTTTTTTTGTCCATTTACTCCTTCGCCGTTTTCCTTTCTTTCTTCTTTTATTTTTTAATTTTTTTTATATTCTTATATCTTTTTTCTCTCTTTCTTTGCGTTTTCTTTTTTTTTTTTTTTTTTTTTTTTGTCCATTTACTCCTTCGCCGTTTTCCTTTCTTTCTTCTTTTATTTTTTAATTTTTTTTATATTCTTATATGTTTTTTCTCTCTTTCTTTGCGTTTTCTTTTTTTTTTTTTTTTTTTTTTTTTTGTCCATTTACTCCTTCGCCGTTTTCCTTTCTTTCTTCTTTTATTTTTTAATTTTTTTTATATTCTTATATCTTTTTTCTCTCTTTCTTTGCGTTTTCTTTTTTTTTTTTTTTTTTTTTTTTGTCCATTTACTCCTTCGCCGTTTTCCTTTCTTTCTTCTTTTATTTTTTAATTTTTTTTATATTCTAATATCTTTTTTCTCTGTTTCTTTGCGTTTTCTTTTTTCTTTCTTTTTTTTTTTTTTTTTTTTTTTGTCCATTTACTCCTTCGCAGTTTTCCTTTCTTTGTTCTTTTATTTTTTAATTTTTTTTATATTCTTATATCTTTTTTCTCACTTTCTTTGCGTTTTCTTTTTTCTTTATTATTTATTTTTTTTTTTTTTGTCCATTTACTCCTTCGCCGTTTTCCTTTCTTTCTTCTTTTATTTTTTAATTTTTTTTATATTCTAATATCTTTTTTCTCTCTTTCTTTGCGTTTTCTTTTTTCTTTCTTTTTTTTTTTTTTTTTTTTTTTTTTTGTCCATTTACTCCTTCGCCGTTTTCCTTTCTTTGTTCTTTTATTTTTAATTTTTTTTATATTCTTATATCTTTTTTCTCTCTTTCTTTGCGTTTCCTTTTTTCTTTCTTATTTATTTTTTTTTGTCCATTTACTCCTTTGCCGTTTTCCTTTCTTTTCTTCTTTTATTTTTTAATTTTTTTTATATTCTTATATCTTTTTTCTCTCTTTCTTTGCGTTTTCTTTTTTTTTTTTTTTTTTTTTTTTTTGTCCATTTACTCCTTCGCCGTTTTCCTTTCTTTCTTCTTTTATTTTTTAATTTTTTTTATATTCTTATATCTTTTTTCTCTCTTTCTTTGCGTTTTCTTTTTTTTTTTTTTTTTTTTTTTTTTTGTCCATTTACTCCTTCGCCGTTTTCCTTTCTTTCTTCTTTTATTTTTTAATTTTTTTTATATTCTTATATCTTTTTTCTCTCTTTCTTTGCGTTTTCTTTTTTTTTTTTTTTTTTTTTTTTTTTGTCCATTTACTGCTTCGCCGTTTTCCTTTCTTTCTTCTTTTATTTTTTAATTTTTTTTATATTCTTATATCTTTTTTCTCTCTTTCTTTGCGTTTTCTTTTTTTTTTTTTTTTTTTTTTTTTTGTCCATTTACTCCTTCGCCGTTTTCCTTTCTTTCTTCTTTTATTTTTTAATTTTTTTTATATTCTTATATGTTTTTTCTCTCTTTCTTTGCGTTTTCTTTTTTTTTTTTTTTTTTTTTTTTTTGTCCATTTACTCCTTCGCCGTTTTCCTTTCTTTCTTCTTTTATTTTTTAATTTTTTTTATATTCTTATATCTTTTTTCTCTCTTTCTTTGCGTTTTCTTTTTTTTTTTTTTTTTTTTTTTTGTCCATTTACTCCTTCGCCGTTTTCCTTTCTTTCTTCTTTTATTTTTTAATTTTTTTTATATTCTAATATCTTTTTTCTCTGTTTCTTTGCGTTTTCTTTTTTCTTTCTTTTTTTTTTTTTTTTTTTTTTTGTCCATTTACTCCTTCGCAGTTTTCCTTTCTTTGTTCTTTTATTTTTTAATTTTTTTTATATTCTTATATCTTTTTTCTCACTTTCTTTGCGTTTTCTTTTTTCTTTATTATTTATTTTTTTTTTTTTTGTCCATTTACTCCTTCGCCGTTTTCCTTTCTTTCTTCTTTTATTTTTTAATTTTTTTTATATTCTAATATCTTTTTTCTCTCTTTCTTTGCGTTTTCTTTTTTCTTTCTTTTTTTTTTTTTTTTTTTTTTTTTTTGTCCATTTACTCCTTCGCCGTTTTCCTTTCTTTGTTCTTTTATTTTTAATTTTTTTTATATTCTTATATCTTTTTTCTCTCTTTCTTTGCGTTTCCTTTTTTCTTTCTTATTTATTTTTTTTTGTCCATTTACTCCTTTGCCGTTTTCCTTTCTTTTCTTCTTTTATTTTTTAATTTTTTTTATATTCTTATATCTTTTTTCTCTCTTTCTTTGCGTTTTCTTTTTTTTTTTTTTTTTTTTTTTTTTGTCCATTTACTCCTTCGCCGTTTTCCTTTCTTTCTTCTTTTATTTTTTAATTTTTTTTATATTCTTATATCTTTTTTCTCTCTTTCTTTGCGTTTTCTTTTTTTTTTTTTTTTTTTTTTTTTTTGTCCATTTACTCCTTCGCCGTTTTCCTTTCTTTCTTCTTTTATTTTTTAATTTTTTTTATATTCTTATATCTTTTTTCTCTCTTTCTTTGCGTTTTCTTTTTTTTTTTTTTTTTTTTTTTTTTTGTCCATTTACTGCTTCGCCGTTTTCCTTTCTTTCTTCTTTTATTTTTTAATTTTTTTTATATTCTTATATCTTTTTTCTCTCTTTCTTTGCGTTTTCTTTTTTTTTTTTTTTTTTTTTTTTTTGTCCATTTACTCCTTCGCCGTTTTCCTTTCTTTCTTCTTTTATTTTTTAATTTTTTTTATATTCTTATATCTTTTTTCTCTCTTTCTTTGCGTTTTCTTTTTTTTTTTTTTTTTTTTTTTTTTTGTCCATTTACTCCTTCGCCGTTTTCCTTTCTTTCTTCTTTTATTTTTTAATTTTTTTTATATTCTTATATCTTTTTTCTCTCTTTCTTTGCGTTTACTTTTTTCTTTCTTATTTATTTTTTTTTGTCCATTTACTCCTTCGCCGTTTTCCTTTTTTTGTTCTTTTATTTTTTAATTTTTTTTATATTCTTATATCTTTTTTCTCTCTTTCTTTGCGTTTTCATTTTTCTTTCTTTTTTTTTTTTTTGTCTATTTACTCCTTCCCCGTTTTCCTTTCTTTGTTCTTTTATTTTTTAATTTTTTTTATATTCTTATATCTTTTTTCTCTGTTTCTTTGCGTTTTCTTTTTTCTTTCTTTTTTTTTTTTTTTTTTTTTTTGTCCATTTACTCCTTCGCAGTTTTCCTTTCTTTGTTCTTTCATTTTTTAATTTTTTTCATATTCTAATATCTTTTTTCTCTGTTTCTTTGCGTTTTCTTTTTTCTTTCTTTTTTTTTTTTTTTTTTTTTTTTTGTCCATTTACTCCTTCGCCGTTTTCCTTTCTTTGTTCTTTTATTTTTAATTTTTTTTATATTCTTATATCTTTTTTCTCTCTTTCTTTGCGTTTCCTTTTTTCTTTCTTATTTATTTTTTTTTGTCCATTTACTCCTTTGCCGTTTTCCTTTCTTTCTTCTTTTATTTTTTAATTTTTTTTATATTCTTATATCTTTTTTCTCTCTTTCTTTGCGTTTTCTTTTTTTTTTTTTTTTTTTTTTTTTTGTCCATTTACTCCTTCGCCGTTTTCCTTTCTTTCTTCTTTTATTTTTTAATTTTTTTTATATTCTTATATCTTTTTTCTCTCTTTCTTTGCGTTTTCTTTTTTTTTTTTTTTTTTTTTTTTTTTGTCCATTTACTCCTTCGCCGTTTTCCTTTCTTTCTTCTTTTATTTTTTAATTTTTTTTATATTCTTATATCTTTTTTCTCTCTTTCTTTGCGTTTACTTTTTTCTTTCTTATTTATTTTTTTTTGTCCATTTACTCCTTCGCCGTTTTCCTTTTTTTGTTCTTTTATTTTTTAATTTTTTTTATATTCTTATATCTTTTTTCTCTCTTTCTTTGCGTTTTCTTTTTTTTTTTTTTTTTTTTTTTTTTTGTCCATTTACTGCTTCGCCGTTTTCCTTTCTTTCTTCTTTTATTTTTTAATTTTTTTTATATTCTTATATCTTTTTTCTCTCTTTCTTTGCGTTTTCTTTTTTTTTTTTTTTTTTTTTTTTTTGTCCATTTACTCCTTCGCCGTTTTCCTTTCTTTCTTCTTTTATTTTTTAATTTTTTTTATATTCTTATATCTTTTTTCTCTCTTTCTTTGCGTTTTCTTTTTTTTTTTTTTTTTTTTTTTTTTTTGTCCATTTACTCCTTCGCCGTTTTCCTTTCTTTCTTCTTTTATTTTTTAATTTTTTTTATATTCTTATATCTTTTTTCTCTCTTTCTTTGCGTTTTCTTTTTTTTTTTTTTTTTTTTTTTTGTCCATTTACTCCTTCGCCGTTTTCCTTTCTTTCTTCTTTTATTTTTTAATTTTTTTTATATTCTTATATGTTTTTTCTCTCTTTCTTTGCGTTTTCTTTTTTTTTTTTTTTTTTTTTTTTTTGTCCATTTACTCCTTCGCCGTTTTCCTTTCTTTCTTCTTTTATTTTTTAATTTTTTTTATATTCTTATATCTTTTTTCTCTCTTTCTTTGCGTTTTCTTTTTTTTTTTTTTTTTTTTTTTGTCCATTTACTCCTTCGCCGTTTTCCTTTCTTTCTTCTTTTATTTTTTAATTTTTTTTATATTCTAATATCTTTTTTCTCTGTTTCTTTGCGTTTTCTTTTTTCTTTCTTTTTTTTTTTTTTTTTTTTTTTGTCCATTTACTCCTTCGCAGTTTTCCTTTCTTTGTTCTTTTATTTTTTAATTTTTTTTATATTCTTATATCTTTTTTCTCACTTTCTTTGCGTTTTCTTTTTTCTTTCTTATTTATTTTTTTTTTTTTTGTCCATTTACTCCTTCGCCGTTTTCCTTTCTTTCTTCTTTTATTTTTTAATTTTTTTTATATTCTTATATCTTTTTTCTCTCTTTCTTTGCGTTTTCTTTTTTCTTTCTTTTTTTTTTTTTTTTTTTTTTTTTTTGTCCATTTACTCCTTCGCCGTTTTCCTTTCTTTGTTCTTTTATTTTTAATTTTTTTTATATTCTTATATCTTTTTTCTCTCTTTCTTTGCGTTTCCTTTTTTCTTTCTTATTTATTTTTTTTTGTCCATTTACTCCTTTGCCGTTTTCCTTTCTTTTCTTCTTTTATTTTTTAATTTTTTTTATATTCTTATATCTTTTTTCTCTCTTTCTTTGCGTTTTCTTTTTGTTTTTTTGTTTTTTTTTTTTGTCCATTTACTCCTTCGCCGTTTTCCTTTCTTTCTTCTTTTATTTTTTAATTTTTTTTATATTCTTATATCTTTTTTCTCTCTTTCTTTGCGTTTTCTTTTTTTTTTTTTTTTTTTTTTTTTTTGTCCATTTACTCCTTCGCCGTTTTCCTTTCTTTCTTCTTTTATTTTTTAATTTTTTTTATATTCTTATATCTTTTTTCTCTCTTTCTTTGCGTTTTCTTTTTTTTTTTTTTTTTTTTTTTTTTGTCCATTTACTGCTTCGCCGTTTTCCTTTCTTTCTTCTTTTATTTTTTAATTTTTTTTATATTCTTATATCTTTTTTCTCTCTTTCTTTGCGTTTTCTTTTTTTTTTTTTTTTTTTTTTTTTTGTCCATTTACTCCTTCGCCGTTTTCCTTTCTTTCTTCTTTTATTTTTTAATTTTTTTTATATTCTTATATCTTTTTTCTCTCTTTCTTTGCGTTTTCTTTTTTTTTTTTTTTTTTTTTTTTTTTGTCCATTTACTCCTTCGCCGTTTTCCTTTCTTTCTTCTTTTATTTTTTAATTTTTTTTATATTCTTATATCTTTTTTCTCTCTTTCTTTGCGTTTACTTTTTTCTTTCTTATTTATTTTTTTTTGTCCATTTACTCCTTCGCCGTTTTCCTTTTTTTGTTCTTTTATTTTTTAATTTTTTTTATATTCTTATAACTTTTTTCTCTCTTTCTTTGCGTTTTCATTTTTCTTTCTTTTTTTTTTTTTTGTCTATTTACTCCTTCCCCGTTTTCCTTTCTTTGTTCTTTTATTTTTTAATTTTTTTTATATTCTTATATCTTTTTTCTCTGTTTCTTTGCGTTTTCTTTTTTCTTTCTTTTTTTTTTTTTTTTTTTTTTTGTCCATTTACTCCTTCGCAGTTTTCCTTCCTTTGTTCTTTCATTTTTTAATTTTTTTCATATTCTAATATCTTTTTTCTCTGTTTCTTTGCGTTTTCTTTTTTCTTTCTTTTTTTTTTT
Organism: Acanthosepion lycidas; assembly: GCA_963932145.1. Taxonomy (NCBI): domain Eukaryota; kingdom Metazoa; phylum Mollusca; class Cephalopoda; order Sepiida; family Sepiidae; genus Acanthosepion; species Acanthosepion lycidas. The sequence goes on along the minus strand of OZ010592.1, from coordinate 83,535,212 downwards.
TTTTTTTTTTTTTTTTGTCCATTTACTCCTTCGCCGTTTTCCTTTCTTTGTTCTTTTATTTTTAATTTTTTTTATATTCTTATATCTTTTTTCTCTCTTTCTTTGCGTTTCCTTTTTTCTTTCTTATTTATTTTTTTTTTGTCCATTTACTCCTTTGCCGTTTTCCTTTCTTTCTTCTTTTATTTTTTAATTTTTTTTATATTCTTATATCTTTTTTCTCTCTTTCTTTGCGTTTTCTTTTTTTTTTTTTTTTTTTTTTTTTTGTCCATTTACTCCTTCGCCGTTTTCCTTTCTTTCTTCTTTTATTTTTTAATTTTTTTTATATTCTTATATCTTTTTTCTCTCTTTCTTTGCGTTTTCTTTTTTTTTTTTTTTTTTTTTTTTTGTCCATTTACTCCTTCGCCGTTTTCCTTTCTTTCTTCTTTTATTTTTTAATTTTTTTTATATTCTTATATCTTTTTCTCTCTTTCTTTGCGTTTTCTTTTTTTTTTTTTTTTTTTTTTTTTGTCCATTTACTCCTTCGCCGTTTTCCTTTCTTTCTTCTTTTATTTTTTAATTTTTTTTATATTCTTATATCTTTTTTCTCTCTTTCTTTGCGTTTTCTTTTTTTTTTTTTTTTTTTTTTGTCCATTTACTCCTTCGCCGTTTTCCTTTCTTTCTTCTTTTATTTTTTAATTTTTTTTATATTCTTATATCTTTTTTCTCTCTTTCTTTGCGTTTTCTTTTTTTTTTTTTTTTTTTTTTTTTGTCCATTTACTCCTTCGCCGTTTTCCTTTCTTTCTTCTTTTATTTTTTAATTTTTTTTATATTCTTATATCTTTTTTCTCTCTTTCTTTGCGTTTACTTTTTTCTTTCTTATTTATTTTTTTTTGTCCATTTACTCCTTCGCCGTTTTCCTTTTTTTGTTCTTTTATTTTTTAATTTTTTTTATATTCTTATATCTTTTTTCTCTCTTTCTTTGCGTTTTCATTTTTCTTTCTTTTTTTTTTTTTTGTCTATTTACTCCTTCCCCGTTTTCCTTTCTTTGTTCTTTTATTTTTTAATTTTTTTTATATTCTTATATCTTTTTTCTCTGTTTCTTTGCGTTTTCTTTTTTCTTTCTTTTTTTTTTTTTTTTTTTTTTGTCCATTTACTCCTTCGCAGTTTTCCTTTCTTTGTTCTTTCATTTTTTAATTTTTTTCATATTCTAATATCTTTTTTCTCTGTTTCTTTGCGTTTTCTTTTTTCTTTCTTTTTTTTTTTTTTTTTTTGTCCATTTACTCCTTCGCCGTTTTCCTTTCTTTGTTCTTTTATTTTTAATTTTTTTTATATTCTTATATCTTTTTTCTCTCTTTCTTTGCGTTTCCTTTTTTCTTTCTTATTTATTTTTTTTTGTCCATTTACTCCTTTGCCGTTTTCCTTTCTTTCTTCTTTTATTTTTTAATTTTTTTTATATTCTTATATCTTTTTTCTCTCTTTCTTTGCGTTTTCTTTTTTTTTTTTTTTTTTTTTTTTTGTCCATTTACTCCTTCGCCGTTTTCCTTTCTTTCTTCTTTTATTTTTTAATTTTTTTTATATTCTTATATCTTTTTTCTCTCTTTCTTTGCGTTTTCTTTTTTTTTTTTTTTTTTTTTTTTTTTGTCCATTTACTCCTTCGCCGTTTTCCTTTCTTTCTTCTTTTATTTTTTAATTTTTTTTATATTCTTATATCTTTTTCTCTCTTTCTTTGCGTTTTCTTTTTTTTTTTTTTTTTTTTTTTTTGTCCATTTACTCCTTCGCCGTTTTCCTTTCTTTCTTCTTTTATTTTTTAATTTTTTTTATATTCTTATATCTTTTTTCTCTCTTTCTTTGCGTTTTCTTTTTTTTTTTTTTTTTTTTTTGTCCATTTACTCCTTCGCCGTTTTCCTTTCTTTCTTCTTTTATTTTTTAATTTTTTTTATATTCTTATATCTTTTTTCTCTCTTTCTTTGCGTTTTCTTTTTTTTTTTTTTTTTTTTTTTTTTTGTCCATTTACTCCTTCGCCGTTTTCCTTTCTTTCTTCTTTTATTTTTTAATTTTTTTTATATTCTTATATCTTTTTTCTCTCTTTCTTTGCGTTTACTTTTTTCTTTCTTATTTATTTTTTTTTGTCCATTTACTCCTTCGCCGTTTTCCTTTTTTTGTTCTTTTATTTTTTAATTTTTTTTATATTCTTATATCTTTTTTCTCTCTTTCTTTGCGTTTTCATTTTTCTTTCTTTTTTTTTTTTTTGTCTATTTACTCCTTCCCCGTTTTCCTTTCTTTGTTCTTTTATTTTTTAATTTTTTTTATATTCTTATATCTTTTTTCTCTGTTTCTTTGCGTTTTCTTTTTTCTTTCTTTTTTTTTTTTTTTTTTTTTTGTCCATTTACTCCTTCGCAGTTTTCCTTTATTTGTTCTTTCATTTTTTAATTTTTTTCATATTCTAATATCTTTTTTCTCTGTTTCTTTGCGTTTTCTTTTTTCTTTCTTTTTTTTTTTTTTTTTTTTTTTTTTTGTCCATTTACTCCTTCGCCGTTTTCCTTTCTTTGTTCTTTTATTTTTAATTTTTTTTATATTCTTATATCTTTTTTCTCTCTTTCTTTGCGTTTCCTTTTTTCTTTCTTATTTATTTTTTTTTGTCCATTTACTCCTTTGCCGTTTTCCTTTCTTTCTTCTTTTATTTTTTAATTTTTTTTATATTCTTATATCTTTTTTCTCTCTTTCTTTGCGTTTTCTTTTTTTTTTTTTTTTTTTTTTTTTTGTCCATTTACTCCTTCGCCGTTTTCCTTTCTTTCTTCTTTTATTTTTTAATTTTTTTTATATTCTTATATCTTTTTTCTCTCTTTCTTTGCGTTTTCTTTTTTTTTTTTTTTTTTTTTTTTTGTCCATTTACTCCTTCGCCGTTTTCCTTTCTTTCTTCTTTTATTTTTTAATTTTTTTTATATTCTTATATCTTTTTCTCTCTTTCTTTGCGTTTTCTTTTTTTTTTTTTTTTTTTTTTTTTGTCCATTTACTCCTTCGCCGTTTTCCTTTCTTTCTTCTTTTATTTTTTAATTTTTTTTATATTCTTATATCTTTTTTCTCTCTTTCTTTGCGTTTTCTTTTTTTTTTTTTTTTTTTTTTTTTTGTCCATTTACTCCTTCGCCGTTTTCCTTTCTTTCTTCTTTTATTTTTTAATTTTTTTTATATTCTTATATCTTTTTTCTCTCTTTCTTTGCGTTTACTTTTTTCTTTCTTATTTATTTTTTTTTGTCCATTTACTCCTTCGCCGTTTTCCTTTTTTTGTTCTTTTATTTTTTAATTTTTTTTATATTCTTATATCTTTTTTCTCTCTTTCTTTGCGTTTTCATTTTTCTTTCTTTTTTTTTTTTTTGTCTATTTACTCCTTCCCCGTTTTCCTTTCTTTGTTCTTTTATTTTTTAATTTTTTTTATATTCTTATATCTTTTTTCTCTGTTTCTTTGCGTTTTCTTTTTTCTTTCTTTTTTTTTTTTTTTTTTTTTTGTCCATTTACTCCTTCGCAGTTTTCCTTTCTTTGTTCTTTCATTTTTTAATTTTTTTCATATTCTAATATCTTTTTTCTCTGTTTCTTTGCGTTTTCTTTTTTCTTTCTTTTTTTTTTTTTTTTTTTGTCCATTTACTCCTTCGCCGTTTTCCTTTCTTTGTTCTTTTATTTTTAATTTTTTTTATATTCTTATATCTTTTTTCTCTCTTTCTTTGCGTTTCCTTTTTTCTTTCTTATTTATTTTTTTTTGTCCATTTACTCCTTTGCCGTTTTCCTTTCTTTCTTCTTTTATTTTTTAATTTTTTTTATATTCTTATATCTTTTTTCTCTCTTTCTTTGCGTTTTCTTTTTTTTTTTTTTTTTTTTTTGTCCATTTACTCCTTCGCCGTTTTCCTTTCTTTCTTCTTTTATTTTTTAATTTTTTTATATTCTTATATCTTTTTTCTCTCTTTCTTTGCGTTTTCTTTTTTTTTTTTTTTTTTTTTTTTTTTGTCCATTTACTCCTTCGCCGTTTTCCTTTCTTTCTTCTTTTATTTTTTAATTTTTTTTATATTCTTATATCTTTTTTCTCTCTTTCTTTGCGTTTACTTTTTTCTTTCTTATTTATTTTTTTTTGTCCATTTACTCCTTCGCCGTTTTCCTTTTTTTGTTCTTTTATTTTTTAATTTTTTTTATATTCTTATATCTTTTTTCTCTCTTTCTTTGCGTTTTCATTTTTCTTTCTTTTTTTTTTTTTTGTCTATTTACTCCTTCCCCGTTTTCCTTTCTTTGTTCTTTTATTTTTTAATTTTTTTTATATTCTTATATCTTTTTTCTCTGTTTCTTTGCGTTTTCTTTTTTCTTTCTTTTTTTTTTTTTTTTTTTTTTTGTCCATTTACTCCTTCGCAGTTTTCCTTTCTTTGTTCTTTCATTTTTTAATTTTTTTCATATTCTAATATCTTTTTTCTCTGTTTCTTTGCGTTTTCTTTTTTCTTTCTTTTTTTTTTTTTTTTTTTTTTTTTTGTCCATTTACTCCTTCGCCGTTTTCCTTTCTTTGTTCTTTTATTTTTAATTTTTTTTATATTCTTATATCTTTTTTCTCTCTTTCTTTGCGTTTCCTTTTTTCTTTCTTATTTATTTTTTTTTGTCCATTTACTCCTTTGCCGTTTTCCTTTCTTTCTTCTTTTATTTTTTAATTTTTTTTATATTCTTATATCTTTTTTCTCTCTTTCTTTGCGTTTTCTTTTTTTTTTTTTTTTTTTTTTTTTTGTCCATTTACTACTTCGCCGTTTTCCTTTCTTTCTTCTTTTATTTTTTAATTTTTTTTATATTCTTATATCTTTTTTCTCTCTTTCTTTGCGTTTTCTTTTTTTTTTTTTTTTTTTTTTTTTTGTCCATTTACTCCTTCGCCGTTTTCCTTTCTTTCTTCTTTTATTTTTTAATTTTTTTTATATTCTTATATCTTTTTCTCTCTTTCTTTGCGTTTTCTTTTTTTTTTTTTTTTTTTTTTTTTGTCCATTTACTCCTTCGCCGTTTTCCTTTCTTTCTTCTTTTATTTTTTAATTTTTTTTATATTCTTATATCTTTTTTCTCTCTTTCTTTGCGTTTTCTTTTTTTTTTTTTTTTTTTTTGTCCATTTACTCCTTCGCCGTTTTCCTTTCTTTCTTCTTTTATTTTTTAATTTTTTTTATATTCTTATATCTTTTTTCTCTCTTTCTTTGCGTTTTCTTTTTTTTTTTTTTTTTTTTTTTTTGTCCATTTACTCCTTCGCCGTTTTCCTTTCTTTCTTCTTTTATTTTTTAATTTTTTTTATATTCTTATATCTTTTTTCTCTCTTTCTTTGCGTTTACTTTTTTCTTTCTTATTTATTTTTTTTTGTCCATTTACTCCTTCGCCGTTTTCCTTTTTTTGTTCTTTTATTTTTTAATTTTTTTTATATTCTTATATCTTTTTTCTCTCTTTCTTTGCGTTTTCATTTTTCTTTCTTTTTTTTTTTTTTGTCTATTTACTCCTTCCCCGTTTTCCTTTCTTTGTTCTTTTATTTTTTAATTTTTTTTATATTCTTATATCTTTTTTCTCTGTTTCTTTGCGTTTTCTTTTTTCTTTCTTTTTTTTTTTTTTTTTTTGTCCATTTACTCCTTCGCCGTTTTCCTTTCTTTGTTCTTTTATTTTTAATTTTTTTTATATTCTTATATCTTTTTTCTCTCTTTCTTTGCGTTTCCTTTTTTCTTTCTTATTTATTTTTTTTTGTCCATTTACTCCTTTGCCGTTTTCCTTTCTTTCTTCTTTTATTTTTTAATTTTTTTTATATTCTTATATCTTTTTTCTCTCTTTCTTTGCGTTTTCTTTTTTTTTTTTTTTTTTTTTTTTTTGTCCATTTACTCCTTCGCCGTTTTCCTTTCTTTCTTCTTTTATTTTTTAATTTTTTTTATATTCTTATATCTTTTTTCTCTCTTTCTTTGCGTTTTCTTTTTTTTTTTTTTTTTTTTTTTTTTGTCCATTTACTCCTTCGCCGTTTTCCTTTCTTTCTTCTTTTATTTTTTAATTTTTTTTATATTCTTATATCTTTTTCTCTCTTTCTTTGCGTTTTCTTTTTTTTTTTTTTTTTTTTTTTTTGTCCATTTACTCCTTCGCCGTTTTCCTTTCTTTCTTCTTTTATTTTTTAATTTTTTTTATATTCTTATATCTTTTTTCTCTCTTTCTTTGCGTTTTCTTTTTTTTTTTTTTTTTTTTTTGTCCATTTACTCCTTCGCCGTTTTCCTTTCTTTCTTCTTTTATTTTTTAATTTTTTTTATATTCTTATATCTTTTTTCTCTCTTTCTTTGCGTTTTCTTTTTTTTTTTTTTTTTTTTTTTTTGTCCATTTACTCCTTCGCCGTTTTCCTTTCTTTCTTCTTTTATTTTTTAATTTTTTTTATATTCTTATATCTTTTTTCTCTCTTTCTTTGCGTTTTCTTTTTTTTTTTTTTTTTTTTTTTTTGTCCATTTACTCCTTCGCCGTTTTCCTTTCTTTCTTCTTTTATTTTTTAATTTTTTTTATATTCTTATATCTTTTTTCTCTCTTTCTTTGCGTTTTCTTTTTTTTTTTTTTTTTTTTTTTTTTGTCCATTTACTGCTTCGCCGTTTTCCTTTCTTTCTTCTTTTATTTTTTAATTTTTTTTATATTCTTATATCTTTTTTCTCTCTTTCTTTGCGTTTTCTTTTTTTTTTTTTTTTTTTTTTTTTTTGTCCATTTACTCCTTCGCCGTTTTCCTTTCTTTCTTCTTTTATTTTTTAATTTTTTTTATATTCTTATATCTTTTTTCTCTCTTTCTTTGCGTTTTCTTTTTTTTTTTTTTTTTTTTTTTTTTGTCCATTTACTCCTTCGCCGTTTTCCTTTCTTTCTTCTTTTATTTTTTAATTTTTTTTATATTCTTATATCTTTTTTCTCTCTTTCTTTGCGTTTTCTTTTTTTTTTTTTTTTTTTTTTTTTGTCCATTTACTCCTTCGCCGTTTTCCTTTCTTTCTTCTTTTATTTTTTAATTTTTTTTATATTCTTATATGTTTTTTCTCTCTTTCTTTGCGTTTTCTTTTTTTTTTTTTTTTTTTTTTTTTTGTCCATTTACTCCTTCGCCGTTTTCCTTTCTTTCTTCTTTTATTTTTTAATTTTTTTTATATTCTTATATCTTTTTTCTCTCTTTCTTTGCGTTTTCTTTTTTTTTTTTTTTTTTTTTTTGTCCATTTACTCCTTCGCCGTTTTCCTTTCTTTCTTCTTTTATTTTTTAATTTTTTTTATATTCTAATATCTTTTTTCTCTGTTTCTTTGCGTTTTCTTTTTTCTTTCTTTTTTTTTTTTTTTTTTTTTTGTCCATTTACTCCTTCGCAGTTTTCCTTTCTTTGTTCTTTTATTTTTTAATTTTTTTTATATTCTTATATCTTTTTTCTCTGTTTCTTTGCGTTTTCTTTTTTCTTTCTTTTTTTTTTTTTTTTTTTTTTTGTCCATTTACTCCTTCGCAGTTTTCCTTTCTTTGTTCTTTCATTTTTTAATTTTTTTCATATTCTAATATCTTTTTTCTCTGTTTCTTTGCGTTTTCTTTTTTCTTTCTTTTTTTTTTTTTTTTTTTTTTTTTTGTCCATTTACTCCTTCGCCGTTTTCCTTTCTTTGTTCTTTTATTTTTAATTTTTTTTATATTCTTATATCTTTTTTCTCTCTTTCTTTGCGTTTCCTTTTTTCTTTCTTATTTATTTTTTTTTGTCCATTTACTCCTTTGCCGTTTTCCTTTCTTTCTTCTTTTATTTTTTAATTTTTTTTATATTCTTATATCTTTTTTCTCTCTTTCTTTGCGTTTTCTTTTTTTTTTTTTTTTTTTTTTTTTGTCCATTTACTCCTTCGCCGTTTTCCTTTCTTTCTTCTTTTATTTTTTAATTTTTTTTATATTCTTATATCTTTTTTCTCTCTTTCTTTGCGTTTTCTTTTTTTTTTTTTTTTTTTTTTTTTTTGTCCATTTACTCCTTCGCCGTTTTCCTTTCTTTCTTCTTTTATTTTTTAATTTTTTTTATATTCTTATATCTTTTTTCTCTCTTTCTTTGCGTTTTCTTTTTTTTTTTTTTTTTTTTTTTTTTTGTCCATTTACTGCTTCGCCGTTTTCCTTTCTTTCTTCTTTTATTTTTTAATTTTTTTTATATTCTTATATCTTTTTTCTCTCTTTCTTTGCGTTTTCTTTTTTTTTTTTTTTTTTTTTTTTTTGTCCATTTACTCCTTCGCCGTTTTCCTTTCTTTCTTCTTTTATTTTTTAATTTTTTTTATATTCTTATATCTTTTTTCTCTCTTTCTTTGCGTTTTCTTTTTTTTTTTTTTTTTTTTTTTTTTTTGTCCATTTACTCCTTCGCCGTTTTCCTTTCTTTCTTCTTTTATTTTTTAATTTTTTTTATATTCTTATATCTTTTTTCTCTCTTTCTTTGCGTTTACTTTTTTCTTTCTTATTTATTTTTTTTTGTCCATTTACTCCTTCGCCGTTTTCCTTTTTTTGTTCTTTTATTTTTTAATTTTTTTTATATTCTTATATCTTTTTTCTCTCTTTCTTTGCGTTTTCATTTTTCTTTCTTTTTTTTTTTTTTGTCTATTTACTCCTTCCCCGTTTTCCTTTCTTTGTTCTTTTATTTTTTAATTTTTTTTATATTCTTATATCTTTTTTCTCTGTTTCTTTGCGTTTTCTTTTTTCTTTCTTTTTTTTTTTTTTTTTTTTTTTGTCCATTTACTCCTTCGCAGTTTTCCTTTCTTTGTTCTTTCATTTTTTAATTTTTTTCATATTCTAATATCTTTTTTCTCTGTTTCTTTGCGTTTTCTTTTTTCTTTCTTTTTTTTTTTTTTTTTTTTTTTTTTTGTCCATTTACTCCTTCGCCGTTTTCCTTTCTTTGTTCTTTTATTTTTAATTTTTTTTATATTCTTATATCTTTTTTCTCTCTTTCTTTGCGTTTCCTTTTTTCTTTCTTATTTATTTTTTTTTGTCCATTTACTCCTTTGCCGTTTTCCTTTCTTTCTTCTTTTATTTTTTAATTTTTTTTATATTCTTATATCTTTTTTCTCTCTTTCTTTGCGTTTTCTTTTTTTTTTTTTTTTTTTTTTTTTTGTCCATTTACTCCTTCGCCGTTTTCCTTTCTTTCTTCTTTTATTTTTTAATTTTTTTTATATTCTTATATCTTTTTTCTCTCTTTCTTTGCGTTTTCTTTTTTTTTTTTTTTTTTTTTTTTTTGTCCATTTACTCCTTCGCCGTTTTCCTTTCTTTCTTCTTTTATTTTTTAATTTTTTTTATATTCTTATATCTTTTTCTCTCTTTCTTTGCGTTTTCTTTTTTTCTTTTTTTTTTTTTTTTTTTGTCCATTTACTCCTTCGCCGTTTTCCTTTCTTTCTTCTTTTATTTTTTAATTTTTTTTATATTCTTATATCTTTTTTCTCTCTTTCTTTGCGTTTTCTTTTTTTTTTTTTTTTTTTTTTGTCCATTTACTCCTTCGCCGTTTTCCTTTCTTTCTTCTTTTATTTTTTAATTTTTTTTATATTCTTATATCTTTTTTCTCTCTTTCTTTGCGTTTTTTTTTTTTTTTTTTTTTTTTTTTTTTTGTCCATTTACTCCTTCGCCGTTTTCCTTTCTTTCTTCTTTTATTTTTTAATTTTTTTTATATTCTTATATCTTTTTTCTCTCTTTCTTTGCGTTTACTTTTTTCTTTCTTATTTATTTTTTTTTGTCCATTTACTCCTTCGCCGTTTTCCTTTTTTTGTTCTTTTATTTTTTAATTTTTTTTATATTCTTATATCTTTTTTCTCTCTTTCTTTGCGTTTTCATTTTTCTTTCTTTTTTTTTTTTTTGTCTATTTACTCCTTCCCCGTTTTCCTTTCTTTGTTCTTTTATTTTTTAATTTTTTTTATATTCTTATATCTTTTTTCTCTGTTTCTTTGCGTTTTCTTTTTTCTTTCTTTTTTTTTTTTTTTTTTTTTTTTGTCCATTTACTCCTTCGCAGTTTTCCTTTCTTTGTTCTTTCATTTTTTAATTTTTTTCATATTCTAATATCTTTTTTCTCTGTTTCTTTGCGTTTTCTTTTTTCTTTCTTTTTTTTTTTTTTTTTTTTTTTTTTTGTCCATTTACTCCTTCGCCGTTTTCCTTTCTTTGTTCTTTTATTTTTAATTTTTTTTATATTCTTATATCTTTTTTCTCTCTTTCTTTGCGTTTCCTTTTTTCTTTCTTATTTATTTTTTTTTGTCCATTTACTCCTTTGCCGTTTTCCTTTCTTTCTTCTTTTATTTTTTAATTTTTTTTATATTCTTATATCTTTTTTCTCTCTTTCTTTGCGTTTTCTTTTTTTTTTTTTTTTTTTTTTTTTTGTCCATTTACTCCTTCGCCGTTTTCCTTTCTTTCTTCTTTTATTTTTTAATTTTTTTTATATTCTTATATCTTTTTTCTCTCTTTCTTTGCGTTTTCTTTTTTTTTTTTTTTTTTTTTTTTTTTGTCCATTTACTCCTTCGCCGTTTTCCTTTCTTTCTTCTTTTATTTTTTAATTTTTTTTATATTCTTATATCTTTTTTCTCTCTTTCTTTGCGTTTTCTTTTTTTTTTTTTTTTTTTTTTTTTTTGTCCATTTACTGCTTCGCCGTTTTCCTTTCTTTCTTCTTTTATTTTTTAATTTTTTTTATATTCTTATATCTTTTTTCTCTCTTTCTTTGCGTTTTCTTTTTTTTTTTTTTTTTTTTTTTTTGTCCATTTACTCCTTCGCCGTTTTCCTTTCTTTCTTCTTTTATTTTTTAATTTTTTTTATATTCTTATATCTTTTTTCTCTCTTTCTTTGCGTTTTCTTTTTTTTTTTTTTTTTTTTTTTTTTTTGTCCATTTACTCCTTCGCCGTTTTCCTTTCTTTCTTCTTTTATTTTTTAATTTTTTTTATATTCTTATATCTTTTTTCTCTCTTTCTTTGCGTTTACTTTTTTCTTTCTTATTTATTTTTTTTTGTCCATTTACTCCTTCGCCGTTTTCCTTTTTTTGTTCTTTTATTTTTTAATTTTTTTTATATTCTTATATCTTTTTTCTCTCTTTCTTTGCGTTTTCTTTTTTTTTTTTTTTTTTTTTTTTTTTGTCCATTTACTGCTTCGCCGTTTTCCTTTCTTTCTTCTTTTATTTTTTAATTTTTTTTATATTCTTATATCATTTTTCTCTCTTTCTTTGCGTTTTCTTTTTTTTTTTTTTTTTTTTTTTTTTGTCCATTTACTCCTTCGCCGTTTTCCTTTCTTTCTTCTTTTATTTTTTAATTTTTTTTATATTCTTATATCTTTTTTCTCTCTTTCTTTGCGTTTTCTTTTTTTTTTTTTTTTTTTTTTTTTTTGTCCATTTACTCCTTCGCCGTTTTCCTTTCTTTCTTCTTTTATTTTTTAATTTTTTTTATATTCTTATATCTTTTTTCTCTCTTTCTTTGCGTTTTCTTTTTTTTTTTTTTTTTTTTTTTTGTCCATTTACTCCTTCGCCGTTTTCCTTTCTTTCTTCTTTTATTTTTTAATTTTTTTTATATTCTTATATGTTTTTTCTCTCTTTCTTTGCGTTTTCTTTTTTTCTTTTTTTTTTTTTTTTTTTGTCCATTTACTCCTTCGCCGTTTTCCTTTCTTTCTTCTTTTATTTTTTAATTTTTTTTATATTCTTATATCTTTTTTCTCTCTTTCTTTGCGTTTTCTTTTTTTTTTTTTTTTTTTTTTTGTCCATTTACTCCTTCGCCGTTTTCCTTTCTTTCTTCTTTTATTTTTTAATTTTTTTTATATTCTAATATCTTTTTTCTCTCTTTCTTTGCGTTTTCTTTTTTCTTTCTTTTTTTTTTTTTTTTTTTTTTTTTTTGTCCATTTACTCCTTCGCCGTTTTCCTTTCTTTGTTCTTTTATTTTTAATTTTTTTTATATTCTTATATCTTTTTTCTCTCTTTCTTTGCGTTTCCTTTTTTCTTTCTTATTTATTTTTTTTTGTCCATTTACTCCTTTGCCGTTTTCCTTTCTTTTCTTCTTTTATTTTTTAATTTTTTTTATATTCTTATATCTTTTTTCTCTCTTTCTTTGCGTTTTCTTTTTTTTTTTTTTTTTTTTTTTTTTGTCCATTTACTCCTTCGCCGTTTTCCTTTCTTTCTTCTTTTATTTTTTAATTTTTTTTATATTCTTATATCTTTTTTCTCTCTTTCTTTGCGTTTTCTTTTTTTTTTTTTTTTTTTTTTTTTTTGTCCATTTGCTCCTTCGCCGTTTTCCTTTCTTTCTTCTTTTATTTTTTAATTTTTTTTATATTCTTATATCTTTTTCTCTCTTTCTTTGCGTTTTCTTTTTTTTTTTTTTTTTTTTTTTTGTCCATTTACTCCTTCGCCGTTTTCCTTTCTTTCTTCTTTTATTTTTTAATTTTTTTTATATTCTTATATCTTTTTTCTCTCTTTCTTTGCGTTTTCTTTTTTTTTTTTTTTTTTTTTTTTGTCCATTTACTCCTTCGCCGTTTTCCTTTCTTTCTTCTTTTATTTTTTAATTTTTTTTATATTCTTATATCTTTTTTCTCTCTTTCTTTGCGTTTTCTTTATTTTTTTTTTTTTTTTTTTTTTGTCCATTTACTGCTTCGCCGTTTTCCTTTCTTTCTTCTTTTATTTTTTAATTTTTTTTATATTCTTATATCTTTTTTCTCTCTTTCTTTGCGTTTTCTTTTTTTTTTTTTTTTTTTTTTTTTTGTCCATTTACTCCTTCGCCGTTTTCCTTTCTTTCTTCTTTTATTTTTTAATTTTTTTTATATTCTTATATCTTTTTTCTCTCTTTCTTTGCGTTTTCTTTTTTTTTTTTTTTTTTTTTTTTTTTTGTCCATTTACTCCTTCGCCGTTTTCCTTTCTTTCTTCTTTTATTTTTTAATTTTTTTTATATTCTTATATCTTTTTTCTCTCTTTCTTTGCGTTTTCTTTTTTTTTTTTTTTTTTTTTTTGTCCATTTACTCCTTCGCCGTTTTCCTTTCTTTCTTCTTTTATTTTTTAATTTTTTTTATATTCTAATATCTTTTTTCTCTGTTTCTTTGCGTTTTCTTTTTTCTTTCTTTTTTTTTTTTTTTTTTTTTTTGTCCATTTACTCCTTCGCAGTTTTCCTTTCTTTGTTCTTTTATTTTTTAATTTTTTTTATATTCTTATATCTTTTTTCTCACTTTCTTTGCGTTTCCTTTTTTCTTTCTTATTTATTTTTTTTTGTCCATTTACTCCTTTGCCGTTTTCCTTTCTTTCTTCTTTTATTTTTTAATTTTTTTTATATTCTTATATCTTTTTTCTCTCTTTCTTTGCGTTTTCTTTTTTTTTTTTTTTTTTTTTTTTTTGTCCATTTACTCCTTCGCCGTTTTCCTTTCTTTCTTCTTTTATTTTTTAATTTTTTTTATATTCTTATATCTTTTTTCTCTCTTTCTTTGCGTTTTCTTTTTTTTTTTTTTTTTTTTTTTTTTTGTCCATTTACTCCTTCGCCGTTTTCCTTTCTTTCTTCTTTTATTTTTTAATTTTTTTTATATTCTTATATCTTTTTTCTCTCTTTCTTTGCGTTTTCTTTTTTTTTTCTTTTTTTTTTTTTTTTTGTCCATTTACTGCTTCGCCGTTTTCCTTTCTTTCTTCTTTTATTTTTTAATTTTTTTTATATTCTTATATCTTTTTTCTCTCTTTCTTTGCGTTTTCTTTTTTTTTTTTTTTTTTTTTTTTTGTCCATTTACTCCTTCGCCATTTTCCTTTCTTTCTTCTTTTATTTTTTAATTTTTTTTATATTCTTATATCTTTTTTCTCTCTTTCTTTGCGTTTTCTTTTTTTTTTTTTTTTTTTTTTTTTTTTGTCCATTTACTCCTTCGCCGTTTTCCTTTCTTTCTTCTTTTATTTTTTAATTTTTTTTATATTCTTATATCTTTTTTCTCTCTTTCTTTGCGTTTACTTTTTTCTTTCTTATTTATTTTTTTTTGTCCATTTACTCCTTCGCCGTTTTCCTTTTTTTGTTCTTTTATTTTTTAATTTTTTTTATATTCTTATATCTTTTTTCTCTCTTTCTTTGCGTTTTCTTTTTTTTTTTTTTTTTTTTTTTTTTTGTCCATTTACTGCTTCGCCGTTTTCCTTTCTTTCTTCTTTTATTTTTTAATTTTTTTTATATTCTTATATCTTTTTTCTCTCTTTCTTTGCGTTTTCTTTTTTTTTTTTTTTTTTTTTTTTTTGTCCATTTACTCCTTCGCCGTTTTCCTTTCTTTCTTCTTTTATTTTTTAATTTTTTTTATATTCTTATATCTTTTTTCTCTCTTTCTTTGCGTTTTCTTTTTTTTTTTTTTTTTTTTTTTTTTTGTCCATTTACTCCTTCGCCGTTTTCCTTTCTTTCTTCTTTTATTTTTTAATTTTTTTTATATTCTTATATCTTTTTTCTCTCTTTCTTTGCGTTTTCTTTTTTTTTTTTTTTTTTTTTTTTGTCCATTTACTCCTTCGCCGTTTTCCTTTCTTTCTTCTTTTATTTTTTAATTTTTTTTATATTCTTATATGTTTTTTCTCTCTTTCTTTGCGTTTTCTTTTTTTTTTTTTTTTTTTTTTTTTTGTCCATTTACTCCTTCGCCGTTTTCCTTTCTTTCTTCTTTTATTTTTTAATTTTTTTTATATTCTTATATCTTTTTTCTCTCTTTCTTTGCGTTTTCTTTTTTTTTTTTTTTTTTTTTTTGTCCATTTACTCCTTCGCCGTTTTCCTTTCTTTCTTCTTTTATTTTTTAATTTTTTTTATATTCTAATATCTTTTTTCTCTCTTTCTTTGCGTTTTCTTTTTTCTTTCTTTTTTTTTTTTTTTTTTTTTTTTTTTGTCCATTTACTCCTTCGCCGTTTTCCTTTCTTTGTTCTTTTATTTTTAATTTTTTTTATATTCTTATATCTTTTTTCTCTCTTTCTTTGCGTTTCCTTTTTTCTTTCTTATTTATTTTTTTTTGTCCATTTACTCCTTTGCCGTTTTCCTTTCTTTTCTTCTTTTATTTTTTAATTTTTTTTATATTCTTATATCTTTTTTCTCTCTTTCTTTGCGTTTTCTTTTTTTTTTTTTTTTTTTTTTTTTTTGTCCATTTACTCCTTCGCCGTTTTCCTTTCTTTCTTCTTTTATTTTTTAATTTTTTTTATATTCTTATATCTTTTTTCTCTCTTTCTTTGCGTTTTCTTTTTTTTTTTTTTTTTTTTTTTTTTGTCCATTTGCTCCTTCGCCGTTTTCCTTTCTTTCTTCTTTTATTTTTTAATTTTTTTTATATTCTTATATCTTTTTCTCTCTTTCTTTGCGTTTTCTTTTTTTTTTTTTTTTTTTTTTTTTGTCCATTTACTCCTTCGCCGTTTTCCTTTCTTTCTTCTTTTATTTTTTAATTTTTTTTATATTCTTATATCTTTTTTCTCTCTTTCTTTGCGTTTTCTTTTTTTTTTTTTTTTTTTTTTTTGTCCATTTACTCCTTCGCCGTTTTCCTTTCTTTCTTCTTTTATTTTTTAATTTTTTTTATATTCTTATATCTTTTTTCTCTCTTTCTTTGCGTTTTCTTTTTTTTTTTTTTTTTTTTTTGTCCATTTACTCCTTCGCCGTTTTCCTTTCTTTCTTCTTTTATTTTTTAATTTTTTTTATATTCTTATATCTTTTTTCTCTCTTTCTTTGCGTTTTCTTTTTTTTTTTTTTTTTTTTTTTTTGTCCATTTACTCCTTCGCCGTTTTCCTTTCTTTCTTCTTTTATTTTTTAATTTTTTTTATATTCTTATATCTTTTTTCTCTCTTTCTTTGCGTTTTCTTTTTTTTTTTTTTTTTTTTTTTTTTTGTCCATTTACTCCTTCGCCGTTTTCCTTTCTTTCTTCTTTTATTTTTTAATTTTTTTTATATTCTTATATCTTTTTTCTCTCTTTCTTTGCGTTTTCTTTTTTTTTTTTTTTTTTTTTTTTTGTCCATTTACTCCTTCGCCGTTTTCCTTTCTTTCTTCTTTTATTTTTTAATTTTTTTTATATTCTTATATCTTTTTTCTCTCTTTCTTTGCGTTTTCTTTTTTTTTTTTTTTTTTTTTTTTGTCCATTTACTCCTTCGCCGTTTTCCTTTCTTTCTTCTTTTATTTTTTAATTTTTTTTATATTCTTATATCTTTTTTCTCTCTTTCTTTGCGTTTTCTTTTTTTTTTTTTTTTTTTTTTTTTTTGTCCATTTACTCCTTCGCCGTTTTCCTTTCTTTCTTCTTTTATTTTTTAATTTTTTTTATATTCTTATATCTTTTTTCTCTCTTTCTTTGCGTTTTCTTTTTTTTTTTTTTTTTTTTTTTTTGTCCATTTACTCCTTCGCCGTTTTCCTTTCTTTCTTCTTTTATTTTTTAATTTTTTTTATATTCTTATATCTTTTTTCTCTCTTTCTTTGCGTTTTCTTTTTTTTTTTTTTTTTTTTTTTTGTCCATTTACTCCTTCGCCGTTTTCCTTTCTTTCTTCTTTTATTTTTTAATTTTTTTTATATTCTTATATGTTTTTTCTCTCTTTCTTTGCGTTTTCTTTTTTTTTTTTTTTTTTTTTTTTTTTGTCCATTTACTCCTTCGCCGTTTTCCTTTCTTTCTTCTTTTATTTTTTAATTTTTTTTATATTCTTATATCTTTTTTCTCTCTTTCTTTGCGTTTTCTTTTTTTTTTTTTTTTTTTTTTTTGTCCATTTACTCCTTCGCCGTTTTCCTTTCTTTCTTCTTTTATTTTTTAATTTTTTTTATATTCTTATATCTTTTTTCTCTCTTTCTTTGCGTTTTCTTTTTTTTTTTTTTTTTTTTTTTTTGTCCATTTACTCCTTCGCCGTTTTCCTTTCTTTCTTCTTTTATTTTTTAATTTTTTTTATATTCTTATATCTTTTTTCTCTCTTTCTTTGCGTTTTCTTTTTTTTTTTTTTTTTTTTTTTTTTTGTCCATTTACTCCTTCGCCGTTTTCCTTTCTTTGTTCTTTTATTTTTTAATTTTTTTTATATTCTTATATCTTTTTTCTCTCTTTCTTTGCGTTTTCTTTTTTATTTCTTATTTATTTTTTTTTTTCCATTTACTCCTTCGCCGTTTTCCTTTCTTTGTTCTTTTATTTTTTAATTTTTTTTTATATTCTTATATCTTTTTTCTCTCTTTCTTTTCGTTTTCTTTTTTCTTTCTTTTTTTTTTTTTTTTTTTTTTTTTTCTTTTCTTTTGTAACCATTTGGTTGGTGTGTTTGCCCCGTAAGCTAAATTTATTCATTCAGGTGTTATTTGTTCAATTATTGCTGAGAGCATTATTAAATATTCATCCCTAAAATCTGTTGTTTTTTTTTCTTTGATAAAGTTCTGAGATGTACACGATTTTCGAAAGTTGAAAAAAGAAATCTTGATATACAAATGAAAGAAATATGCAATCATCATCGAACATCTGGTTCTTAAATACGAACCCGGATTTTTTTTACCTCTTTCCTAAAAAACTTAAAACTCTAACGAAGCAGACAAAAGAAGTATGCAATCTACAGTGTGGTCTGAATGTCTTGTCACCCCTATATAATATATTTTTCTATTTCAGATGATTGACACGATGTCCTACAGTTTGGAAGAGACGTATTGAGGTGATAAGACTTTCGGACCACCCTGTTCTTTAAGTGTATTAATATTAAGTGAAGAACCACACATATTTTCGTAAAGGTTACAGGGATTCATTTGTGGAGCGAAGACGGAAATATACGCCAAGGAAGTCAATCATCAAATGACAAAAATGGTTTCTGAGTCAGAGGATCTGCGCATCCTTCCGGTTAATAAATTAATCCTTTCAAAGGAAATATTTAACTTTTTCAACCAATGGGTTGTGTTCCCGCCGGGAATGAAAAGCATGCTTCGTGATCTCTTTGAAAAGTATTTAAGCAAAGCTTCTAGACCAATCGTTGTTTACAATTGGAAGGCCAGCTACCTCCGCCAAGCGGTTACTTTGAGAGCTAATACGACTCGTTCCGCTAAGCCAGCAAATTTTGAAATACATCGCTGACGATTTGGAAGTTTTTTTTTGGGGGGTGGGGGTTGTTGTTTCCATCAGATTTTTTTTTTTTTTTTAAATTTTGCCTGCAGATTTTGTCCGTTGCATCTGAAGTTCGTTTATAGGGGACCGTAGATGAGAGGTTTGTCTTTTGAATATTTGTATTTAGAATTAATATCGGATTTTTTAAAATTTTGTACTTCGAAATTTTTATTTCATCTGTATTTACTTAATTATTTATAATTTTTATTCATAATTCTTAATTATTTATATAGGTATAAAGTTTCTAATTATATATATCTATTTAATTTATTTTTTTATTAAATATCTTAATTGCTTCCTTATTGTTATTCTTCCTTTATTCATTTATAATTTTGTTAATGTATTCATAACTCTATTTAATTCATTTAATTAATTAATTATGTAAATTATATTTCTATTCTTATTGATACGAATATTTGTAAATATATTAGAGATGTTTATTACAATAATTTGAACAAATGAAATATGTATTAATGAGTTTCATTGTATTATTGTAATATCGGACAAACAGTTCACACGGACAAGTCGTTAAACCGTGCGTCAACAAAAATTTCATCTCCTTTTTATTATCAGGCCGTAATAGTAACATATATCTTTTAGCACTCAACAAAAAACTGAGGTAAGAATGCCTGAGACACCTCTTGTATTTTCAAACTAAATTATCTGGGTACTCATTACCCTATAAAAATAAACATAGGCGAAAGACACTTTGCTTCTTCTTTATGCTATACTTTGATCTACATTTGACCTCAAACTCAGCAATACAAACTGTCTTGTCTCCAAAACCACATAATAACTAAATAATAAATAATTACCTATTTTGTTGTTTTCTTGCTTTTTATGAATATTTTTGTATATATAAATGTTAGGGGCTTTATAATTATTACATGGCAAAAGGGAAGGGAAACCATAGAAATATGACAAAGGTAGATGAAGGCTGAACGTAAATGAAGAAGGAGGGTCTAAATCGGAAAAGGAATATGTTCAAATAATAATCCACTATTAAATGCGACCAATGGAAATAGGAAAAGATTACTTGCATTTTCCTCTACACACACACACACAAATACATGACATTTTCATCATTGGACAGGCTGTCAACATGCAACAATGAAAATTTCGTCTCTTTTTTTCCTTTTGCATGCCATAATAATAAAGTTTATCTCTTTGCACTGAAGAAAAATTTAAGTTAAGAAAACCCCCAGACACTTCTTGTACTTTCCAACTAAATTATCTGGACTCTCCTTACATACATCTATAAAAAATAAAATAAAAAACATGAGAAAAACTGTATAGATTTTACTTATTCTTTATCTTCTCCTCCTGTCAGATTCTGATCCATATTTGATCAACATTTGAATCCAAACTCACAATTTTACTCAATATTATAGTCTCTCGTCTCCAAAACCACATAATGTCTAGATAATAAATAATTACCTATTTTGTTGTTTTCTTGCCTTACTGTTTCTTGCTTTTTATGAATATTTTTGTATATATAAATGTTAGGGGCTTTATAATTATTACATGGCAAAAAGGAAGGGAAACCATAGAAATATGACAAAGGTAGATGAAGGCTGAACGTAAATGGAGAACTAGGGTCTAAATGGGAAAAGGCGATAGCAACTAGTTTGCTCGGAGGATTATCTTTTACAATTTACAATACTAAATCTAGAGAAAGGATGAAAGTTACATGAGGTTACAGTCTGACATAGTATGAGAAAAGTCATCATCTCCAAAAAGGGGTTCTGCATGATGAAATCCAGCAATAAAAATAAAAGTATACATAGTGGCTGTATTAGACAAATCTACAAATAATAATTATGGATTATCTTTTACAATTTACAGTAATAAATAGGTTCATTTTAATAAAGATGCAACCATTAGAATGAATGAACATTTTAATATTGTCGTGTCCATAAGAAAATAAAAAATAGCACTGTGTCAAAAAATAATTATAATAATGTTGTGACCAAGTAAATGGTTAAAGAAATAACCAAACAAATATATATCATATATTAACAGTAAGTACAACAGAAGAGTATTACACGACCACTGAGTGTGTGTCGGTTGACCCAGCGTTCAATCTATTCGACTGTTATATTTACTACCTTCCCGACGAGGTAGGATGTGGCACAAGGCCGAGTTTAATATGCGGCAATCAGAGCTAAAAAAAATTCCAAAAATTAGCTGTTTCCCGAGGCCAGACTCTGCCCTTCGACATAGCCTCGTCTGATCCTCTCTAACCGGAGGTAAAGAGTTTAACCAGCACAGTTGGAACAGATCTATTCGACTGTTATATTTAACAGTCCCCCGACAAGGAATGTATGTGGCACAAGGCCGAGTTTAACGTGGGTTTCTCCGGGCCCGTAGGCTCGGCCAAAATATTCCCTTTGAACCCGCATAAACGGATTCAAGGACTGTCTACCACCCCGGACGAAACTTTGCCTTTAGAGGGAGGACACCACAAATAAAATAATTGCAACAATTATAATTATCATTAATTCACTCTTTCTAAACCAACGAGAATCGACTCAACTTTTCTCCTGGACACACAAAAACACGTGACATTCTTACTATCGGACAAGCAGTTCACATGGACGGATCGTTAACATGTACGTCAACGAAAATTTACTCTTCTTTTCCTTTTTTCGGTCGTAATAGTAACAGTAATCTTTTAAAATTCGAGGTAAGAAAACTCCAAACACCTCTTGTATTTTCTAAATTATCTGGACACTTATTACACTCAACTATGAAAATAGATACTAGAAAGACTGTATACATTTGAGTTATTTTTTATCTTATCATTCTGCCGGATTCTAACACTACATAAGAACTAGATAATAAATAATATTCGTTTTGTTGTTTCCACGTCTTGTTTGTAATTTTTTGTATATATAAATGTTAGAGGGTTTTATAATTATTTGCTCTTATAAGTTATAAGTTAATCCTTATTAATTATCAAAACTCTTTTACAATCTCTTTCTTTCGTTTACTGTTGATACTCTTAATACTCTTTATGTTTTTTTTAATTACATTCTTTCACATTTTGAGTATTCACGCACTAGCAGACGCAAATACATCTATCTCTATATATCTGTCTGTCTATATATCTATATATCTATCTCTATCTCTTTTTATCTATCCATCTATTGTAACATCTGCGATTAAATTTTTGTAATTAAATTTAGTCAGTGTTCTTTTTTTCCAGATGATCTTAACAATGTGTGGCATCATCCTGGAATAGGCTTCACACACAAGTACGTGGCATGTTATCAAAGAAGTCAAACGCACCAGGGGGTTAGCCTACGGTCGCATCCGGCTGCAGAATGTAACAACGCATTCATCTGGTCTGCAAGCTTTGGAAAGATTTGCAATAGACGAGGTTATATAAAGGAGGACGTCGAAGACAGAATTTGAAAGAGTTTCTCCCGTATTTCATGACGGTCGCGTGAATGCAATGCTTACAACACAATTTCAGTATTTAAGATTTAAATCAAAATAGGACCATATTTTGCATAAGGAAAAATATATCAGCAATATTCTTATATAATGATATGCTTTGAAAAGACAAGCATTACTGAATATCAAAATTAGAACATATTTTGCATAATGGAAATACATTATTAACGTTCTTATTATTAACGATTTACTTTGACAATCGTGTCGAACTTCGATTGTCAGTGTTCAAGAATTAAAAGATTTAATGAATATCAAATTAGTACCATACTTTGCATAATGGAAATATATTGGCAATGTTTTTTTGTTTGTTTTTTTTTTTTGTTTATTAAAGATAAGCTTTGACAATTAGGCTAAATGTTGTTTGTCAATCTTCAGAAGATAAGACAGGCATTACTGCCACTGAAAATTGCATAATTTAAGAAACTTTGCAGTTATTAACAAGCGGATTTGAAATTAATGCATGCAAGATGTCAAAGCTCGAGTATTACTCTTTTATATTCAGTTTATGAAGCTTTCGGACCATCTTCATATAGCTAAATGATATAACACTAGAATACTAGAGTATACATAACACTAATATTTCTACAACTAGTAATATTTTATTTATTTCTTGACTTTTTCGATATCGGAAATGTTATCTGTGTAAACAAACGTTTCCTTATAAGGAAATATACATCATTTTTTTTTTCGGACATTACTCTCTTTTTGAATTTATAAAAAGTTTTTCTTTTAAAATGGTGAAAAGTTCAACATTTCGATTATGCCGCTATTTTTTCTTTGAGTTTGCCATTTTATATTTTGCTGCTTACAATTCATTAACTACTTCCTTTCTACGGTTTATCAACAATTTTCAGGTTATTTAAAAGCAGAACATATTTTTAAATAGTAAGAATTGTTTTTCCTTGGAATATAAATCATTATTAAGCGAAGTCTTACTAAATAACCTATAGCTGGGGTGAGGAATGGTGGATTCATACCTTTCCATTTGCGCGTAAGTGAATATAACGAACCCAACCGGAATTGGAACACGGCTCTCCGATTCAAAATTCTGATCCATTATCCATTACACGACACACACATACAATCTTAACCCAAAAATACTAACCATCAATTAAAGTTACACCACTACTAACAATGGGTATATCATACCCGATTTTGAAAATATCAAAAATAAATATTAAATACAAATCTTTTACATTATTCGGACTATTGTCCTCATCTTTGTCGCCATATTTATTACAACGTTTCGGCCGTAGTACGCTCCGGCCTTCTTCAGGTGGTTGGAATGTCGAACTGAACCTTTTATTTCGCTCACTAGGGTAAACTGTTCAAGTTCCACGTGCCATGTTTAATGGATGTCAGTTATCAGTTATCTCCTGTTAATTTCCCTCTCAGTGAACGAAATAAAGGGTTCAGTTCGACATTCCAACCACCTGAAGAATCCCTGAGCGTACAACGGCCGAAACGTTGTAATAAATATGGCGATAAAGATGACAACAGTTCGAATAATGTAAATAGTGTACATAATACCTCATCTCAGAAATATAGACAGATATAAATATTTATTTGAAATATTTTACTTGCAGGCACTTCAAACTTTGTACTTTGAGTTAACATTAATAGGAACTGAAAAACATATTATTTACGTAAGAAAATCAGGTACTGAAAATTGTAATTAAAAATAGGAAAATTTGCGCTGGGTACTATGGGTACCCATGGTTAATGTTCTAGGGTTAAAGGTGAGCATTATGAAATTGTAACGCTGCACAAACACACTGGCAAGCCATACCAGTGAGCAACTCAAAGTACTAAAGAGTGGCGCGGAAACTCACCTAATTTAAATCCAATTTGTAGTCAATCGGCAAGAAACGACTTCGTGGAATGAACATACGAAAGACTAACTTGTGCATTGGGTCATGTTTCATTGGAAAAAATACGAAAAAAAAATTAAATAATAAAGGAATTATTCGTTTTGTTTTTATTAATTTACACAAGGGTGTCTATTAAGGACATTATCGCGCGTATAGGGTGGCCTCATTCACTTCGCATTCCATTAGTAAAGATTAATTATTTGTTTTGTTCCTCTACGTTTGCAAGAGCCAGATCAGGCTTAAAAGATGTACTGCTCTCATATATGGGCAGGAGCTTACCACTCCTCACATTCTAGTTTCGATAGTTTTCAAAAACGTCTTCGTGTCCTTGTGGGAAACAAATTATTTTCCAATAATCCTGCAATCCTTACTCACAGACGATACGTCACTTGAAGCGACAGAGATGTGGTTCTACTGGCGAGTGTCCTTAGAAACAAAGAAAATAGTGTTGGACGGCTATGTAATATCTAATCTCCTATATGGCAGTGAATGCTGGACAATCTCCACACAGATGAAGAAGAGACTTGAAGCGACAGAGATGTGGTTCTACTGGCGAGTGTCCTTAAAAACAAAGAAAAGAGTGTTGGACGTCTATGTAATATCTAATCTCCTATATGGCAGTGAATGCTGGACAATCTCCTCACAGATGAAGAAGAGACTTGAAGCGACAGAGATGAATTAACTGAAGCAAATGAGCAACAATGACATATCAAGTTAATTAGGAAATTAGTAATTTATGGATATAATCATGGAGAGATAGTAGAATTTTGCTGGGACACATCACGAGGACAGTGGGTTTGGAGAATTTAACATTTGCATAGCATAATGAAGGCCAATGGAGAATACAGCGAGCGAGTTATCTTAACTTACGAGGCTGCACGAGTGCATGATAGAACTAGATGTTAAATAATTAAAATTTAATTACAGCAATAAATGAGAGGAAGTTATGGAGAGCTGTGAACTTGAAGACTTTTGGCACATAATTTCCTCCAGTGATAATTAATGGTTGTACTCTAAATGAGGTTCTTTGTCTAGAACATCTATGGTGATACAGGTTCACTGCAGACCCCAAATGGAACTTATGCTTAAGTTCCATTGCTAAATTTGCTGGAAAAAAATGGTCATTGTTTAGAAAGGATAAAAGGATAAGCCCGCCTGCTTTATCTTTAACAGGAGCCAGATCAGACTGAAGATGATGTATTGCTGTTATATTTGGACTGGAACTAACAAATATTCACTTTAGAGTTTCAAAACCTTTTAGTTGGTTTTGTGGTTGATTATTTTTCCACCAATACAACTCCTTTTCTTGCTAGTTTCTCGCTTCTCTATCATCAACTTTATTCCAAATGTTAAGACAAGCCACATATCTTAATGCTAACAGATAACTTCAAAGCTCGAAACAGCCATCGATCCATCCTCATTCCTTTCGTATTTAATAGTAGATAGGTTTGTCTATCGCCCGGTTCACACTCTCCCCTGGTCTTTTGAACAGGAGTAGAGGTTTATCTCTTGTTACTAGTTTAGAATTGGGTTTCCGCTTCGTTATTAAGTCTTCTCATTCTTTTTCACTCCCAATAGCCCATTGCTTCTTATTGGCATTATCGACTTGCTTTGGATGAACTGATTTAAAAAAAAAATTGCATAAGTAAGAAAGAAGTTTTATTTGGGCCGCTACTTCCCAAGAACTGCTACTCTTCAGAACAGACAAACGATTAGATGCTTCTTCGATCTCTTGAAACTCAATCTTTTCAAGTCTAGAGCCAACTGTTATCTATCCTACATATCCTCATAATATGCACTTTCGACTTCCCCCTCCTCTTACGCCCTTACAACAACCGCGTTCTGTAATGCTCTACCTTATGTGGTTTCATCGAACATATATAAAGGACATAACCGCGCGCATATGGTCGTCTTATCCTCATTCTCTTCGCATTCCATTAGTAAGGACAGAGTTTCATTTGGACAGCTGTTACAGAATGCAAAGGCCAGGGCCAGAATGGCCAGCAATTGGCAGGTGTGCTTCGTGGGCATGGTATTCTGACAGTGATGGATTGCTTTTTGTCTAAGTTTTGGATATAAGTCCAAAACAGCGTGGATTCAACGGATGGCCTCGAGAATGTTGAAGCGTCGATACGCTTCCCACACCCAGGTTCGTGATATCGGCTAAAACCACCTGAAGAGGGACGCTAGGCTAACGTGCGTCATACGCCCGCTTCACGTCATCCCTCCGTCTGCCTCTTAAAATCCAACCAGCCGCGCCTGCCCTTTCTTCTAATAAAAACGAATACGCAAATGAAATCGTCCTTTTCGCTGATGCAATTTAGTGTAGTAGTGTGGGGACCCAGAGACGATACAGAATGCAATAAATTCATTATGGCAAAATACAATACGGCTTCTTCTCAGGAACTGTCACTTTGCGAAACAGACAGCCGAGAAAATTCTTTCTCGATCACTTGAACCTCAACTTTTGTCGGCGACTGCATAAGCCTCCGACCAGTTAGCCACGGTTTGAATCCTTTTGTCGACGGCTGCATAATTCTCCGACCAGTTAGTCAGCCATAGTCAGCCACGGTTTGAGATTTTTTCAAGTCGAGGGTCAAACGTTATCTATCTTACATATCATGACGCCGTGGCAATAAAAGCATTCTATAACCCTTTAACTTAAGCGGTTCTTGGGACTTTTATTAACGGAAAAAACAAACTATGTCACTTGGGGAACCCACTCCATACAACTGAGGGGCAAGTGCACCTAGAGAGTCTACGCTATAGAGATGGGAAATTCGCCCATCTCTATAGCGTAGACACGTCTCCTAATGTACAAAAGATTTTACTCACAAAGCAAATATAACAGAATTTATTTTCACAGGTTTCAAAATATTGTCATGAAACCCACAGTGGTTTACACGCTAACACTTGGATATTGATTTGTATAGCAGAGCTTCCATAATGTTCATTGTTCCAAGTGAAACTATTACCAATGACAATATGGCCAAAGGGAATTAAATTTATGATGTGGCATCTAACAATAAATCTCTTTAAATTATACACTTTTCTCTCTCTCTCTCTCACATACACACACAAACACACACACACACACACATATATATATATATATATATATATATATAATTTATTGATTAAACCTTGTTTGGCCAGGAGATTCTTTGTGCCTGAGAGGTCAAGACACGTCTGATCTAAAGATGTTTTCCCAGAAGGCGCATATTTTTCTAATACAATTTCGCGAATATCAGGCCAGTAGATGAAAATAAATCAATATACTGTTTAGTAAATAGATAAAAACAGACCATCAATTCATATAAAAAAAGTTTAAGCAATGAATTTAAATATTTCTGATTAATAAATGAAAAATCCATTCCTAAAAAGATCATAAAGAAGACACAAAAATTATAAAATGAAACAATGAAATTATGAAACAATAAATTTGTTATGAAAACACTCCGAGTGCGCAGGATCGCCTCGTCAGTGATGTTATGACTTGGGGTCATGACAAGTTTCGGGTTTTCCAACATCATACTTGTTCGCCCAAGAGACCCTGCCGAAACAGTACTTATTTCGGCAAACGATCCTGAAGCAAAAATTCGCCAACACATTAAGTAACTGTCACTGCTGATCTTGAAATTACAAGCAACAAATCTTTAACGACTTACGTCACTTCCTCCTCAGCCAAGACGATACAAAAAAAAGACAGCATGCTCATCTTTTTTTCCATCTTAGGTCTTACTACCTATATATATATATATATATATATATATATATATATATATATATAGGTAATAATCTTTTGGTATAATCCAGGCGAGTCCTATTAACACAACAGAATTTGAAATATGTTAAAACTGACTCACTACAAGCCGATACCAGAAACAGTTTGAAAAATCCTGCGAATTTTAAAAATTAACGTAATTGATAGTTGTGAATTATTTTGTAAATGCGCATGAAACGCTCTGTGTTATAATTATAAACACGTATGAACGTACTCCGTTGGAATTAAATTAAAAATTAAATGTTAAAGCCAAGACGATACAAAATAAAGAATAGACAGCATGCTCGTCTTTTTTTCCATTTTAGGTTCAACACACGGAAAGACCTCAAATTCTCAATGAACAGTTTGATATAACAGGTAAGTAATGGCCAGAAAAGTTTCCTTTCCTATGAAACGTTGCTTCAAAAAAATATTCGAGCACATTCGTTGGTCATAGGAATTATGATCAGAAATGTTTCTTGCTTTCTTTTCAAACCACCACCATAAAGATATTTCCTGGCTAAAACTCATCGAACATTACCCGAAAACACCCATACTCTACGGATTACCATAAATACATGAACCAGATATCCCGATGAAAGCCATTATATGCGGATAAGGTAGTGTTCCATATATACTAGCCGAGAAACTAGCCAAAATTTTAACCCCGCTTCTTAGTACAATTAGCTGCTTGCATATGAAAAAAAACTTAAACATCATAACAGATATATGACTAGTTTAGATATGGAATCTTTAGCTGCAGATGTTTCCGTAAAGAAAGAACTAAATTTAATAAAAAACACACACCTATTCCTACACATAAGACCATGAAAATATGCTATTTGATCACGAATCAAAGCTGTTTCACGTTCGCTAAGAATTTTTATAAACAAAAATTTGGTTTACTCATGGGGTCACCTCTTAGTGGCATTTTGGCTAATCAATTTTTGTAATTTATTGAAAGTTGTCCTTTCAAAAGTATTTTAAAGCAAAATTCTTCTTATTTTAGATACATAGATGATTCTCTGTTAATATATCGACAAAGTATAGTTTTACCCGATTTTATCAACAAACTTAACAACCTCGAACCCACAATAGATTTTACCTTTGAATCTGAGTCTAACTTTACTCTTCCTAGATATCATCCTACATAAAACTAATAACAACGTTCAGTTGGGGGTTTACAGAAAATCTATC